>JAPCYS010000014.1:507122-564622 GCA_028641055.1 Alopecurus myosuroides | reverse complement strand
TGTATCAACGTTTCCGGTTAATACAATTCTAGCATGAGAAATAAACATTTATCATAAACAAGGAATAAGATAATAAACACTTTATTATTGCCTCTCGGGCATATTCCCTTCAGTTTCATGAGTATAATTATGTTTGTTGGTCATATCTAAAAGTTGTTTACACATGTCATTGTCCGGAACCCGAGGCCCCAAAGTGACAGAAATTGGGACAACCGGAGGGGATGGCTGTGATGTGAGGATCACATGCGTTCACGGAGTGTTAATGCTTTTCTCCGGTGCTTTATTAAAAGGAGCACCTTAATTAACAGTAGTTTCCCTAAAGGCCCCGCTGCCACAGGCTGGTAGGACAAAATATGTTGTGCAAGTTTCTCACTGCGAGCACATATGACTATATTGGAACACATGCTTATGGTTTGCCTAGAACTTGGATGCTTTATAATTATTATCTGCAACGCCCATGTTATTATTATTACATCAGTTATCTTATTCATGCCATGCCCGTTCATCGACCCTCTATGCCTACGGTATTTTCATCCAGCTGTTTTCACAATTGCTCCTGCTGTTTTCACGATTGCTACTTTTGTTACTATTTTACTACCGCTGTTATTTCACTACTGCTGCTGCTATAAAACTGTTACCACTGATAAATTGGTGCAAGCAAGTCTACTTTCAGGTGCAGCTGAATTGACAACTCAGTTGTTAATGCTTATAAATATTCTTTGGCTCCTCTTGTGTCGAATCAATAAATTTGGGTTTTACTTCCCTCGAAAACTGTTGCGTTCCCCTATACTTTTGGGTTGTCAGCTGAGATCAAAGTACTCTAACAAAGGCACGATAAATATTATTTGAAGTAATGTAAACTTAGCAACTATGTTTCACATCAAAAGTAAACCAAATAAATAACAATGAATAATAATGCGTTGAAAGTGATACGTTTGTTTCAATCATAAGAAAAAAACATAATAAACTGGTATCCAGGTTGTCCTTTGTGTGGTAGAAAAATATAAATGCCAGGACACCTTCAAAGTTTAACTGGTGACTAGATACAAATAATTTAGGAGCAAGCAATACCATAATCATGAATCAATCAATAATAAATTTTGGGACTATGCACATTATAGTCAGAATGACAACTATGCTCTTTTAACTGGTCCATAAAGTAGGAATATGAAGACTCGGCATAAAATTAAAAGAAAGGCCCTTCGTAGAGGGAAGCTGGCCAGTCGCGGTGGCAGTGAAATACCACATATAGGTAGGTATGGTGGACACAGTGAAACTATATAGAGAGAAATAACAACCATAATCATGCATAGCGAAAAACATCATTAATCAAAGCATGAAGTGATATTACAAGTCAAAAAATAAATGATCATCAAGGCTAGAGATGAATTTCTTCATATTCATAACATGGTGTGAGCATGCACCAAGTCAATCCAGATAAATCATTCAAAGAAGAATACCACAATACCATGCTTCAATATGAGGACATAACACATGATTTCATTTCAATGGCACATTAAGCACTCTCTTCTATTTGAGACTAGTCATGATACATATTAAAATAACATCTAACGTGACATGCCAATTTCCATGCCACATTCAAAACACGTTTCCTATTGCACCACTATAAGCATGAAATAATTTACTCTTCTCCAACCCCAATCGACTTGTTTGAAAAAACTCTCAAAGGAAAGAAACATTAAATATCAGAGATATAATCATATATAACTGAATTAAACCAACAAGCTCTGAACAAAATTCGGGTGAAAAAGAAGGGCTAACCGCAGTACTAGCAAAAACAGAACATTCAATGAACAAAAAGAGTGAAAACTAGAGTGTTGTAGGCAATGAAAACTAAGTGAATAAAAAGTGCTAGGATCGAACCATAAACTACTAGAACAAAAAAAATGAAATCAAAATAAAATGATGCTCCAAGAATAACGGATATCATGTGAAGTAATAAAAATATAGAGTTTTGAACGAAACCTGATATTTTTACTGATGAACAAGAAGATGCCTTGGGAACCCCAAGATTTTGACGCTTGTACTTTGTGGATATGACTTGAGGTGACATGTGCATGCCCAATCTTGAGATTTTTTCCATCCTTCATCTCCTCATATCATACTTCTCTCCCTACACTTGAAAACTTCCTCCAGCTAAAACTTCTCACAAAATTCATTAGCAAAGTTAGTGCATCAAAATAATAAATCCACTTAGTTCAATTTCAACACAATATAACACTCAATTTAAAGGATTAGCTACTATTACAACTTATTTTAAGGCTCTCCCCACTAAAGAATCTCAAGAAAAATATTAAGAGGCAAATGCAAATATTGGCAGAAATCTGTCAAAATAGAAAAACTGGTAGAGATTAAATTTTTTGAGGACCTTATTTTGCTCAAATAAAAAGTTAAAACTAATGAAGGTTAGATAACAACCTGGGTCAGGTTCCTAGAAAATAAAAAAAAATCTCGAATTCTAGCTGAGTGAACCGAGGTTTTTGGTGAAGCGCAAAAATCTGGAAAAAAATAGCAGTTTCCCCAAATCATACTAACTCGCTATTAGAGGTTACTCTTGGCACAAAAACGAAATAAAAAGGATAAGGAGGGGTTATTACAGAGGAAACAACCTCTAATAGAGAGTCTTGGCACAAATTTCTCTATGTTGGTAAATAAAAAGGATAATAAGCGGTTCTACATGCTATCAAGTTGAAAACCCATATTTTGTAATATAGGATTGAGGTTAACAAGCAGTTTGATGCTGACATGATCACACGCTCGTTGGGAGCTCTGATGGCGTGTACCACACGTTCGTTGGGAGACCCCATGAGGAAGGTATGAAGAGCACAGTAGCAAGTTTCCCTCAGAAAGAAATCAAGGTTGAATCGACCAGTAGGAGAAAGAAATCACTTCTGAAGGTTGTTGACAGCTGATGTTGGAAGGGCGCACTACCTGTCGTGGGATAATCACGGCAGACGTTACCGGGGGTAACTTGTCTTGGGGCAGTTCGACTCTGGTGTTTGGGAGAGGGTTTAGCCCAAGGGAAACCATGGTGATATGCGATCTGGTAGCCGGCAATCGAGTCGCCGAGTCTCCGATCTGAATATATTATCTCAACTCTCGTGTTAGAAAGGATACTCGAATATCTCGCGATTGTCTGATTTCTGCTTATTCTAACCCTAGGGGCCGGCTTATATAATATCTGGACCCCCTGGCTTACCTCCCAAGGCATACTCGGAATCCTACCCAGACACTGCTTGCAAACCCTAAGTTTCCCTATCGGAACCCACAAACCGGGTTACGAGGCCTACACTCTGGGCCTTCTAGAAACTCCTTTTCCCTAAGCCGGATCTTGCGCAGCACCCTTTGGGCCGAATTACACCTTGGCGTTAGCCTACCGGGTTATCATACCTCCATTAGTAGTCCCCAGAATAGCTTGGGCTTCACGGGATCCTCCTTGAAGCGCATGCTATTCCCTGCAAAAATAACAAACATGCAAGTTCATAGAGGCCGGGTTAGGTTGCTTTGATAAACAGCTAGGCCTAACTCCACGGGTGGTCCATATAGTAACCCGGCTCTCTCCGAATTCATCTTCATCTTTCCGGGTCAACATTCCGAAGAGAACATAGAAGACCCGGCCCATTTCGTTTGTTAATTAGCCCAGATATCTCGGGAATGATTTGCTCTCATAATTTCCGGATATCACGCACAGGCACTTAACTGCTTATCCCAACAAATCCGGAAAGATACCCCTTATCCCGAAATTTTTGGTTCCCGCTCGCCGGCCTAGGTTTCCCCATCCGTATCTATAAATAAGGGCCTTGGGGGGTGACCTAAACCTAACGCCTCATTTCTTCTCCATCTTCCTCCTCTCCGGTGCTCCCTCACCCGAGCTCGCCACCGCGCCGCCACGGAGCCCACGGCCGCGCCGCCGGAACCGAGCCGCCGCCAACTGCGCTCGTCCATGGCCCGTGCCGCGCCGCCGCCAGCCTCCGTCGCCACGCCATCGAGCTGTTCACCGGGGGATCCCGCAGGTCACCGCGGTTGCGTCATCTGCCTCCGCCGCAACCTCCTCTAAACCTCATCGGTAAATTTTCCTCCATGAATCTTATCTTCAAGTTTCTCACTCGATGTAGATTGGATCTAGTCCGCTCATAAGTTATCTTCTTACTCCGTGCCGATTTGAGTTGCATGACTCCATTCTTGCTTACCTACTTGCTCAATGGTAGATTCAATAATGCTCCCCTATCCCTTGTGGCCATTAATTTCTCCATAGATTTCTCCGCAAAATTTCCCAATCTAGATGTAGTTTGTCAAGATTTTCCGCAGCCGTTCTTTCGATACCCGGGTAATCCACTATTCCCGGATTTGTCATTTACTCTCTAGGTAACCAGATAACCAACCCTCTTTCACAATTACTCACTGATGCTTGAACAACCCGCAATTTCCGTACTGCTAATCGATACTGCCTGTTGATACTCGGATAACTCATAGTTTCCGTACTGCTTATTGATACTCGGGTAACCTGTAGTTTCCGTACTGCTTATTGATACTCGGGTAACCTGTAGTTTCCGGGTCTTAATTACTCATGTTTTATACTCTTTGCCCTATATTTTGCAGACCGAACAAATGGCTCCCAAGAACAAGGGGAAACAACCGGCCAAGGCTAGGCCGACTCAAGCTATTTCCGCCAACTGGGCCAAGTCCACCGTGACCCAGGCCAAGCTGGAGGAGCTTGCCGAGTCAGGCGTCCTTCTTCCTCAAAAGGAGATCCACTGGCGCATTCCGGGTGATGAAACCCGGCCATCCCCTAATCCGAATGAGGTAATATGTTTCGTAGAGCATGTGATCCGGGGATTTCGTCCCCCGGGTCACTCTTTTTTCCGCAAAGTCCTCCGCCACTATGGCCTCCGAGTTTTCGACATAGGGCCTAACTCTATGTTGAATATCACCCATTTCATCGTCCTCTGTGAGTCGTACTTGTGCGTCCCACCAAACCTTGCTCTCTTCTTAGAACTATTCCAATGCAAACCGTGCCGCGAAAGCGGCGACGGGGCCCTTTTGGCTTGCGGCGGAGTATCCATCCAACGCCTAAAAAACTTGCCTATGCCGACTCTGAGTCTTAACTCGCATGTTAAGCACTGGCAACAATCTTTCTTCTACTGCCGGGACACCTCCCCACCCGGCGAAAGGAAATTGCCGGGTTTCTCGGAAGGTCTCCTTGACCTCTCCGACACTTTCAACGCATTTGCCTCAGAGTCGGACAGAGAGTCCATCCAGCCTTTGCTAGCTAAGATAGCCGTCCTTTCCGCCCACGGTCTCCTTGGGCTCAACCTAGTTAAAACCTGGGTAGATTTCCGGATTCAGCCCAACTCCATTCGCTCAAAGCTGATGTGCGAATACTCGGGACACGTCACGGACGCGCTCCGCTACTCCTCGAAGAATTATCCGGCTGGCGATACCAACAAGACCGTCAAAAGCTTCCTAACTGAGAAGATGGAAGCGATCAAAAATATAGCCGGGTTAGAACCGTTCACTCGGGACAACCCGGCTCCAGCGGTAAGATCCGACACTTATTCACTTATTCTTGCACTTTTACTTGATACAACTACTAACTCTCACTTTTTATGCCTTTATCTCAGGCTGATAACGCTTTTTGGAACATCGAGACCCCGCCCAACTCCGGGAATCCAGAGGACGAGGAGGCCTTTGACTCGGAGGAAGGTACTTTCCGGGTTTCACCCAACCCAATTTCTGCTAACTTGTTTCTCCACACTTTATCCTTTTCCGACTGTATGCTATGTTGCTCAGGAATGGACGACAGGGAGTACAAGGAAGAAAAAGAAGATCCGGAAGATGAGGAGGAAACCCAAAGTGATGAGAGCGAAGCAGAACCGGTCATCGAGGCCGGAGCCAAGAGGAAAGCCCGAGGGGTTGTTTTTAAGGTTCCATATCGCTCCCTCGCTTCCAAACCATACACTTTTGCTAATATGTGCGAGCTAAACCGAAAATTATCCGACTGGCCACACTTGAAGGAGCCGCCCATGGTCAAGCGCAGGGTGACCCGGAACTCTCCGGGTGAAACCGCACTCAACCCGGTATCCCCTCATCTCCAACCCGGCGCGCGGTACTTCTCAATCTCAACCTTCCCATTATCTCAAAGATTTCCTTCTCCCAATCACCCTTTACGCGGAAAACTCCGAGTCTCACTTTCTCATTCTTTATCAGCCTCATCCGGGTCTAGCAGGGAGTTCCCCTCAGACTTCATGGTGAACTCCAGGTAAGATACCTTTCCTGTCATTCTAATATTTTTCCATAGTTTTCTTTGGTCATATACTAACCGTTTGCTTGTACTTTTCTTAGAGCTAAGGTCACAACCAGTGACCCGGATAATATGGAGACTGATGACCCGGCCAAAGGAGACCCGGTTGATGATGTGATGGCCGCAGCTGGCGGCGATGGAGAACAACAAGTGCCACTGAAAGACCCGGCCGATCAAGAGGCCGAGTATCCGATGGCCTTGCATGCACGTGAGGAAGAGGAGATCATAATCCTGGGCACAGGGAGGAGCGAGCCGATCTCCGACACTCAAGCGACTCGGATGCCTTCCCGCATGAAGGAAAAAACTCCGTCTCCGGTTGACCAGGATCCCGGGTCTTCCAATCTGGGTTTGGGCGACCGCTCCTTTGACCAGATGATGAGCGCCCTCTTCGCCATGAAAGCCACAGAGAAAGATATATTAGAGCGCATGGCTGCTGAACACCAGGTAACGCTAATTGATATTTCATAGTATTCATCTAGTCCCCAAGTTCCGAGTCTAACTTGTCAAAGTTTTACTCGGTACTTCCTTTGATACTCGGCTTATTGTTATATCCGGCTAACCTTCACCTTTCCTTCCCTTATAGGCACATATGGCCAGGTCCGAGGAAATTTTGGCCAAGACCAATCTACTCCTGGAGACTGAGGTAAAGCTGCGAGAGGCGCTTGAGGCTGAGGTGGAAACACTTAACAAGGATGTCACGAAGTACAAAAAGAAATGCAACACCGCTCAAGCTGCCCTGAAGAAATTATCAGCTCAAGTTGCCGACACTTATCGTGTCCTACTTGGTAAGATTTTATCACTTGCTATTTTGTAACTCAGTTTCTTCTTGATCTATGATACCCGGTATTTTTGCTTTAGCCTTTGTTGTTTATACTGTAGGCCCTGGTCTTGCGCCCCCAGAGGAGGATGATATCCAGAAGGCAAAGAATTTGAAGACTGTGCTCCGGAGGTTCTACGCCGGCACTAAATGGATCCTAGACGCTGTGCAGTGGCCGGCTGATGGATATCCGGGTATGGACACCTTGATCCATGCGTGCTCCACAATCCCCTCATGGATTGAGATATGGAAACGCTCGGCATGCCGGGTTGGGATGACCCGGGGGCTTATGCTGGCTAAGGCTTACTTTCCTAAGCTTGAGCCGGCAAAGCTGGTGGCCGGGTTTCCAGAATTCAAGGTCGATGGCTCCAAATTCTCCCACAAGGACTTCAAGGCTATACAGCATGAGGTGCGCCCCTCGGCATATGTAATTGCCGGTATTCTGGACCTGGATAGATTTGCGTCTCCATATGATGCCGAAGATAAACCGGTGAAGGAAGATATGCCCTTGCCCTTTGATATCCTGGAGAAGTGGAACGCAGACTCGGCCAAGAGGAAGGAGGAGGCTGCAAAGAGGAATGCCGAGCTTGAGTCTGCGCCTACCACCTCTACTCCGGCTGTCCGCCCGCCTGTTCGTCCTGACACTGCCAATCCGGGTGACGACGCTGGGAAGGACCCTAAGGAGCGAAACCAGGACCAAGACCCGGAAGACAAGGGCAAGGCTGTAAACCCGACTCAGGAGGCCGAGTAAACCTTCATCCGCAACCATCTCAAGCACTTTCTTCGGCCGATGGCCTTTAAAACAATTATTCTTTTGATAGTGCGCCTGTGCACTTTTTGATACTACTATCGTCGCTTGTAATACATTTAAAACCTTAATATATTTCGTGGCCCTTCTGGCCATTTTGCTTGAATTTGATATTTCTTAACTTTGATCTTTTTCATCCTTGATTTTCCAACTTTCTACTATGGTTCCTTTTGTGAGACTCGGTTTCCGGGTTTCGTGAGTTTTGACTAGTGGACTTTTTTCTGAGTCCCCAAGTCCCCAAGACTCGGATTTTTGGGTTTTTGAGCTGAATAGCTAGATAATTTGTTTCTTTTTTCAAATTCCCAAGTCCCCAATGCCCGAAATTCCGAGTCTAGGGTATTGGGTCTTTTGAAAGGAACAAATTGTTACTGCTAAGCCCCAAACCTAGAGCCGTTTCACATAGGATTTGAAATTATGCTTAATATACTGTGAGTTTCCGGCTATTAACCTTGTACTCTGCATAACTTGTGGTTTAGATGACCCTTTTGGCCTTCTTCTACTATAAGCCGGCTTTCGCGTGGATAAACAATGTTGCTACAGCTGTACGAAGACAGGGCCAGGCAAGTCCCATTGGGCATCATGACTGATTGTAATCATACGCTAGCAAAACATGCCACTTAGTGCGAGTCACATCAAGCTTAAGCAAGAAAAGCCAAGAAAGTTTGGCTCCTTTGTCCGGTTATAAGCTTGCAGCCGTACTTATTGCAAGTAATCGGCCCTTATAACTCAATGACATCGTGGCCGGGTCTTTGAGTTTGCAACTGTGCTATTCAAGCAATCAGCCCCCAAGACCTAGATATATGCAATTTACTAGAGAAACTATATACTACACAACAAATAATACTTACCTGGAAGAAAAATAAGAACACAACAGAAATATAAAAACTTGATAAAAAACACGCACAAAAAGGGAATAATATATTGTTTAACCATCTCTTAATTGATACGAGAAAAGTTAGGTCAGCAAGCCGCCTCATTAAAAACCCTCCAGTCCCCTTAGGTACCCTGGATAGGAAAAGAGTGCGTCTAAAACCTGCTGCCTGTTACATCGTGTAATTCCTCTTGTGAATCTAGCCTAAACTAGGTATAGTAGGGACGCAGCTGAGCTACGTTCCATGGTCTGTCTCTTTCTTGCATAGATGAAGTGGTATGAGCGGTGTCATTAACAGTAGCCGACTCTTCTCTTGCATCTACCAAGTAATATGATCCGTTGTGCAGATTCCGGCTTATGATGAACGGTCCCTCCCATGGTGGGGATAACTTGTGTTTTCCTTCCTTTGACTGTACCAGGCGAAGAACCAGGTCTCCTTCCTGGAAGACCCAGGTTTTGACTCTCCGGCTGTGATATCTCCTTAGGTCCTGCTGGTATATGGCTGATCTCTCCAAAGCTTGTTCCCTGTGTTCTTCTAACATATCCACGGCGTCCTGCCGGGTCTTCTCGTTGTCCATCTCGACGTAAGCCGCCACTCGATGCGAATCATGGATAATATCACTCGGTAATACCGCCTCTGCACCATAAACCATGAAAAACGGTGTCATCTGAGTAGATCTGTTAGGTGTGGTGTTAATTCCCCAAACCACTGAAGGTAACTCCTCAACCCATGCGCCCGCAGCTCTGATGCATGGGACTCGTAGCCGTGGCTTTAATCCATGAAGTAACTCCTGATTTGCCCTCTCCACTTGTCCATTGGCTTGTGGATGGGCTACGGAAGCTATGTCAAGCCGGATTCCATTGTTACCACAGAATTTTCATCTCACCAAGGGACATGTTGGTTCCATTGTCGGTATTATGCTGTGAGGATACCCGAACGGTAGATAATCCTTTTCAGGAACTTGACTGCCGTAATCGCTTCACAATTGGTAACTGGCATAACTTCAACCCATTTGGTAAACTTATCAATAGCCACCAAGAGATGTGTCTTTTTGCAAGGTGACATGTGAAAGGGGCCAACCATGTCCATACCCCAAACGGCAAAAGGCCAGGTTAAAGGAATTGTTTGCAACTCCATAGCCGGCACATGGATTTGGCGGGCGTGCCTTTGGCATCCATCGCACCTTGCCACCAAGCGTTCCGCGTCTGCTAAGGCTGTGAGCCAGAAGAAACCGTGCCTATATGCTTTGGCCACAAGGGACCTTGTGGATGCGTGATGCCCACAATCACCTTCATGGATCTCCCTCAGAATCTGTCGGCCTTCCTCTGGTGCTACACAGCGCAAAAATACTCCTGCAGCACTCCGTTTATATAACTCCCCATTGATAATGGAATAACCTTTTGCTCGCCTCAGAATTTGTCTTGCTAGTACCTCCTGCTGTCGTAACTCGCCCCATGATAGGTAGGCCAGAAACAGCTCTGTCCACTCGGGAACAGTGCGTATTGTGGCCACGAGTTCCAAATCCGGGTCTTTGTTAGCCACTTCTTCCTCAGACTCGGTTTTAACTGATGGCCGCCATAGCTCGTCCAGGAACACATTGGGTGGAACCGGCTCTCTGCGTGAGCCGAGTCTGGCGAGTGCGTCTGCTGCCTCGTTCTTTCTTCTATCTATATGCTCCACCTCATACCCGGAAAAACACCCGGCGACCCTGTCCACCTCTCTGCGGTATGCTGCCATAGTTGCATCTTTTCTATCCCAAGTTCCCGAGACCTGCTGTACCACAAGGTCCGAGTCTCCATAGCATCGTATCCTCTTAATGTTCATCTCCTTGGCTATCTTCAATCTGTGCAATAATGCCTCATATTCGGCCACATTGTTGGAACAATCAAAGTGAATCTGCAATACGTAGCTCAGCTTGTCTCCTTTGGGTGATGTGAGCACCACTCCAGCTCCTGATCCCTCGTATTGCTTGGAACCATCAAAGTGCATTATCCAAGACTCGGAACTTGGAGCCATTGTGGGCATGCCTGTGTGAGTCCAATCATTAATGAAGTCAACTAGAGCTTGAGATTTGATTGCTGACCTGGGCTCGTAGTTGATGTGATAATCTCCCATCTCGATCACCCACTTGGCTATTCTACCTGTTGCATCCGAGTTTCTGATGATATCTGACATTGGTATAGAGCTAACCACTGTTATGGGGTGTTCCTGAAAATATGGCTTTAATTTCCGGCTGGCCATGAAGACCCCGAAAACCAGCTTCTGCCAATGTGGGTAGCGCTGCTTTGCTTCTGATAATACCTCGCTGACATAATAAAGCGGCCTCTGAACCGGGTGATCTTTCCCATCCTCCTTGCGCTCAACAACGACCACCGCACTAACCGCCCGGGGCCCGGCTGCAACGTATAATAACATGGGCTCTTTAGGACCCGGGGCTGCTAGGACTGGCGCCTCAGATAGCTGCTTCTTTAGTGCCTCGAACGCCTCATCCGCCTCTTGGCCCCAAATGAATTTATCAGATTTCCTCAAGAGCCGGTACAAGGGTATTGCCTTCTCTCCGAGTCTTGATATAAACCGGCTCAGCGCTGCAACACACCCTGTAAGCTTCTGAACGTGCTTCAGGTTTTCCGGCTTTTTCAGACTCTGGATAGCTTTGATTTTGTCCGGATTGGCCTCAATCCCTCTCTCTGAAACGATGAAGCCGAGTAATTTCCCTGCCGGTACTCCAAACACACACTTTGTCGGGTTAAGTTTCATCTAGTATCTTCTCAGGTTCTTGAACGTTTCTTTTAGATCGTCAATAAATGTCACTGCTTTTCTGGTCTTGATCACCACATCATCCACATAAGCATGAACATTGCGTCCGATTTGGTCCTCAAAGCACTTCTAAATGCACCATTGATAAGTTGCGCTAGCGTTCTTCAATCCAAAAGTCATGGTCTTGTAACAAAAGGCCCCAAAAGGGGTTATGAACGATGTTTTCTCCCAATCTTCCTTCTTGAGCTTGATCTGATGATACCCGGAATATGCATCCAGGAAACATAATAGGTCACTTCCAGCCATTGCGTCTATGATCTGATCTATCCTTGGAAGTGCAAACGGGTCCTTTGGACAATGCTTGTTGAGACTCGTATAATCAATGCACATCCTCCACTCATTGGTCTTTTTCATCACGAGAACCGGATTTGCCAACCACTCCGGGTGAAATACTTCCATGATAAAGCCGACTGTCAACAGCCGAGCAATTTCTTCGCCTATAGCCCTTCTTCTTTCCTCATTCATCTTTCTCAGGCCCTGCTTCACAGGCTTGGATTTGGGGTCAACATGCAAGCTGTGCTCTGCCAACTCTGTGGGGATACCCGGCATGTCACTAGGCGTCCAAGCAAACACATCCTGATTCGAATGAATAAACTCCACAAGTGCTTTTTCCTGCTCATCGTCCAAGTTAGATCCTATAGCAAATTGCTTAGAGGGATCACCCTCGACAAAAGCCACCATCTTGGTATCTTGTGCTGCTTTGAATTTTGCTCTTTCATCCTCAGTGTTTGGCCTTTTTAACGCTGTTCTGTCATCCGGGTCTACTTGAGACCGATAATACTTGAGCTCCTCCTTTCTACATGCTTGTTCCGCCATTGCCGCATCTCCTTCGTCACACTCAGCCGCTATATCCCGGCTCCCATGTATGGTGATGGTCTGCTTAGGACCCGAGATTTTTAGCTGTAGGTATACGTAACACGGCCTGGCCATGAACTTGGCGTAAGCTGGCCTCCCAAAATAGCGCGTGATAAGGGCTGCATAATTTCACCACCTCAAACGTGAGCCATTCCACCCGAAAATTATCCTTTGATTCTCCAAAAGCAAGCTCCAAGGTGATCTTTCCTTCAGGGCACGCCGAGTGACCCGGCATAATCCCGTGAAAAACTGTTGAACTTTTCTGTAGCTGAGACTCCTTGAGACCCATACGTAAGAAGTTTCCCAATATAGGATATTGATGCTGCTTCCGCCGTCCATTAAGACCTTTTTCAACTCATAACCATTAACCTGTGGCGCAACCACCAATGCTAGGACTCCCGGATGTTCTATCCTTTCCGGGTGATCTCTTCTGCTCCATGTTACATCTTGCTCCGACCACCTCAGGTATCTCGGGACAGCCGAGGAGACCGAGTTTACTGCCTTTTTTAGTATCTTTCTATCCTTGTTAGAAGTTCCTGTGGTGTGAACGTGATACTGGCCCAATTGCTTGGGGTTGGCTTGGAAACCTCCAGCTCCTCCCTGGTTATTACCCGGATTTCCAACTCCCGGGTGGCCTGCTGGGGGTGGGCCGTTGCCCGGGTTTCCACCCGGACCCGGTCCTCCTCCCCGGCCTGCACCTCGCATAGCCTTGTTTAACTCCTCGTTTTCCACCTCTGCAAATCCACACACTGCTCCAATGAGTGGTTAGCCGGCCTTCCGTTCCTGCTGTGTTTCGGGCACGCCATTCTGAAGATATCCCAGTTGTTACCCGGCCTTGGTGGTCCTTGATAGTTTCCTCCGTTATGATTTCCTGCGTTGAAATTTCCTTCTGCTCTGGGCCTCGAAGACCCGGCTTTTGTGCTGGCAACGAACTCGGAATTCCCCTCGAATGGGCGCTTATTCTGGTTGTTCCCATTGTTACCTCCATGGTTACCCGGCGTAGATCCATTGCCGCCTCTTCCATTATTACCCGTATTTGCCTTTGCTTTCTTGTCATCAATGTCCTCTTCTGTGGTATCCGTTGCAGCGTGCTTGTTGCATGCATCCATTAGCTCTCCCATCGTAACCTCTGAAGCATTCCGACTAGATTTCATGCGAGTTAACTTCTGCACTAAAGGCGTGTACTTGCATGTCTTGGCCATAGCTTGCAACGCGTCCTTTGGCTGAATATCTGTAGATGAATGTAGTATCTCCATAACCCGGCGCACCCAGCTGCGCGCCGACTCTCCCTTCTTTTGCACACACCGTTCTAGATCGTCGATAGTAAACAACTTCCTGCATGTTCCGTGAAAGTGCTTGATAAACGCAGTTTTCAACTCACCCCACGACTTGATAGATCCTCCGGTAAATTGTTGAACCATAACTTTGCTGCTCCTTCCGACATCATTAAGTACATGAACTTGGCTTGAAGATTTTCGGATGCGTTGCGAATTGACATAGCCATCTCATAGCTGCTCAACCATGTTTCTGGGTCCATATCGGCTCATAATTCACTACTTTACCCGGTTCCTTGAATTTATCCGGATAAGGCTCAGCCCTGATGTTATCCGACAGACACTTAGGCCCAGCGAGATTAATCGGCGCTGGCCTCACCCGGGAAACATGCGATCCTGCGGGGGGCACATCTGGACGTGGCGCTACTGCTGGTCCGTGCACCGCAGACCCGGCCGCGGCTCGCCTGGCTCTGGAACTATCCACAATAGCTTGTGCTGCTGATACTGCTGGTGCTGCTTGAACGCGGGGAGGAGGCGGCATTTGCTGCTGCTCTGCCCTCCGCCGCGCTGAACTTGTTTGAATATTGCCGGCGTTGCCATGTTGCTGGCTAATATAAGGTGTTCCATGCATTCCACTCCTATCCGGGTAATTAACCTGCTGAGCCACTGCCGTATGCAGCAAATCGATCGCCCGCCGGGTCTGCTCCGCATGGGGTGACTCTCTTACGGGGATCTGATTCAATGCTAACGTTGCGGCATACACGTTATCCATGGGGTTATTGAAGTGACCTGGTGGCGTACGAAATCGTGATGGTGGTGGTGGTGGTGCTGTGTTGCCGACAGTGACCCCCGTCTGCAATGTGGGTAACCTAGCCTGCACGTTTGCCGGCTATACTCCTCCGGTTGCCGGCTGATGCGCCGTGTCCTGATTCACAGCCGGAATCGGCTGATCCTGGGGTGTGATGAATAGTGCGTTAGGGTTTATGACTCCACCCATCGCTGGTAATCTTGTCTGGTATCTTTGATGCACCCTGCTTGTCTCAGCCCGGAGCCGGTTCTCCAGCGCGTCCAGTTCGCGTTGGCGCGTGGCTACCCCTTGCTTTTCTGCTTCCACATCCCTTCTTTGTTGCTCCAGCGCGCGGCGTGCTACCTCCAAGTCCCTGGCACGTGCCGCGGCGTTTTCCGGGGTTATCACAGTAGCTAACATTGTTGGGTCCAAGACCATATTGGTACTGAACAGGGCCGGGTGTTGTGGATTTGAAGGACCCGCCCCTGGCATCCTGTTAGCCAGGAACCCAAACATATTTGCCTGCAGCTCGCTATCCGCCGCTCGGCTGGTGACTGAAGCCGACTCTCCGTCAACCCGGGTCAGAACCGGATTTCCGTCAGCCGGATTTTGCTGCTGGGCCAATGCTTGCGCCGCTCCGACCGCGGCCGTAGTCACGTTCCCCTGATTGAGGTTGGTTGCAGGGGACGTGTAGACCGCGACCTGGCGCGCAATGCTTGGTGAAGATTCATACTCCTCCTCATCACAGCTGTCTTCCTCGTACCGGTCCTCCAGCAGGTGCAAGATAGACTCGGTATCATCTTCTCTCATGACCCGGCCACGCGGGGTCCATGCCGGCTCCTCCGGCTGTTCCCTCTTCGTGGTGGGCTCTTCTATCGGATCCACCGTCCCGACCGATTCTTCTCCGTCCGACTGAACGTGGGTGGCCTCTCCTGACACAGAATCAAATCCAAAATCGTCAGGGATTGAACCGAACGCACGTACCATGCCGACGAAGACGTTGACCCGGCCGATCGTGATGACAGATTCGGATTCGAGCAGATCCGACTCTGGCCCCCAGCCAAAATCGTCCACCATCTTCTCTCCTTCGGGGTCGGTGTAGATCTCGCCGATGACGAGGTTCTTCATGTTCTCCCGAGCTTCTCCCGTGATGTAAACACCCTTGGACGTAGGCCCCACGGTGGGCGCCAACTGTCGTGGGATAATCACGGCAGACGTTACCGGGGGTAACTTGTCTTGGGGCAATTCGACTCTGGTGTTTGGGAGAGGGTTTAGCCCAAGGGAAACCATGGTGATATGCGATCTGGTAGCCGGCAATCGAGTCGCCGAGTCTCCGATCTGAATATATTATCTCAACTCTCGTGTTACAAAGGATACTCGAATGTCTCGCGATTGTATGATTTCTGCTTATTCTAACCCTAGGGGCCGACTTATATAATATCCGGACCCCCTGGCTTACCTCCCAGGGCATACTCGGAATCCTACCCAGACACTGCTTGAAAACCCTAAGTTTCCCTATCGGAACCCACAAACCGGGTTACGAGGCCTACACTCTGGGCCTTCTAGAAACTCCTTTTCCCTAAGCCGGATCTTGCGCAGCACCCTTTGGGCCGAATTACACCTTGGCGTTAGCCTACCGGGTTATCATCCCTCCATCACTACCGGTTCAGCAACAACGTGGAATCTACACAACACAATCAAGTTACTTTGCTACATCGAAACAGTGAGGCTGTCAATCTGACCAGTACTTGTTTGCAGTAAATGAAAACGGAACAATGATGGTAGTGAATGAAAGGAAAATAGTGTTTGCAGTAGGTTGTATTCTCAGTGTAAAAGAAAGGACCGGGGTCCACAATTCACTAGTGGTGTCTCTTCAAAACAGATAGATAACATGGTGGGTAAACAAATTACAGCTAGGCAATTGACAGATATAAAGGCTGCACCGCAGTGCATGTGCATGACATGGTGATTACTATGTGATTTATGCGGTCATTACACCATAATTCATAGACCGTTATCCAGCTGCATCTATGACTTATAATCCACCCTCGGAAAAGCGATATATAATTGCACTAATTAAAGTGTGTAATGTAAACAATGTAAACATCGCTGTTTTCTCCCTAATGGCAAAAACACATCCCCCATCCGTTACGTTTCTATCCCTCGAGCGTGCATAAAAGGAAGGCATGAACCCACTATCTAGCATAAATACCCCCTCTTGGAGTTACAAGCAACAACTTGGCCAAAGCATCTACTAGTAACGGAGAGCATGCAAGATCATAAATAATATAAACATGATAGATTGATAATTACTGGACATAGCATTCAATATTCATCGGATCCCGACAAACACAACATGTAGAATTACAATAAGATGATCTTGGTCATGTGATGCGTGTGAACACACGTTCGTTGGGAGACCCCAAGAGGAAGGTATGAAGAGTGCGGCACCAAGTTTCCCTCCGAATAAACCAAGGTTGAATCGACCAATAGGAGGAAGGAGTAACTTCAGAAGGTTGATGTAGTTGAGATGGTAGGGCGCACTACCGGGGCAGCAGCAACGTGGAACCTACACAACACAATCAAATCACTTTGCCCCAACGAAGCAGTGAGGTTGTCAATCTCACCGGTTTTGCTGAACACAAAGAGGTTACACATATGTGTGGAAAATAGTACGAGAACAATATGAAAACAGTAGCAGCAGTGTGAAAACAGTAATTACAGTGGTTGTATTATTAGTATGAGAAAATGGACTGGGGTCCACAGTTCACTAGTGGTGTCTCTCCATCAAAGATTAATAACATGTGTGGTGAACAAATTACAGCTGAGAAATTGTCAGAAATGAAGGCTGCACCATAGTGCATATGCAAGACATAAAGATTATTATGTGATTCATGCAGGCATTACAACAAGATAGATAGACCGTCATCCAACTGCGTCTATGACTAATAATCCACCTTCCGAATATCATCCAAACAAACGTTGGGTATTAAGTTGCAAGCAAAAGATAATCGCAGTAAGCAAAGTGTGTAATGTAAACAACGTGAACCAACTAAACATCGTTGTTTTCTCCCTAATGGTAACAACACATACTCCATCCGTCACGTTTCTGTCACTCGAGCACAGATGCAAATCAGGCATGAACCCACTATCGAGCATAAATACTCCCTGTTGGAGTTACTAGCATCTACTTGGATGGGAACCGGTGCTTTAGTGCTGGTAAGCATAAGCTGCACGTGCTCGAGGCCAGTGCACGTCATGATCACTCTGCTTCTGCTGAACTGGCCAAATTTGGTTTCTTTCGTGCGTCTGAGGCACCCCAACGATCAGCTCCTATCGAGCAGCCTAGGGTTTCTTCACCTACCCATGTGTTGGTAGATGAACAGCCGCCGCCGGAGTCCTCGCCGGCGTTGCCTGGAGCCAATACTATTATTTCTTTTGGAAAGTTCAATGCACCGGTTATTACGGGTGATCATTTTGGGAAAGGACATATTTTCTATTCTCCTTTATTTCGCCAGGAAATTGGCTCGGACTTGCCATCCACCACCCTCGAGAATATTGAAGATCTTAGAATGGCTGGTTATTCCGGGAAGGAGATTAAGGAGGCTCTATCTATTCCTTTTATCCCGCCTCAATCTCTGGTTTTTGAAATTTTGGGCCGTTGCTCCCGTTGTGGGCTCAAGGATCATCTCAAGCCCGAGTGCCCTGGTGTTTGCAAGAATTGTCAGATTATTGGGTTTAAGTGTGTTGACTGCGATTCATCGGAGCCTTTTTCATGTCCTACCGTTATTGGGCCGTCTTGCACATCGGGCCCAACTATGGACGCTAGCCCATTGGCCCCCCTCCGGGATATCACTGAATCCGGGCCTCTTCCATGCTGCTTTCGTTGCTTGGAATTAGGACATATTAGGAAGGATTGTAAAAATGATATTAAATGTCTTGATTGCTTTGGGTGGGGTCACTTTGCCAGAGATTGCCCGATTAAGGTATATTGCAGATACTGTCACGCTGCAGATAATTTTATTCCGGATTGCCCGAAGATTATATGTCGGCGTTGCAAACTACTGGGCCATCAATCTACAGCTTGCCGTCAACGGTTTTTATGGGTACCAAAAGGAAGTACATCTCCTAATTTGGTAACTGGGGCGGTGGTCGTTTCACATTCTGGGCCCAGTCCAGCTTTGACTCCACAAGACCAAGTTGGAGAACTGGAACGCCTAGCTATTCCTCTCGGCACCTCCGCTCCCCCCCTTGAGCAGAGCGCAACAATGGCGAACTTCCCGGTCAGGCCTTTTGATTTCGTTTCTGCCTACTCCAACATAGATCCTGGGCCAGATGACCGTCTCCAACGTGCTAGACTGGTGGTTGGTGATCCCCCCCGCACCAATGAAGACTCCGCCATTGTTTTGGTAAATCCCCCTGTCTCGGACAATCTTCGTCGCACTGTTCTGGATCAGATTGTGGCTTCGGTCAATGAAGATTATGATAATATCATCACTGAGGTGGAGATTTCCATCCTAGGGGTGGGGCTTGTGAAATTTTCTTCTGCTGAAATCCGTGATATGATGGTGCGGGATAGCCCGCACCCTTTTGATGTGTTTGATGAGGAGTCCTCTTTCACCTTCATTCGTCACGATGAGGGGATGAATATGCGAAGACCAGTTTTCAATCTTGATGCATGGATCCTTTTCCTGGCATTCCCCACTGATTACTTGACAGATTACTACATCAACAAAGCGGTGTCACTCTTTGGGAGACTTGTTCTCTGGCACCGTCCAGAGGCGAGTAGGTCGAGGGTACTGATGCGTGTCCAGCTGCGCAATACTCGAGAGGTTCCCCGCAGCATCATCGTTACCAGGGTTTCATCTCTTCCTGGGCACGGAGTGTCTTGGACGGTGCCCGTTTATGTTCTCAATAGCCGCCAGGATCTGGCGGGGCTGATTGATACTGAAGAACCCCCTCCCTATGAATGCATCGCCGCACCCATATGAGATCCCATATCTGACAGCCATGCAGCAATATCATCTGGATATTCAGAGATTCAATGAGCAGCAGGCTGAGGTCAACTGGCAAGGTGATGAGATGGAGCAGGAGGAACAGCAAGAGGGATGGGGACAGTGGCCTGCTGTGCCTCAAATTTATCTGGGTTTGGACATGAGGCAATATTTGGGGTACGATGGCCCATCACTGATGGATGGTGTGGCCAACTCGGATAATCTTTCTGATGATGCTATGGACGCCTGGAACGATCATGTTGAAGAGGTGGAACGTGCTGCGTTGGATGTCATTCTTGGGCAACCACCTGGGGTGCTCCACTTCAGACGTGGTGGTGGACAGTTGTCAGGTCTTGAGGTTCAGGCTGGAGCTGAGTACTGGGTGTTTTTTGGTGTGCTCATGCGTCAGGTTTACACCCGCACTATCCTCCCCTCTGCACCCGTGGATGAGAGCATCTACTTGGGCCACCTTGTCAACGCCATCATCTCTGCGGGAATGCAACACATGTGGGCAAGTTTTATCAGTGCTGGTGCCCCCGCTGACATCGTGCCGACATCTGTCATCTGTATCGCACTCCATCTGCCCCAGGTTCCTCCTGATCCTGCCAATTGGATATCTGTGGAGCTCACTCCTATTCTACGAGACTATCTGTCTGCTGTGTGGGGAGCTGCAGAGGAGGTGCTTACTGGCCATTCACTTCCTGACACCATGGAGATGGTTCGCGCAGACCTGGGATTTGTTCCTGACCTGCCCCAGATGAATGTTGCAGGGACTCTTCACCCTAGCCCCTCGTCCACTCCATCTATGCCAATCATGACTCGGGCCAAGGCTCGTGCGGGTAAGATCTCTAACCCACCTGTTGCTAGCCTTGTCAGACGTTGTACTAGGAATAACAACGATGGATTTATGCACATTGCCTTACCAGATAAGGCACCTAGGCGCCGCAACTCATCTGTTCCCCGTGCGCTGGCACCTGCACAGATGCAGTTATCTGAGATGCAACGCATTGGTGTCGAGGAGTGTGGACTTTCCCCTGAAGATGTCTCAGATGAGAAGTTGCTCCGTGATCCGTCTGCCTAACTGCTTCCTCCAGTCACTATGGTGGACGTGGCAGTCGATTGTGAATCTGCATATGGCTATTTATCGTTTGTTTTGTTGGGTGTTTAGCCCTAAATTTTATGTGATCAAAACATCGTATGATCGGTACCGAACCTATTTTGTGGCTGTGTTGCATACCTTAGATGTATGCTTTATGCTACCGTTCAGCACTTGCACTGTTCGCCAATCTTTCTTTCCATGACGCCATCTACTTATGATCTGAAGCTTTGGCGGATTCTCTGTTGGAATATTCGGGGACTGAACAGCCCAGATAAATGGCCGCTTATTCTCAATAAGATTGAGGAAAGTATGGCTAATATTGTTTGTTTCCAGGAAACAAAAAGGGGTGAATTTGACACACATTTTATTAAAAAATTCGCTCCTAAGCGTTTTGATCGTTTTGAGTATGTTCCCTTGTATGGTGCTTCGGGAGGTATACTTGTTCTTTGGATCGGTCATCAATTCACGGGTGAAGTATTGTTATCTGAGCAATTCGGCATTGTACTGCTCTTTACATCACTAGCATCGATGGAATCCTTCCACCTTACTGTAGTTTATGGACCCTGTGAAGGTCTTGCGCAACAAAACTTTGTAGCGTGGCTTTTTAGCTTGGATATTGCGGAGGACGCCCTATGGTTACTTATTGGTGACTTTAACTTCTATCGTTTCTCGGACAGTAGAAACAAACCTGGAGCTAATACGGAGGATATGGAGATTTTCAATGAAATCATTAGTTTTCATGGTCTTATTGAGCTTCCAACCAAAGGTAGATCCCACACTTGGAGTAATATGCAGTTGGATCCCCTTTTGACACAGCTAGACTGGTTTTTCACTTCGATTGCCTGGACCACCATATACCCCAATTCGATGGTCACTCCATTGGCTAGACCTACATCTGACCATATCCCTTGTGTGCTATCCATTGGAACTTCCATTCCCAAAGCGCAAATCTTTCGATTTGAAAATTATTGGATTAGGATGCCTGGTTTTTATGACACTGTTAAAACTATTTGGGACATACATTGTCCAGGTGATAGTGCAAAGCGCATTTCATCTAAACTGAAATTATTGAGGAAAGGTTTGAGGAAATGGCAACAGAGCATCTCGACTTTTAACCACTTTATCTCAAATTGTAATAATACTATTCTTCTTTTGGATTCTATTGAGGATGCTAGGCCTCTATTTATCATGGAATGGAATTTTCGCAATGTGATCAAAGACCAGCTGGCCCATCTTCTTCGATGCAAATCGGATTATTGGAGAAACAGATGCACGGCCCACTGGGCTAAGAATGGCAGTGAAAATACATATTTTTTTCACTCTATGGCCACCGTCAGTTATCGAGCCAACAACATCGCATCTCTTGTACGGGAGGACGGCTCCGTTACTTTTGATCATCATGAGAAGGCGGCACTGCTCCGAAGTACATTTCAAGCACGAATGGGGATTACGGTAGGCATCGATAAAGATTTTGAATTTTCCCGCTACCTCCCGCATCATGAGGGATTGGAATGCCTTTCCCGCCCATTCTCTCGTGACGAAATCGATAATATGGTTAGATCCTTACCTATTGATAAGGCTCCGGGTCCAGATGGTTTCAACGGACAATTTATCAAAAGCTGCTGGCATATTATTAAAGAGGATTACTATAGATTATTTGAGGATTTTTGGCATGGAACTGTTAATTTACAGAGTATCAACGATGCATTCCTCACGATGATACCTAAGATCTCTGCTCCTAGCCAAGCTAATGATTACAGGCCCATTTCATTACTTAATTCCTCTTTCAAGCTTTTGACTAAGATTCTAGCTAATCTTTCAAGAGCACATTTTATCTATTGTCCACCAGAACCAATATGGTTTTCTTAAAAACCGCAACATTCAGGATTGCATTGCTTGGGCTTATGAATACATCCACCAGGTCAAGGCATCTGGAGCTGAGGCAGTTATTATCAAGCTTGATTTCAGTAAAGCATTTGATGTTATTGAACATGATGCTCTCATACATATTCTCATGGCCAGTGGTTTTGATGACAGATGGACGGGTTGGATTCAGTCTATTTTCAATACTGGTACATCTGCTGTACTGCTTAATGGAGTACCTGGCAAGAAATTTGTCTGTAAGAGAGGGGTTCGTCAAGGCGATCCTCTCTCACCCATCCTTTTTGTGGAAGGTGCTGATCTTCTTCAGTCCATGGTCAATAGATTGATGATTGAAGGGGAGCTCACTGCACCCCTCCCTATACCAGAGGCTGATTTTCCCATTGTTCAATACGCAAAAAATACATTACTGATCACACAGGCTTGCTCTAGACAGCTATCAGTACTCAAGAATCTTCTTACTGTATTTGCTAAGGCCACTGGTCTGACAGTTAACTACTCCAAATCATGCATCATGCCACTCAATATCACGCAAGAACAACTGTTGGCCCTGGCCAATGTTTTTGGATGTTCGACTGGTGTTATGCCATTCACCTACTTGGGCCTCCCCCTGGGTACCACCAGACCCACAATTTCAGATCTTGCTCCACTAGCTGATCGTATGGAGAGAAGATTGAATGCATGCTCTAGATTTCTAGATTATGGTGGGCGTTTAGTCCTGATACAATCAGTCCTATCTTCTCTTCCTACCCATTTTTTGGGCTCACTCAAGCTCCCTAAAACTATTATTCGCTCATTTGATCGTATCCGACGTCACTGCTTATGGGCCAAGGATGGAGGATCTGCTACACCTCAATCGTTAGCTGCTTGGGAGAAGGTGTGTAAGCCTAAAAAACATGGGGGTCTTGGCATCATGAATCTTGAGCTCCAAAATAATGCTCTCCTGATCATATTTGCACAAATTTATAACCATTATGATACACCCTGGGTCAAACTTGTTTTGGAACCTATATGATCACTCTCCACCACATGCTCAAGCCGTTAGGGGTTCATTCTGGTGGAGGGATATATTCAAGCTCATACCATTATATCGCAGTATTGCTCGATTCCATATTGGAAACGGGTGTAATACTCTTTTCTGGAAAGATTATTGGCATGGCAGCACTACACTTTGTGATCGTTGGCCTAGATTATATTCATTTGTGCTTAATGAGGACTCATCCGTGGCTCAGATTTGTGATTCACATAATCTACAAGATACATTTGCTCTGCCTTTGTCTGTGCAAGCATATGAGGAATATCAGGACTTATCGCAGGTTATCGAGCAACTTGATCTGGACCCATCTAGTCATGATCATGTGCTATATTGCTGGGGCAATGGACACTACAGCTCTGCACGATTTTATAAGTTCCTCTTTGCTAATATCCATTGCCATCCCTCATCAGGAAGATGGGCTTCCAGATGCCTCCCTAAACTGAAAGTATTCTTGTGGCTCTTCTTCAATGATCGATTGAACACTAGAGATCTTATGAGCCGCAGACATTGGCATCTACCTGAGGGTTATTCCTGTGTCCTATGTGACAGCAACACGTGTGAAACTGTTAGCCATCTGTTCTTTGAATGTGACTTTGCCAGGGATTGTTGGATTGCACTTGGCGTTCATTGGGATCTCTCCAAGACCATACTGGATAGGATCACTTTGGCTATGTTGCAATTTCAAGGGCCCTGTTTTCTGGAGATCTTTTCTTGCGCTACATGGAACATATGGAAGGCTAGGAATGATCTTATCTTCCAACCCAAAGAGGCTACTTATTTGAGTTGGCATATTAGGTTTTCCTCTGATATCATGTTACATCAGTATAGAGTTAAAGACACTAGTAGGGGACCCCTCATTTCGTGGGTTAGGAACCTTGTCACATGATGTATTGTAGGATTAATTTTTTACCCCCTTGATCTACCTTTTGTAACACTTATGTAACTTTGGTGGCATTCTGTTTGCCCCCCATAATTTTGAAAATCTAACCGTAGGGATTTTTCCCTACGGTACAATCTTCAAAAAAAAGCATCTACTTGGACAGAGCATCTACTAATAACGGAGAGCATGCAAGATCATAAATAACATATGCATGAAGATAACATGATAGATTGATAATCAGAAGACATAGCACTCAACATTCGTCGGATCCCAGCAAACACAACATGTAGCATTACGTAAAGATGATCTCGATCATGTAGGGAAGCTCACAAGATCTAAACATGAGGCATATAGTGAAAGAGACAACCATCTAGCTACTACTATGGACCCGTAGTCCAGGGATGAACTACTCACGCATCACTTCGGAGGAGGGAATGGAGGTGTAGACCCCTCCGGTGATAAATTTCCCTCCCGGCAGGGTGCCGGGGAGAGCTCCAGAACAGTCCCGATCTCGGGATGACGATGACGGCGGCCTCGGGTGTTTCTCGGAAAAAAGTGGTATATATTTAGAGTTCTCGTACTGGGGAGAATAAATAGTCAAAAGAGAGATGGTGATGGGGGCCCGAGGGGTGCACACCACCCCACATCGCGGCTAGGGGGCGCCGCCCTATGGTGTGCCCCCCCTCCGGGCCTCTTCAGGACTCCGTGGAACCTTCGGGATTTGTAAGACTTTCGGGCTTCAAAATTTCCAATTCCGCGAATATTTCCAGAACAACTTTTCTGAAACTAAAAACAGCAGAAAACAGGGAACTGGCTCTATGGCATCTTGTCAATTGGTTAGTCCCGGAAATCGATAAAAATGACATAAAGTGTATAGCAAGCATGTAGCAAATAACATGAAAACAACATGGAACATCAGAAATTAAGGATACGTTTATGACGTTTCAACATCCCCAAGCTTAGTTCCTACTCGTCCCCAAGTAGGTAAACAATAAAAACACATAATTTCTAAGGTGACATGCTACCAACATAAACTTGATCATCAATATTGTAAAATCATATGTAAGCGAGATCATAATACTTTTAACACAAGCATGATAGATATAATTCTAGCCATAAAACATAGCAATCACTTTGCATTATGAGAAGTAACACAAATAAAAGATCATGAATAATGATGCACGCGAAAGTTATACATTTGTTTCAAACATAGAGATAACATATCAAAGTGATATTTTGCATGTCCTTAAGAGTGGGGCAAAACATAAATGTCAGGACACCTTCAAAGTTCAAAAGGAAGACTAGATCAAATAATTTGAGAGCAAGTATTAACACATCATGAAGAAATTAAGAATGTTTCTGGGTCAAATGCACATTAAACTCAGAATGGCAACTATGCTCTCTCATCTGCGCAATAAGTTAGAAGATGGAGACTCAACATAAAAGTAAAAGAAAGTTATAAAATGTTTGACACTCCTCCCAACCATCTTACACAAACCATGGCTAATCGAATCCTCCGGTGCCTGCCAACAATCACATACTGTGGAGTAGTGTATATTTTTAGAGAGGTGTATGCTTATGTCAACGAATGGTAAACAGAAAATACAGTACATCACAAGCCAACTAGACTTCACAAGAGTGGTTCCCATTGAATGACGCAACTGGTGTAGAAGGTCATCCCTGTTTCTCTTTTGTTTACACAATTATGCTTTGACTGCTAAATCAGGGGCAAAAATAGTGAAGATAATTTGTTTAGATTAATTTGGGGCTGGGCACCCCGCTGCCAGCTCTTCTATCAATTGGATAAGCGAACGAAGCCACTAGTACAGGGTGTGAAATCCAATCAACAAGTGAGATAAAGATTCTGTATTTACCTCCTCATGAGCTAAAACAGAAACACAAAACAAGAGTAATTTTGAAATTTTTAAAGGTAACACATGAGAAATTTACTTTGGAGTGGAGGTTAAATACCACGTGTAGGTAGGTATGGTGAAAACATTTTGCATAATTTGGTTTTTGGTAGTTGGATGTACGAGTAGAGCTCATACTCAGTACAGGTGGAGGCTAGCAAAAGACTCGGAGCGACAAATCAAGAGAGCAATAATGGCCATATTCATGCATAGCGACAAAAACATCATTAATCGAAGCATAAGTGGTACCACAAGTTGAAAAAATGATCATAGAGGCTATATGTGAATGGTTTGTAGTCATAAACATGGTGTAATCATGCGCCAAGTCAATCAAATAAAACATTCAAAGGAGAACACCACAACTTTATGCTTCAATATGACAAGAACAACTCATGATTCTTTCAATGGCACACTAAACACTCACAACTATTTGAGACAAATCATGCTAATAAATAATCACTAGGCTTTAGTATTAAAATGACATCTAACATGATATGAAAAATTCTAGCCACAGTCTATACAAGCTTCTATTTGCATCGTTTATAAATTTTACCACATGCATCAATTTCTTTATCTAACAAGCACCATACAAAATATGTTTTAACAAAAACTCTCTAAATTATAGAACAAGCAAGAATGAGAGTACCCACATAACACTACTAAAACTAACATCTCTGAATAAGAGATGCAATGAAAACAAGAGCTAAACATGAATTCTGCAGCAGCTAGAAGAAAATTAAGAATACGAGCATAGTTAGTATTCAAACGAAAAAAGCGGAGTGTGTATCTCCTCCAAACAAGGATGATAGGTTAAAATTATGTTTATTTCAGCAAGGAAGCAAAAGAAAATAGAACGAAAATTAACAGGCGCTCCAAGGAAATTTCATATGATGTGGCCGAATAAAAATACAGTTTCACTAGAAGTGACCTGATAAATTTTTGCTGAAGAAGAGGATGCCTTGGAAATCCACAAGATTAGATGCTTGAGTATTCTATAAAATTTTCTCAGATGAACCATGGGGGTATCCCCAAGCTTTTACCTTGCACTCTTCTTGATCACATTATACCATCCTCTTCTTTTGACCCTTGAAAACTTCCTTCACACCACACTCAAAGAGTAATTCGCATTAGAGGGTTAGTGCAAGAATAAAAAATCCATGGGTCATGTATGGGAACAAGTGGTATTGATACTTTTAAACATTATCTACATCCACTGATGTTTCGTGAAGCAAAGAAATCCACTTGACATCATAAACAAGCAAATGCAAGAAAAATGGCAGAATCTGCCAAAACCAGAACAGTCTGTAATGGCGAATTTTTTCGGGCCACTTAAGTTGTTCAAATCGAAGCACTTAAAGAACGAAAATGTTTCGGAATTATATGAGGAAAAAGCACAAAAAGTTTCAGGCCATTTCATATTTTCTGTGAATTATACAATTTTTTACGGTGGATAGCAGAAATCTGTTTCCTGCAGAGAAATCCAAAACCTACTCCAACTCTTGTTAGAAACTTTACTTGCCACAACTAAAACATATAAATAAATACACAAAGGATTTTATACAGAAGTATACAATCCCTTGACTCAAATAAAACAGAGAAAACAAAGCAAAAAATAAAACCATGGGTTACCTCCCAAGAAGTGCTTTTCTTTAAAGCCTTTTAGCTAGGCCCAAAAAAGTGGATTCACGTGTTTTCAAGTGAAGAAGCATCGAAATTGTAATTTTTTCGAATAATAGGACCATAAGGAAACTTCATTCTCTTTATAAGAAAGTGTTCCATACCTTTCTGGAGTGGGAACTGAAATTTAATATTCCCCTCTTTCATATCAATAACAACACCAACAGTTCTAAAAAAAGTCTTCCCAAAACAATTGGACAAGAAGCATTGCATTAAATATTCAAGACAACAAAATCAACAGGGACAAAATTATTATTAACCATGATAAGAAAATCATCAAATCTCTCTAAAGTTTTCTTTCTAACATTATCAATAAGACGAACATCCAAATAACAGGGTTCCAATGGTGGTAAATCAAGCATATCATAAAGTTTCTTAGAAATAACAAAGATACTAGCACCAAGATCACATAACGCATTGCAATAAAAATAATTAACTTTAATTTTAATGATGGGCTCCCAACCATCATCTAACTTCCTAGGGACAGAGGCTTCACACCTTAATTCATCCTCTCTAATTTGCATGAGAGCATTTGTAATATGTTTTGTGAAAGCCATATTCATTGCACTAGCATTAGGAAAACTACCAAGTTTTTGTAAGAACTTAATCACTTCAGTTATGTTGCAATCATAAAAGTCAAGACAATTTTTATCAAAGATAATGGGACCATTGACTCCCATGTTTCTAAAAATTTCAGCATTATTATTAGGAGCATTTTTAGCAGTTTTAGGCAATTTTGCATTTTTAATAGAAGGAGTGGGAATATTGAAAACACCAATTACTTTACCATTGATAGTAGAACATTTACTAGCATGATAGGATTCAGTTTTAATAGTGGTGGTAATGGTGCAAACATTAGCTATATTATTCTTTCTAGCTATTTCATCTTCTCTTTCCCATCTAGCATGCAAAACATCCTAACATTATCATCAATTCAAATTTGTATGGCATTCAAAGTTTTGCTTTCTTTAACATCATGATGCATAACCTTTAGTTTCTAGAAAATCAACATCAAGAGCAAGGCTATCAACTTTAGAAGTAAGAACATCAATTTTGCCAATTTTTTCCTCAACAGATTTATTAAAAGCAGTTTGTGTACTAATAAAATTCTTAAGCATGTTATAAAGATCAGTGACTACACTTTTGTTGCTGTTGTAGGAATTACCATAAGAATTAGTATTATTAGGAGGAGATGACCTATAATTATTGCAACCAAAATTATTCCTATAAGCATTGTTGTTGAAATTATTATTTTTAATGAAGTTCACATCAACATGCTCTTCTTGAGCAACCAAAGAGGCTAAAAGAACATTATTTAGATCAATAGGAGAATGGACATTAACATGCATAGACATAATAGCATCAAGTCTATCACTCAAAGAGGAGGTTTCTTCAACATAATTTACCTTCTTACCAGTTGTAGCTCTCTCAATGTGCCACTCAGAATAATTTACCATCATATTATCAAGAAGCTTTGTTGCTACCCCCAAGGTCATGGATATAAAGGTTCCTCCAGCAGCTGAATCCACGAGGTTTCTTGAAGAAAAATTCAGTCCTGCATAAAAGGTTTGGATGATCATCCAAGTAGTCAGTCCATGAGTGGGACAATTATTTACTACAAATTTCATTCTTTCCCAAGATTTAGCAACGTGCTCATTATCAAGTTGCTTAAAATTCATAATGCTACTTCTTAAAGATATAATCTTAGCATGAGGATAATATTTTCCAATAAAACCATCTTTACACTTAGTCTAAGAATCAATACTTTCTAGGCAAAGATAGCAACCATTCTTTAGCTCTTCCTCTCAAAGAGAAAGGAAACAATTTAAGTTTAATAATATCTCCATCTACATATTTATATTTTTGCATCTCACATAGTTCAACAAAATTATTAAGATGAGCAGAATCATCATCAGTTTAACACCAGAAAATTGCTCTCTCATAACAAGGTTCAACAGGGCAGGCTTTATCTCATAAAAATCAGCAGTAGGAGTAGGTGGAGCAATAGGTGTGCTAATTAAATGATTGTTGTTGGTGCTAGTAAAGTCACACAACTTAGTGTTCTCAGGAGTAGTCATTTTAGCAATATTAAAAACATGATAAAAATAATAGCAATAATAAGAACTAATTTTTTGTGTTTTTGATATAGAGAAGCAAACAAGATAAAATAAAATAAACTAAGCAAAACAAAAACAAAGTAAAGAGATTGGAAGTGAGTGACTCCCCTTGCATAAATTCTCTTCCTCCCCGGCAACGCACCAGAAAAGTGCTTGATGCGTGTGAACACATGTTCGTTGGGAGACCCCAAGAGGAAGGTATGAAGAGTGCAGTAGCAAGTTTACCTAAAAAAGAAACCAAGTTTGAATTGACCAGTAGGAGGAAGGAGTATCTTCAGAAGGTTGTTACAGTTCAAATGGTAGGGTGCACTACCGGTTCAGCAGCAACCTAGAACCTACACAACACAATCAAATGACTTTGCCCCAACGAAGAAGTGAGGTTGTCAATCTCATCGGTTTTGCTGAACACAAAGAGGTTAAACGTATGTGTGGAAAATAGTATGAGAAGAATATGAAAACAATAGCAGCAGTGTGAAAACAGTAATTGCAGTGTCTCTCCATAAAAGATAAATAACATGTGTGGTGAACAAATTATAGCTGGGCAATTGACAAAAATGAAGACTGCACCGTAGTGCATATGCAAGACATAAAGATTACTATGTGATTCATGCAGGCATTACAACAAGATACATAGACATTCATCCAACTGCGACTATGACTAATAATCCACCTTCCGAATATCATCCGAGTAAACGTTGGTTATTAAGTTGCCAGCAACGGATAATCGCAGTAAGCAAAGTGTGCAATGTAAATGAAGTAAACATCGTTGTTTTCTCCCTAATGGAAAAAACACATCCTCCATCCGTCACGTTTCTGTAACTTGAGCACAGATGCAAAGGAGGCATGAAAACATTGTAGAGCATAAATCCCTCTTGGAGTTACTAGCATCTACTTGGACAGAGCATCTACTAATAACGGAGAGCATGCAAGATTATAAATAACATATGCATGAAGATAACATGATAGATTGATAATCAGAATACATAGCACTCAACATTCGTCGGATCCCAGCAAACACAACATGTAGCATTACATAAATATGATCTCGATCATGTAGGGAAGCTCATGAGATCTAAACATGAGGCATAAAGTGGAGGAGACAACCATCTAGCTACTGCTATGGACCCGTAGTCCGAGGATGAACTACTCACGCATCACTTCGGAGGAGGGCATGGCAGTGTAGACACCTCCGGTGATGAATTTCCCCCCCGGCAAGGTGCCGGGGAGAGCTCCAGAACCCTCTCGATCTCGGGATGATGATGACAGCGTCCTTGGGTGTTTCTCGGAAAAAAGTGGTATAAATTTTGGGTTCTCGTATCGGGGGAATAAATAGGCAGAAGGGCGATGGCGGTGGGCGCCCGAGGGGCCCACACCACCCCACTGCGCGGCCAGGGGGCGCCGCCCTATGGTGTGGCCCCCCTCTGGGCCTCTTCGGGACTCCGTGGAACCTTCGGGATTTCTAAAACTTCCGGGCTTTGAATTTTCAAATTCCGCGAATATTTCCAGAACAACTTTTCTGAAACTAAAAACAAAAGAAAACAGGGAACTGGCTCTTTGGCATCTTGTCAATAGGTTAGTCCCGGAAATCGATAAAAATGACATAAAGTGTATAGCAAACATGTAGCAAATAACATGAAAACAACATGGAACATAAAAAATTAAGGATACGTTTATGACGTATCATCATGTTAGGCAGCTCACAAGATCAAAACATGAGGCATAAAGAGGAGAAGACAACCATCAAGCTACTACTTGAAGGGAATATGCCCGAGAGGCAATAATAAAGTGGTTATTGTCTTACTCCTTGTTTATGATATATGTTTATTTATCTTTCTAGAATTGTATTAACCGGAAACGTTGATACATGTGTATTTAATAAAAAACAATGGTTCCTAGTAAAGCCTCTCTTTTAACTAGCTCGTTGATTAATAGATGATCAAGGTTTCCTGGTCATGAACATTGGATGTTGTTAATAACGGGGTAATGTCATTAGAAGAATGATGTGATGAACATAGACCCAAATTAAGTATAACAATACGATCAAGTCATTTAGTTCATATTTTTATATCTTGCATACGAAGTAACTTATTCCTTAGACCATGAGATGTCAATCACTAATACCGGAAGGGTGCTCTGATGTCATCAAACGTCACGCCGATGACGGTGGGTATTCGTAAAGTATTAGTTGAGGCTCATGGATCAAGAGTGGGATTTGTCCATCCAAATGATAAAGAGATATACTCTGGGCCCTCTCGGTGATACCAATGACCGGATCTCGGGAAAGTAAAATATCGCGAGACAAAGGGAATTGGTTGCGACATTTATGGTTCACACGATCACTAGATTCATTGTTGAATGTGTAGGAGTCATTACGGTTCTCCAGGTCCCGCTGTTGACTATTGATCGGAGAGGTGTCTCGATCATGTCCACATTATTCACGAACTGTAGGGTGACACACTTAAGGTTTGATGACGCGATTGAGTGAATATGGAATATCGGAGAAAATTATGGACAACATCGGAATTGTTTCGGGGAATATTGAAATAGTCACCTAAATTGTTTCGGGGAATATTGAAATAGTTCAAGGTGGTATATGTTAATGTTTGATTAAAAAATAGTTCAAGGGGGTAAGTGTTAATGTTTGTTAATAGGGTTAACAAATATTAAAAATAAAGAAATGAAATTGTTTTATTTATTTATTAAAGAAAACCCTTGGAATTTTGAGTGGGAATTGATGAGAGAATGAGTGGGTTGAGTGGAGACTCCACCCACATGATGAGGGGAGAGGTGGAGGCACCAAAATTTCGTGGCTGCCTCCCCCTCCTTTATAAAGAGGGATTGGACCTCTCCCTCCACACACAACTTGGTGTCATCTCCATCTCCATCCTCCTTGTCAGATATATACCAAATAGGGGTATAGAAGATGGTAGGCCAAGTGCCGGATTACCAGGGTGGCCTAAGTGGTAGTGGGCTTAGGTCCATTAGGCGGCCCAGTAGTCCGACGCGCAGAAGCCGGATTCTAGAAGAACCCGGATCACAACCCATGTGATCTGGCTTGGAGGAGAAGACAGATTCCTTGCTTTCCAAGTTACAAGTTACCGTAGTTTTCTAGGTTTCCTATTATGTAAGCCCTAATCCGGCTATTATATAAAGCCGGACGGGAGATAGACAAAACAACGGGAGAACAGAGAAGCTCTACGCCAACTCGCCGAGTAGCTCATCCTCGCCGAGTGGTTTAGATCCAAACCCTCACATTGTAATCCTGTTTCCGGGCTTTAGTCCCAATTAGTGAGAAGTGCAGGAGTAGGCACGTCGTACTGTCGCGACGTACCGAACCTGGGTAAAATCTGTGTCTGTTACCACGCTATCCCGTTACCCCACGTCTCTACCGTAGTCTCATGGCACCCCCGTCTATGAAAACTACTACGATGTCTCGACAGTTGGCGCCCACCGTGGGGCAAACGACGTCAGGCGTAAGATTCCGATCTGGGATACTTGGCGGAATCGGAAGATCGATCACTGTCGGAAGCTTGGAATTCGACAACGACGTCGGGCGCTTCCTCGACAGCGGATCCTACATACCGGCCAAAACCACCTGGTAAGTGCCTGCGTTTACCGATAGGATCTGCTAACATCTTTATCGGACTAACTGCAGAAGCAATGGGGTTTTGCGGTGGAAGCAAATTTATCCCACCCGCCTATACCCAGTCGAAGATGACTATGATACCGGATTCTGCTCAGATCGCCGACACAAAAGTGATACACACTTTATCGGCATGGTGCAATCCGAAATCGCCGAAAACACGGATGATGGAAATCCCGTGCAAGAGGCAGACAACAACGCACCCGTCACAGCGGCGGAAGATCCGACATCCGTTAACAAGACGATAAACTCGGAAGCAGAATCCGTGCTTGCCGCCATCGAGGCGAGATTGGAGTCGGAAACCGGATCGGATAACTTCGACTCCGAAGACGAAGATGAGGACGCCTTCGTAAGAAGGTTAAATCCTTTCAAGAGGGATTCCATGAAGTCTTAATGGCGAAACCGGCTGATACCACGGACGCCGGCAGCCAGGAAATCCCTAAAACCCCTCCGCCAGTGGAAGAGAGAGAAGACGGAGAAACTTCTCCGATATTCCCCAATGTCAAGGAGATGACAGAAGACGAGCCTGTCAAAAAACCTCCCTCTTCCAAGAAAAGCACCGTGCCTCTAAAAACTCCAATACAAAATCCGGAAGAAAAAATCAGCTGATCTCGCTGATGAAACCTGGAAGTTGGAGATGTTAGTGGAACAAAGCCTGTGGAGAAGAAATCTAAGGAAATCACTGCTCCGCCAATGACGGAACAGGAAGAGCAAGAGCTACTGCAAACACCAGTGGACCAGATGAACCCCCTGAGATGCTGGAAGCCAGGAGACAAGCTTTCCAACGGCAACAGCAACATCTACTCAGATCTCGGCAACATCTCCAACAAACCATAATGACATCAAAGTCATGAAGGAAGAAATAGAGGGAGTACGAGAGAAGCATAGATCCGCGTTAAAACCTACTAGGTTACCCGGAATCGCAAGACCGGAAGAACTGCCGCCAAAAGAAAGGTTCCATAACCCATCTTGGCAAAAGCAGGTAAACGGCAAAGATGCCAAGGGCGAACCAATATACAAGACCGCAACAGAAAACGCGGAAGCAGCGTTCGCGATTCTTAACAACGATCTGTATTCCAACGGGGAAAAACTCCAAGGGGTGTATGCTTTCCTAGGAAAAGCATTGCAAGAACAACAGCGCGCTCAAGAGCGATTAGGGAGGCTGCATGATAACTCCGCCCTATGCAAGACAGCTACTTGCGCTGCTGGAGCACCTAGACCGGAAGAACCCGGGGATTCAGACAACTCAAAAGATAAAAAAGAGGATCCGAGAAAAGACAAGAAAAACCCCGACAACCGGGATGCAGCGTCTAAAACCGGATCCCATCTCCCGAAAGATGGGTATAAACCCCATGATCGGGAAGACAAACACCGGAAAGACGGCAAAATAATGCCACCTCCGAGAAACCCAGCCGAGAAAGCTGGAAGATACGATATACCTCACAGGCGTGAGAGATCCCGGACACCGCCTAAGGACAAAGAAAGGCACAGGAGTAGAACTCCGCCTAATCCAAAAGAGCGTGAACACGGAAGAGATAGAAACAGTCCCGGAAGAGCGCGTTCGCGCAACAATGGTAGAGAAAGGAGCAGATCCCCTTCCGTCCATTCAGCCGGAAGATATTCTGCACACATTGACAGAGCGGAAAAAGATGATCTATACTTTGGTCCTAAATTTTTTACCGACAGGATCCGAAGAATAACGCTGCATTCTGGCTTTGCCAAGGTCGGTCCAACGTACCAGAAAATACACTGGCATTAAAGCCAGATAATAGAGAATGGAAGTGTCAAGTTTCTTCCCCTAATGCTGCTGGATGGAGCCAGAGATTGGATCAATGGATTACCGTCGCGAACAGTTGATAGCTGGGACGATATGGCTAGAGTATTTATCAGCATTCCGGGGAACATACAAACGCCCGAATAGCATCAACCAGCTAAACCGTTGCACGCAATTTGAAGATGAACCATACGTGGATTTCATCTCCAGATGGACAGCAATGAAGAATAGTTGCTCTGGAGTAACTGACGTACAAGCAATGCATGCTTTCGTCAATGGCCTAAAACCCGGGCTTGTACCGTTCATGGTTGGTTCCAAGAAGCACAAGGATCTCGGATCCATGCTTACAACCGCCAATGAGCATGCCGCAGCCGAGGATGACATCAGAGCAAGAGGAGGCAATATTGAATCGTTGATACTTGCCAAGAAAACCCCTCGTTCTGACAGAAAAGCCACTCCAGAAACAACGACAAAACCCAAAGAGGTGAACATAGCCTTTGGAGGAGAAAAGGGAAATAAGTGGAAGGACGCAACCCAGATCCAATCAATTACACTCCAGAGGAGTGGGAAAGGATTAAGTCGGAACCTTGCGTTCACCACTCGCAATTTGGGAAACCCACCCATACAAACGCGCAATGCCGGCTGAATAAGCACATGAAGGGCACTGCAGGGTCCGGAAATAAAGGGAAGGGTTCCAAAAGGAAACCCGCCAAACAAAAGCCAGAAGCTGACAAAGAAGACAGTGAATCGGACACTGACGAAAAAATCCAGGAACAACAGCGCAAAGGCGAACCCAAGTTTCCGAGAGTTGATGGAGAAGCAATGCTAACTTTCTTAGCAACCCCATCAGCAAAGGTGGCAAAAAGAACACTTCGAGAAATAAACGCGGTTGTTCCGGCAACCCCGAAATTCTTGAAGTACTCCAATACACCGATAATCTGGGATCAGTCTGATCATCCCGGAAATATCCCTGAACCCGGCACACAAGCTCTTGTTGTAAGCCCTATTGTTCAAAATACTAGGCTAAGAAGAGTGTTGATGGATGGAGGATCCAACATTAATAATGTACCTGGATACACTGAAGCATCTGAAGATTTCCGAGTCTCAGCTCAACTACAGCAACATACGCTTCCATGGTATCGTCCCTGGCAGGCAAGCACGATCCCTAGGAGAAATTTCCCTAGATGTCACCTTCGGAGATAAAGATCACTTTCGGCAGGAAAAAGTATCCTTCGAAGTAGTGCCGTTCGAAAGCGTGTATCACGCAATACTTGGATGTCCAGCTTTCGCCAAATTCATGGCAAGATCCTATTATATTTATAACAAGCTGAAGATGCCAGGACCCAAGGGAGGAGTAATCACTATAGCTGGTGATTTTAAGCTGGCAAATGAGTTGGAAAAAGAAACGCCCTTTGCGCTCAGAGAGTTATAGCAAAGGAAGAACTGAAGGAATTAGCCAAGGAGGTATCGCCGTCAGAAATGCCGCAGGAAAAGAAACTCGGAAGCCAACAGACAGCTTCAAGGCATCCGAGAATACAAGACAGGTAATCCTAGATCCCAAAGATCCGACAAAATTTGTCATCGTAGGGACTGGGATGACTGACAAATAGGAAGGCGAGCTCATCAAGTTCCTCCGTGAGAACTGGGATATTTTTGCCTGGTGTCCAGCGGACATGCCAGGCGTACCCAGGGAACTTGCTGAGCACCAACTTAAGGTTATTCCTGGATCAAAACCCGTCAAACAAGGTCTCCGTCTATTTGACGGAAGAAGACGGAAGGCTATTGGCAAGGAAATTATCCGGCTTTTAGCAGCGGATTTCATCAAGGAAGTGATCCATACTGACTGGTCCGCAAATCCGGTATTAGTACCGAAGAAAGACACTACTGCTCTTAGAATGTGTATAGATTACACAGGCTTGAACAAATTGTGTCCGAAAGATAGGTTCGCATTACCGCGAATCGATCAAATAATAGATGCTACAGCAGGCTCTGAGCTTTTGTGCTTTTTGGATGCATACTCCGGGTACCACCAAATACGCATGAAGGAAATCAAATTAATACTTCTTTCATAACCCCATACGGGACGTATTATTACGTAACCATGCCGTTTGGCCTGAAGAACGCAGGTGCAACCTACCAGCGTTGCATGCAACGTTGTTTGCATAGTCAGATTGGAAAAAATATCAATGTTTATGTGGACGATATTGCTGTCGTAACCAAAGAAAAAGATACACTCCTTGAGGATTTGCGAGAAACTTTCGAAAACTTACGCACCTACAAGATGAAGTTGAATCCATCTAAGTGCGTATTCGGGGTTCCCTCAGGAAAACTTCTGGGTTTCATCGTTTCTCACAGAGGAATAGAATTAAGCCGGAAAAGATCAAGGCAATCTTGAACATCACAAAACCTACCTGCGTCAAAGATGTCCAAAGATTGACGGGTTCCACAGCTGCCGTTAGCAGATTTATTAATCGGCTGGGGGCTAAAATCTTAACATTATACAAGTTGTTGAAGAAATCCGACAAAGTCAAGTGGATAACAAAGCTTTGGAATACATAGCAGTTATGTCTCTTCTATACTTAGTCCAATATCTATGTAAACATCTTTTGAGATCATGAAATAAAGTTGTTGGATTTCTGGTATCCATGTTTTTTACATGTTCATTATAGTAAAAGCATGCTTCCACCTTCTCTATTTCCCAATGATCTTACAAAATACTCAATGTTAACCAGAATTGTGCCTGTATACTCGGCGTTAAGTAACTGAATGTTTTTTCAGCATGCTAACGGCTAAAGGAAACTTGAATTGCCTGCGTGCCCAAGTTTCGGACAAAAAATTCCTTGTTTCTCTAAGCATTATCTGACTGCGTATGTGTTGGGTTACTGGAACTAGTTAGTAAAAATGCCTTTAGCATGGTCCATGTTTCCAAGTTTAAACTGATTGGTTATTCCCAGTTACTTGGCATGACGATTCATATTGCTATTTGAGCCATTTCAAACACTAAGGACAGTTAAAACATATATGCCAGAGAACTTAGAAGATAAAGGAATAGTAACATCCGAATAACCTTGCAAAAAATTTCATAATTAAAAATTGCAAAAGGCGGAATTTTTCATTCATACAAATAGAGGCATTACATTGCAGATTACATTGAAAGAACAGTAATGCTCCTATTGTCTATTTTTTGCCATCCAGGTCAAAGGTAGCCCTTCAAGCATCGGATTCCTCCTCGCTGCTGTCGTCTTCGGGAATTGGAGGGATCTCTTCTTCTGGATAGTTGATGGAAATATTCACCATGGAGGCAATCTGGGTGGCGTGGCCTTTGATTTCATCAAAGATGGTATTTCGCTGAGTGTTCGTGTATCCTTGAGGGACACCGGACGCCACGCGCCAGGATTTAGCACCGGGGTAGTGCATGCGCATAAGGCCGAGTGCCATACGCGCACCACCCCGTGCAGCGGAACGCAGGATGGAATCCCTGGATTCCGCCACCTCCATGATGGCTCCCGGAAGTTTTTCAACTCCCGAGAACTCCCCAGTCCTTGCGGGAAGAAACTTGTTCACCAGCTGCATTCCAGCAGCACGGATAGAAGTCCACATCTTCCCAAAGGCTTGGATCCCTTCAAGCCGGGTACCATCTGGGATATCTCCTGTTTTTCCCGACAAAACAATCAAAAGTATTAGGCAAAAAACAGAGAAGAAAAACAAGATATGGAAAAATAAAAAAGGTAACGGAAAATTACCGAGAAGCTTGTCGATCTCGGAGATTTCCTCCAGGCGAAGGTTCAGAGCATTCTCTAAATCCTGGATGGTGGATTTATCCTTCTCCGCCTGTTCAGAAGCCTTGGAGTTGGCAACTCCAAGGGCCAAGTTGCTGGCTTCCAGATCCTTTTGAGCCTTCACAAGATGCTTGTGAAGCTCCAAATTCTCCTTTCGGAGATTCTCGGCATTGCCGGCATCTTCAGCTATTTGCTTGGCTTTAGCCAAAGCAGCTGAAAAGCAAAGAAAATTCCGGATTTAGAAAATGTCTGGAATAAGTACTTAGACAAAAAATTGAATTGCAAACCTCAGAAGAAAAATGTGTACCTGATGTTTCCGTCAAAGCGAGCTGAGACGATGCCAGTTCCGCCTCTCTCTCCTCAAGAATAGAAAGGAGATTTCTAACCTCCTTATTCTTGATGGTGAGTTTGTTGAAAACTTCCATGTTTATGGTTTCGGCGGTTTGCTGCAACATAGCAAGGAAAAGAATGGTTACAAAAAACATCAAAGCAAAACAGGCATGCAATTTTGTTTAATGCTTGGGGGCTAGAGTGACATACTGGTAGAAAATAGGCCTACAGTCCCGGTTCGCCAGGACCATTAATCCCGTCCGGGCAACCGGGACTAGCTATGCGCGACTAAATGCCCCCCCCCTATAGTCCCGCCACTTACGGACCGGGACTAGAAGCCCGTCCACGTGGGCGCTAGGGGTCCGTTGCGGCGGAGGACCTTTAGTCCCGGTTCTTGTGGTTAACCGGGACTGAAAACCTGCGCAGGTTTAGGGTTTTAGGCCCCCTAAACCTGTTTCCTTTTTAATTTGTTTTGTTTTAATTTCAGTACACATATACATGCATATATATATATATGAAATATCAAACAAGGAGAATTCAATAGGAATATATAATATATATTCAATATCGGGTGACCATATATACAACCTCGAACAAGTTTCCATATTACACAATTAAGATGGACGAGCATACACAAATTCGCACAAGTTTCAAAGTACTCGGGGCTTATACATGCGGATAAAAGTCATCGTCGGTGGACGCATGGAACTCTCCTTTCTTCTGGATGACATGCCTAAGGAAAAATCCTGCTATTTCCTCTTGAATTGGTCGGAAGCGAGCTTCTGGAGTAAGCGCCCTCCGCAAGTTATTGAGACCCTTCCGCGTTTCCTCGTCCTTCTTCCTCTCAGATATTTCTTTCCGTATGTTCTCACAGACATAGTATCCACATAGACCGGTCCCCGGTGGCTGCTTATCCACACCTTTGACCACATTTTTAAATTGTAGCGCATCTTTGAATTCACCGACATGTTGAAGTGAGAGCCGTCTCCAAACTCTACAATGCAAATAAAATTAAATGAACAAGGGAGTTATTAGCTTAGAAAATGAACAAAAGAGACCGATCGATATAGAGCGCAAATGATTGAAAAATAATTACTTTTGCATCATTTTTCTCATGTTGACCCAAAGATCTGTATTTGAATTCATACAGTCAATGATCAAAACTAAGGACTTGTGAAGATCAATTTTTAGCAGAATCCAGTGGTACCTGCGGACACATTAGATGCAGAGCCATGCATAATTTATCGATTGGACATACCATGCATGGAGTAAACAAAAGAGAATGGGAACATGAGAGAAACACTCACCCAAAATGGTAAGGAAATAGAATATATCTTTTGGATTCATGCTTTTTAAAAAAATTGTACAAGTCTTTCTCCACGTCTTTGGGGTGACGTTCTAACATAGTTCCATTAATGATTTGTGGGTCAATGAACCCAACATCATGGATGAGTCTTACTTTGCATTCCCAAATCTTCAATCTGCATAATTGCGTACGGAACAATATAGTTAGGACAATATATATATATATATAGTGTAGGCAATGAAGAACGAGATGAGGTAGAAATAAATCACTTACAGAACGTAGCAACTCAGGATAGATTTGTCGAGCTCACGCATATTGAACAGCTGGAACAATTCACTCAACTCAACTGTTACAGAGTACTTTTTGGTGTGATGCTCCTCTGTATAATCCACATACACATATTCTTTGTCGGTAAATGCTATGAAATCTTTGTACCAACGTAGCAGACTTTGCATTAGTGGTGATAGATCCTTTTCCTTCGCAGGCTCGACGAGAGGCCCTTTCTTCACATATTTTAATGCTACATCAGCCATTGGCATATCGTCCATGTCTAAAAAGGCACGAAGAGACATACCGGCCTCGGACGCATTTTGCATGGCAGTAGCTACAGTCAATCCCATTGGTGTCACAGCATTTATGACCTCGGGGTCCTGTTCCGGAGCGGCTTTCACTATGAGGGGGGGGGGGGTCGATTGTTTACTTTGCATCCCGAGCTGGGCAACTTGTTTCCCGCTTTTTATCATTTTTGCTTTTTCTTTCTCCTCCTCCAATATTCCTGCTTGCTTACGAAGTTCAATATCATAGTCTTTAGGCAAATTCTTCACGGATTGGGACACTGTCGATAAAAAATCCGTAGCCCAATAGTCTACAATCGGAGGGAATACTTCCTTGGGCTCAGGCTCCTTTAGCGCCTTCAGTTTGCCCTTCCATTTGTCAACGTCAGCCTTCACGACCAATTTGGTTTCAGCATCACTAAGTTCCCAAGGCCTTGGGGGGAGAGGCTTCAGTGATGGCTCCGGTACCCGTGTGGTCTTAGGTACATAAGGGTCCGGGTTAATAGACCAAGAGCGGGTTCCCTTGCTGGCCGCCTGCTTCTGTTTCTTCGCTGGAGGAGGAATGGGGGGCGACGTCCGCTTATCCTCCGGAGGAGGAATGGGGGGCGACGTCCGCTTATCCTCCGGAGGAGGAATGGGGGGCGACGACGTCTGCTTTTCCTCCGGAGGAGGAATAGTGGGAGACGTCTGCTTTTCCTCCGGAGGAGGAATGGGGCGCGACGTCTGCTTAACCGCCGGAGGAGGAATCGTGGGCGACGGCTGCTTAACCGCCGGAGGAGGAAGATCGGGGGACGGTGTCGAATGGCGTGAAGGAGGCGTAGGTGAACCAGCACCAGCACCACCACCACCACCAGCACCTGCACCATCGTAGGGGGGTGGACTTGTTAGCCTTGGCGTCTCGCCTGGAAACACTATGTACTTCTTTTTCCATAGAATGAACTGGCGCTTGACATCTCCAAGTCTTCTCCCCTTCGGGTGTAGCTATGTCAATCTCCAGCTCCTCAAACGCTTGGACTATGTCTTCCACCGTGACACGAGCATAGCCATATGGAATGGGGTTGTTGTGATGGAGTGCTCCAGGTGTATAGGGTAAAGCACTGCCGGTAGCCACCTTCATGGAAATGTTCCCCACGGGATAATGCAAATCACATTCTTTCATCTCCTTTACGTCATCCACGGGGTAGTGAGGCTCCGGTGCACGACTCTCGATCATCGGTGCATTAGCACCTGCAGTCGGGGCCTCCGTGGAAGCCACGCTGCTTCTCCGCTGCTGGCTTCCGAGATCCGTTGCATGTTCTTGATGCGGCCCTGCAGCCGACGCTTTTTCTTTCTCAAGTATTCCCGCCACGACCTTCTTCAGTTCAGAAACTTCCATTGCAAGATTCGACAGTTCATCTGCAGCCCGGTCCGTACCTCTCCTACGGCTTCTGTAACAGTACGGGTCACCCTCCTGGGAAAACCCTACTTTCCACGGCAATCTGCCTTTGCCTCGTATATGTCCTCCGTGTTCAGGATTTCCGAGGGCAACTGTCAGTTGGTCTCTCTCTGTTGAACGTGATCTTGCCCTGTTGAGCTTTGGTCATTGCGTCAACAAGGTCTTTTGTGGGAGCAAACTTTTTCTGCCGGTGAACACACTCCCCTGTCTCCGGGTCTAGCGATCTCCCATGCCCGTACCACCACATTTTGGCTCTTTCGTCCCATCCCTCTGTACCTAGACGGATTCCTCTTGCCCTTAGGCCGTCCTCCATTTCCTGCCACTTAGGCGCCGAAACGCGGTATCCTCCTGGCCCCATAACATGATGGTACTGTTTCTTCCGCATTAGCCTTATTTTTTGCCGACATTTCCTTGAAATGCTCCGATTTATGTTGCGTCACAAATTCTGTCCAATCATCTCTCAGTTTCTCATATTGTCCAGTGAAAATCGGAGTCTTGCCCTTGCTGACATATTCACGGAACAATTTTTTCTTGAAGTTCCGGAATGCTTCGGCCATCTTCTGAAGAGCGAACTCTTTGACTATCCTCCTCCTCTCACGTCCACCCGGAACGTCCTGACCGAATTCATCTTTTTGTTGTATTCCGGAGGTAGAATGAAATGTGCAATAAGCTTTCTAAACATAATCTTTTTCGTTCTCTTGTCGACATAACTGAAACCAATACGTGCTTTCTTTGGCTCCTTCCATTCCTGGACGGTGATCGGGACGATGTCTCTAACAATGACTCCGCATTGGTTGATAAACTTTGTGGTGTGCTGTAGGGCTTGCCGATTTCACTGACTGATTCGATGGTATATATTTCGGAATCTTTCATCGCCTTGGATTTGCCACGCTTTGTCATACTAGATCCGACCGAGGGCTAAAATAAGAAAGAGAGTCGCGCGCGTTAGTCTTTGCAATTGGACCGAGGGCTAAAATAAGACCGAGGGCTAAAATATATACCTCGCCGGAGGTGGTTGTTCTTTGCAATTGGAGATCGTCGTTTGTCGACGGTTGACCTCCGTCATCAATGTCCATTCCTTCACCTCCTTGATCATCGACAATGTCTGTTCCTTCTTCACCTCCTTGATCATCGACAATGTCTGTTCCTCCTTCACCTTCTTGATCCTCAAGGTTCAGATAAGAAGAGATTACATCATCGACAATGTCTGTTCCTCCTCCGGCTATGATATCTAATATATAACCTTCAGCCACCTGTTCCGCCGTCAGGTCTCTATTGTCTTTCATATGTCACTCCTGCAGACATGCATGTAGTAAAAATTAATTAAGTATATAGGAGACTTAGCAAATATTGTCGTAGAAGGAGGGAAAACAGATTGCTAGGGTTTTGGGTGGAAGAACGATAACCACCGGAGGGGGAAAACCATACTTTAGAGGTGTGTCCAAGATTAGTTTCTCAAATGACTTGGAGAACCCCATAACTAGGTTGCATTTGCTTTCCTGGTCATTTTGGTATATTACACTTAATATTCTGAATTTATTGAATTAAAACTTATTTTCATCATTATTTTAATGAATTTAATACAAATTCAAATATGGTCTCATTTTGAACTTTGTCAAACATGATTGAAAATGATATAAACAGATAGCTTACATTTTTCTGAACATTTTGCATATTTTTCCAAAAAAATTAAATTATAAATTAAAAGTTATTTAATTTAGAAGGTTATTTATATTCTGTAATTAGAACAGTGGGCAGGTGACGTCATCATGACGTCACCCCTGGCGTGGCCGGCGGTTGCAGATTAGGATCTCGGATCGACAATTCCGGCCACGGGGATGCAACGGAGATGGGGACGAGGCCACTGTGCTGCTCGCCACGGGGAGGGGACGGAGATGGGGACGAGGCCACGGCCACTGTGGTCTCGCCGGCGGCGAATCTGGCCGCGGGAGCGAGCGCGAGGGACGGCGACGGCGACGGCGCGGCGACGGCGTTGGTTCGGCGTTGGTTCTAGGGCGACGCCGTTGGTTCTAGTTCGATGGCGTTGGTTCTAGGGCGACGGCGACGGCCCGCGGGGAACCTACCGGCCGGAGAGACGGCGACGGGCGGGGGCGGAGCAGGGTGGAGGCGGTGGAGAGAAGGGCGCGACGAGGGCGACGGCGCGGCGACGGCGACGGCGCGCGACGACGACGGAGATCTGCGCGGGGGACGGCGACGGGGCAGAAGACGACTGGGCGCCGGCGCGAATGAAGACGAGGGTTTGGGGACTTAGAAATTTTGGGGCAGGAAGGCATCGCACATATATAGGTCAAGCCTTTAGTCCCGGATGGTGTCACGAACCGGGACTAAAGGTCCCCTGGGTACCCTCCGCGGGCCTTTAGTCCCGGGTGGTGTCACGAACCGGGACTAAAGGTGAAAATTTTCGCGGCGTTTTCGTTCCCGCGCAGAACGAGCCTTTAGTCACGGTTCGTGACACCAACCGCGACTAAACGTGGTTATTCGAATACTATTATTTTTTCCAATCTTAAAAATACAAAAATAATATATCAGAAAATTCAGAAAAATAAAACTAATTCTTTTTCCAATCTTAAAAATACAATAATATATCAGAAAATTCAGAAAAATAAAACTAATTCTTTTTCCAATCTTAAAAATTCCCATAGATAAAAAAGGCAGTACATAATGGCAAGAGTGGATCTAAACCTAAACGGAGAGCATAGATGCATGATCTGATATCTGCTGCTAGTCATACTCCTGCCTAGGCCTACATGCGAGAAAATTCAGAGCCCAGGACTGGGCCTGAGGGTAGCGCAGGTGGGGGATATCGCCGGCCCTGATGTAGTCCATGACGCTCTGTAGAGTCCGGCCGGACCACCATAGCCGACGACCGGCCTCGTGAAAGTTCCCAGGAGGCAGGCCGTCCTCCTCATACCTGGCGAGCGCCCTCTCACGCCGATTGATGAAGAAGGCATCCCAAGTATGTTGGTTATCGGGATGCCAACTGGGATCTCTCCGCTGCTCCGGCGTGAGCTCGTGGTAGTAATGGTTCGTGATGGCCGCCCGACGTGCCACACCTTGAGGAAGAGGAGGGACCGGCACTCCTCCGGCGCTCAGCATCCAACCGGCGGGAACACTGTAGCCGGGCGGGCAGGGGTAGTTCGAGGCGGAAAGTGCCTCCGCCTGGATGAATGTTAGAGTGGGTACGGTAGAAGTCATGAGAGAGTGGTGAGTTTGTATGTGTTTATGCCAATGGTGTGGCAATGCACATATATATAGCGAGAAGAAAACATCCCTTTAGTCCCGGTTGGGGACACCAACCGGGACTAAATGGGTTAGGGTTTCGTTTGGACCAATCAGATAGAATCACACGGATCGTGTGTTTCTTTAAAGCGCTTCTGAGTCGTTGGATCCGGGGTGTGTTTCTTTTGAGCTGTTGTGAGCTGTTCGATCAGGGCTACGGTGTGTTTCTTTCGAGCTGTTGTGAGCCGTTGGATGAGGTGGTTTCTTAACCGTTGGATCAAAACCCTAGCACAACACTTTGTGAGCCAGAGGACCCTATATATAGCCCACCTTCATACACCGGTCAGTTCATCGAGCAATACAAAACATCCGAATTCGCCATCATACGTCCTACCGTGCATTTGGTATGCATATTGCACTGAGTAGCCACGGTAGGGGGCTGTATGATGGTGATACCGATTGTTTTGTTCTACACCCCCCCTTTAACACATCCATCCATGCTTGGGTCAGTGTTCACTTTGAGCTCGGGTAGTAATGTGCAACTATTTGCTTGGTTGTGTTAATTAGGGTGGCCGTGGCGCGGGAATTGTGACGCGTGGCGCGGGAGTTGCGACGCGTGGCGCGGAGTTGTGACGCGTGGCCAGGAGGGCGCGGTATAAACTGTCGCGCCTCGAGCGCGTCTTCTCCTCTCCACGCATGCCAGGAGGGCACCGTCGCGCTTCCACCATGCCTCCGAGGAGGAACAGCACCACCGGCTTCCGCGGCGTCCGAGCACGGCAGAACGGAATGTTCAGCGCAGATATCCGCTGGGGGGACGACCGCATCCCCCTCGGCACCTTTGTGACGGCGGCGGAGGCAGCCCGCGCCTGGGACGCGGCGGCCTGGCGCCTCAACCGCCCGCGGTCGCTAATGAACTTCAACGACTGCCACACCGTCTGGGAAGCGGAGGCCAGGGCGCCGAAGCCGCAGATCATCACTGCCGCCGACCACCTCCACCTCCGCCACCGCGCGTTTCAGGGCCTAGTCGACGCCAGGGAAGACCGCGTCGTCCGCGAGTATTACCGGAACAACCCGGGGGAGGAGAGCGCCGACGAGGAGCTCTGGCAGACCCGCGCGGCTCAGCAGGCGGAGCGCCGCCTCGAACGCCACCTCGCGTTAGATGCCGCTCGGGAGGCGAGGACGAGGGCGCTGCAGGAGCTTCGTCGGGCTGACCGCGCCGGCGAAGTCTGGGCCTCCGACGATCCGAGGTGGGGGCCTATCTCGGACATACCATCATGCACCTCCGACGACGACGAGGAGGTCACGGACGAGTTCGGCGACGATGATGACCCGGAGGAGGTCACCGACGAGTTCCCCGACGACGACGGCGAGGAGTAGTGTTCGTCTGTTTTCTCTTTTTAATAAAAGAATTTGCATTCCGGCGACACTGCGGCGCGCTAGCGCGTCTGTTTTCTGTTTTTAGTAAAAGTTTGGTACAATAAATTAATTAGAGATAATATAATTCAAAATGATCCATTAAACATGATCCATTCAACAAAGTTTGGTACAATAAATTATTACACATCAATTCTTCCCTTGTGTCCCCGCTTTCTTACGATTTGGACGTATCCATGGAGCATCCTCATCATTTAACTTAATGCTTGGGTCAGAGTTCACTTTGAAGGGCGGAATTTCACCAAACATATTATAATCTTCTGACATGTCTGTCTTGTCCTCCACTCCCACGATGTTTCTTTTCCCTGAAAGAACAATGTGACGCTTTGGATCATCGCATGATGCACTGATCGTTTTCTTATCTTTCCGTTTCCTCGGGTTGCTACTCATGTCCTTCAAATAGAAAACCTGAGCGACATCTTTGGCTAGGACGAATGGTTCGTCAAGGTAACCAAGATTGTCGAAATCCACCATTGTCATTCCGTATTGCTCGTCCACCTTTACCCCACCTCCTGTTAGCTTGAAACCATTTGCACCGGAACAAAGGGACCTTAAAATAGGGTCCATAGTCAAGTTCCCATATCTCCTCTATGTAACCATAATATCTGACCTTTTTCCCAATCTCGGTTGCTGCATCAAAGCGGACACCACTGTTTTGGTTGGTGCTCTTTTTATCTTGGGAGATCGTGTAAAATGTATTCCCATTAATCTCGTATCCTTGGAAAGTCGTGATAGTCGAAGATGGTGTCTTGGCCAACATGTACAGCTGATCTCCAACATCATTGTCATTCATTAAAATGTTTTCGCAACCAACTGCCGAAAGTCTCCATGTGGGCCTTTCTAATCCATGATTCAGTCTTCCCCGGGTTGTTCGAGCGTAAAATATTCTTGTGTTGCTCGAAATACGGAGCCACCAAGCTCGAATTTTGCAGAACTGTGTAGTGTGCTTCAGTCATAGAATGACCGTCCATACATATCGTTGATTTCCTTCCGACCGTGCCTCTTCCACTTAGTCTCCCCTCGTGCCGCGATTGAGGAATACCAATCGGCTTAAGGTCAGGAACATAGTCAATACAGAACTCAATTACCTCCTCATTTCCATAGCCCTTTACGATGCTTCCTTCTGGCCTAGCACGGTTACGAACATATTTCTTTAATACTCCCATAAACCTCTCGAAGGGGAACATATTGTGTAGAAATACAGGACCGAGAATGGAAATCTCTTCGACTAGGGGGACCAGGAGGTGCGTCATAATATTGAAGAAGGATGGTGGAAACAGCAACTCAAAACTGACAAGACATTGGACCACATCGTTCTGTAACCGTGGTAGATCTTCTGGACTGATTACCTTCTGAGAGATTGCATTGAGGAATGCACATAGCTTCACAATGGCTACTCGAACATTTTCCTGTAGGAGGCCCCTCAAAGCAATCGGAAGCAATTGCGTCATAATCACGTGGCAGTCGTGAGACTTCAGGTTTTGGAACTTTTTGTCCGCAATGTTTATTATTCCCTTTATATTCGACGAGAAGCCAGACGGGACCTTTATACTGCTCAGGCATTCAAAAAAAATGACCTTCTCATCTTTCGTAAGAGCGTAGCTGGCACGACCTTGAAACCATTCCGGATGCCTGTCATCTGGGTCTTTCAAAAGTTGCTGATCCTTCCGTGCTTCCTTTGTATCATTTGTCTTCCCATACACGCCCAAGAAGCTTAGCAGGTTCACGCAAACATTCTTCGTAACATGCATCACGTCGATTGCAGAGCGGACATCTTGGACTTTCCAATACTGTAGCTCCCAAAATATCGATTTCTTTTTCCACATGGATACGTGCCCGTCAACTCCCTGCGGAACTGATTGTCCGCCAAGACCCTTTCCAAAGATGACTTTCAAATCCTTGACCATATCAAATATCTCAGCTCCAGTACGTTCCGCAGGCTTCGGCCGGTGATCTGCCTTGCCGTTGAAATGCTTGCCTTTCTTTCTTACGTTATGATTTCGGGGAAGAAATCGACGATGACCCAGGTACACGTTCTTCCTACAGTTATCCAAAAATACACTTTCAGTCTCATGTAAGCAGTGCGTGCATGCTTTGTATCCCTTATTTGACTGTCCAGAAAGGTTACTGAGAGCAGGCCAATCGTTGATGGTTACAAAAAGCAACGCTCGTAGGTTAAATTCCTCTTCTTTGTGCTCATCCCACACAGGTACACCAGGTTTGCCCCACAATTGTAAAAGTTCATCAACTAATGGCCTTAGGTACACATCGATGTCGTTGCCGGGTTGCTTCGGACCTTGGATGAGCACTGGAATCATAATGAACTTCCGCTTCATGCACAACCAAGGAGGAAGGTTGTAGATGCATAGAGTCACGGCCAGGTGCTATGGCTGGAGCTCTGCTCGCCAAAAGGATTCATGCCATCAGTACTTAGACCAAATCTTATGTTCCTTGCGTCAGCTGCAAAATCTTTGAACTCTCTGTCGATATTTCTCCATTGCGTTCCATCAGCGGGGTGTCTCAACTCCCCGTCGGACTTACGGTCCTCTTTGTGCCATCGCAACAACTTGGCATGATCTTTGTTCCTGAACAGGCGTTTCAACCGAGGTATTATAGGAGCATACCACATCACCTTGGCGGGAACCCTCTTCCTGGGTTTCTCGCCCTCAACATCGTCACCAGGGTCATCGCCTCTGATCTTATAACGCAATGCAGTGCATACAGGGCATTCATTCAAATCCTCGTATGCACCGCGGTAGAGGACGCAGTCGTTAATGCATGCATGTATCTTCAGAATCTCTAAACCTAGAGGGCACACAACCTTCTTTGCTTCGTACGTACTGGTGGGCAACTCGTTATTCTTCGGAAACATATTCTTCAACATTTTCAGCAAATTTTCAAATGATGAGTCAGCTACACCTTCCCGTGCCTTCCATTTCAGCAAATCCAGTGTGCAGCCCAGCTTTTTCAGACTATTGTCGCATCCTGGGTACAGTGACTTCGTGTGATCCTCTAACATGCGATCCAAATTCTCCCTCTCCTTGTCAGTTTCGCAGCGTCTCCGTGCATCAGCAATGGTCCGACCAAGATCATCAGCGGGCTCATCATGTGCCTCTTCTTCACCTTCACCAAACCCTTCCCCACCTTCAGCATCATCCTCCATGAAAGTATCACCGAAAAGGTCATGATAGTTGAAATCGATATCATCCTCTTCTTCATCTTCTTCCATTCTAACCCCTCTTTCTCCATGCTTGGTCCAACAATTATAGCTTGGCATGAAACCGTGCCGAAGCAGGTGCATGTGAATGACTCTTGAGGAGGAGTGACCCTTCTCATTCTTACATTCAGCACATGGACACATAATAAAACCTCGCTGCTTGTTCGCATTTGCCACTACGAGGAAATCTTTTGCCATCCAGGTCAAAGGTAGCCCTTCAAGCATCGGATTCCTCCTCGCTGCTGTCGTCTTCGGGAATTGGAGGGATCTCTTCTTCTGGATAGTTGATGGAAATATTCACCATGGAGGCAATCTGGGTGGCGTGGCCTTTGATTTCATCAAAGATGGTATTTCGCTGAGTGTTCGTGTATCCCTGAGGGACACCGGACGCCACGCGCCAGGATTTAGCACCGGGGTAGTGCATGCGCATAAGGCCGAGTGCCATATGCGCACCACCCCGTGCAGCGGAACGCAGGATGGAATCCCTGGATTCCGCCACCTCCATGATGGCTCCCGGAAGTTTTTCAACTCCCGAGAACTCCCCAGTCCTTGCGGGAAGAAACTTGTTCACCAGCTGCATTCCAGCAGCACGGATAGAAGTCCACATCTTCCCAAAGGCTTGGATCCCTTCAAGCCGGGTACCATCTGGGATATCTCCTGTTTTTCCCGACAAAACAATCAAAAGTATTAGGCAAAAAACAGAGAAGAAAAACAAGATATGGAAAAATAAAAAAGGTAACGGAAAATTACCGAGAAGCTTGTCGATCTCGGAGATTTCCTCCAGGCGAAGGTTCAGAGCATTCTCTAAATCCTGGATGGTGGATTTATCCTTCTCCGCCTGTTCAGAAGCCTTGGAGTTGGCAACTCCAAGGGCCAAGTTGCTGGCTTCCAGATCCTTTTGAGCCTTCACAAGATGCTTGTGAAGCTCCAAATTCTCCTTTCGGAGATTCTCGGCATTGTCGGCATCTTCAGCTATTTGCTTGGCTTTAGCCAAAGCAGCTGAAAAGCAAAGAAAATTCCGGATTTAGAAAATGTCTGGAATAAGTACTTAGACAAAAAATTGAATTGCAAACCTCAGAAGAAAAATGTGTACCTGATGTTTCCGTCAAAGCGAGCTGAGACGATGCCAGTTCCGCCTCTCTCTCCTCAAGAATAGAAAGGAGATTTCTAACCTCCTTATTCTTGATGGTGAGTTTGTTGAAAACTTCCATGTTTATGGTTTCGGCGGTTTGCTGCAACATAGCAAGGAAAAGAATGGTTACAAAAAACATCAAAGCAAAACAGGCATGCAATTTTGTTTAATGCTTGGGGGCTAGAGTTACATACCTGGCTCATTCGGTGCAAACCCGCCAAGTTTTCCTGGAACTCTTTTGCGTATTCCGCAAAAGCAGTTCCGGCCGCGCTTAGGCCGTCGTTGATAATCTTGAAGTCTTTGTCAAAGGTGGGAATCTCCTCGTCGAAAGTCCGAGAAAATTTCTCCACCTCTGGAGCCGCCCTTTCCCTCGTGTCCGGGTCCGACACAACGGGCTGGCTGGGCTCTGAGGGCTTGGTGGTGGGGGCTGCAGTTTGCTCTTCCGCCATTGTGGATGGCGTGTTCGGGGCAATGGCGGAAGAAGGTTGACCGCCTCGGCTGGAAACAACCTTGTGTTTCTTCAGCTTCTTTGGTTTTAAACTAGAGGGAGGCAGGCTAAAAACAAAAAACCCGGAAAAGTTAAAAAACCGAAGATGGATGAAAAGTTCCCATACAAAAAAATAGAACCCAGAAGAAAAAACCTGGAAGTGGAAACGGGGATTCCGTCAAGATCGATAATTTCTTCCGAGGAAGTTATCTTCTTGCGCTTGCGTCCACCTGTAGCGGCGGTGCGCAGCGCGTCCAGCTCAGCCTCGGATACCAAGTCCGAATCTGAAAGATCCGCGAACTGTCGGACGAACAAGATCAAAATCAGAAGCTAGAAAATCCGAGAAAAAATAAAACTGTACCCAAATGACTGAAAAATTACCTTGGGAACCGGATTTTCGGCCGTGTACATTGGCCGACTCGCTTCGTATTGGTCGCGTGATGCGACCAATTGGTTGATGCGTCGTCGAAGCTCCTTTGCGGGCCAATCCTTGGTGGTTGTCCGCATCGGATCCTTGACTCCCGTGTATTCGCACAGGAGACGGCCGCTGTGGATGGCCAATGGCTGGATCCGCCTAATCAGCCAGCATAGAACCGTGTCCATGCCAGTTAGAGGCGGATCCATGGAGGTGAGCTTGGCGATGCGCCGCTTGATCTTTAGTAGATCTGGCGGCAGAACCTGGACGGCTTCCGTTCCCCAGTTGTCTTGGGGAACGGCGGCAGAGTTCACAAAAGGAGGAACCCCGACAGCTTCCTTAAGGAAAGGCACGTCGGGGTGATAAAAGAAGGAACCCGTCCAAATTTGACGGATTCCGAAGTTTTTATCTTGGGGAACCAATCTTCTCGGAATCTCCGAAGAGTGAAAGATATGGTCCCGCAAGTCGGGAGTGCGCCCTCCGAAGAGTTCCGCTTAACCCCGAAGCAGTAAGTCCAGAAATCTAACCTAGGTTCTAGCCCTAAGTAGCCCTCGAACAAAGCCTGGAAGCCGGCCATGTAGAGGATGGAGTTGGGAGCAAGGTTATGGGGCTGGATGTTGTAGTGAGAAAGGATTTGGAGGAAGAAGGAAGAAGGTGGAAGTCCCATACCTCGAAGAAGGTGGGAACAGAGAAGGACCCTTTCGCCATTTTTTGGCGTAGCTCGGTCTCGTCTTCTGGCAGCCGCCATTTCTTCTTAAGAACCAGGCCCTCCTTTTCCAGGTTTGGAAGGAGAGCCAGAGGAATGCTGCAGGCAATCCAGTTGCCTGCAGACTCCGTTTCTTCGTCTGCTCCGGCAGCGGCAGAGGCGGCGGCCTCCGCGGCGGCGAGTTCGTCGCCAAGGAGTTGGATTTTCTCCTCCGCCGTTTCTGGAGCTAACGGCGGGGAGGCTGCGGAGCTCGATCCCGCAACGTCCGCGGCGGCGGAAGGATTTGCGTCACCCGCCGCGGAGGCCGTGGTCTTCTCCGGCTCGTCGCCGGTGTGCTTAGGCGATCCCAGTTGCGGATCCAGATCGCTGATAAGCTCGTTGATGGCGGCGCGGGTCGGCGATGACAGCGAGGAGGCCATCTTTTGGTGGTGCGTTCCGGTGTGCTTGGATGCAGAGAGCGCCTGGGGCAAGTGCTTTGCTCTCGAGCTCGTTCGCGTCAATGGCGTGGGCAGTGGGGAGTGAGGAAAGTTTTCGTTGAGGACGAAGACGGCTATTTATAGCCGGAAAACCGTTTAGATGCGTGCCAACGGCTATTTTGACCGTTGGATGTTTGCCGCGTGTCGCTCGCCGGAAAATCCGTGAAGTGAAACGACGGAGTAATGATGATTATCTCCTCGTTTCCCGCGCGAATCTGTCAGAGATACGTTTCTGGGTTTTTTCCGAGTAAATCTCAAACGTCGCTTACGTCAGCATGGTTGAGTGCGCTGACGTAGAAAGTTTCTTCTCCACGAAGGATCGTGAGAGAAAAGCCGGATTTTCAGGATTCCGAGTTTCATGCCACCATCTTTTTCAAATGAAGAATAAGAAGAATCAAGACTGCTGAATCAGTATTTCTCGGACAAAGAATATTTGGCGAATAGCGGAGAATCAGAGTTTTGATCCTTCTTGGGGGCTACTGTCGGATATATACCAAATAGGGGTATAGAAGATGGTAGGCCAAGTGCCGGATTACCAGGGTGGCCTAAGTGGTAGTGGGCTTAGGTCCATTAGGCGGCCCAGTAGTCCGACGCGCAGAAGCCGGATTCTAGAAGAACCCGGATCACAGCCCATGTGATCTGGCTTGGAGGAGAAGACGGATTCCTTGCTTTCCAAGTTACAAGTTACCGTAGTTTTCTAGGTTTCCTATTCTGTAAGCCCTAATCCGGCTATTATATAAAGCCGGACGGGAGATAGACAAAACAACGGGAGAACAGAGAAGCTCTACGCCAACTCGCCGAGAAGCTCATCCTCGCCGAGTGGTTTAGATCCAAACCCTCACATTGTAATCCTGTTTCCGGGCTTTAGTCCCAATTAGTGAGAAGTGCAGGAGTAGGCACGTCGTACTATCGCGACGTACCGAACCTGGGTAAAATCCTGTGTTCTGTGTTACCACGCTATCCCGTTACCCCACGTCTCTACCGTAGTCTCATGGCACCCCCGTCTATGAAAACTACTACGATGTCTCGACACTCCTGGTGATCAACCTCATGTTCATGCGCTTGGCAAAACCCTGAACGGAGTTTTCTCCACCACACCACGCCGTCGCGCTGCTGGTTTCGAGGGATCCTCTACTTCCGCTGCCCCGCTGGATCGACGGAACGGAGGTTGTCATCGACCTGTACGTGTGACCGAGTGCGGAAGCGCTGCAGGGTTGCAGCGCTCATCTTCGCGATCTTGAGATCGATTTGAGTACGACTACATCACCAACGAGATTTTATCTCTTAGCGATTTGTGTCTTCTTAGGTATGTTCTCCTTAAGACTCTCTTTCTCCCTGTTGCTTACATCACCTAGATTAGATCTTGGACCTTCGGGTGTCTATCGCGTAGGAAATTTTTGTTTTCTATGCAACGAACCCTTCACTGCTATATACCCGTAGTCCAAGTATGAACTACTCACTCATCACTCCGGAGGAAGGCATGGTGGTGTAGAGCCCTCTGGTGATGATTTCCCGTCCCGGCAGGGTGCCGAGGAGAGCTTCTGAACCCTCCCGGACTAGGGTTGACGATGACGGTGGTGATACGTCTTAAACGTATCCATAATTTTTGATGTTCCATGTTGTTTTCATGTTATTTGCTACATCTTTTCTATGTAATTTATATTATTTTTATCGATTTTCTGGGACTAATCTATTGACAAGATGACACAGAGCTAGTTCCTGTTTTCTGTTTTTTTTAGTTTCAGAAAAGTTGTTCTGGAAATATTCTCCGAATTGGAAATTTTGAAGCCCACAAGTCTTAGAATTCCCGAAGGTTCCACGGAGTCCGGAAGAGACCCGGAGAGGGGCCACAGGGGGGCCACACCATAGGGAGTCGCGCCCCTGGCCGCACCATGGGGTGGTGTGGGCGCCTCGGGCACCCACCGCCACCGCCCTTTCGCCTATAAAACCCCCTCGGATAGTTAACCCTAAAGATATCCCACTTTTCCAATAAAAACACACGAGGCCACAGTCATCATCAACCCGAGCCTGGGACGGCTCTAGATTTCTTCACGGCACCCTGCCGGGAGGGGAAATCATCACCGGAGGGATCTACACCACCATGCCCGCATTCGGAGTGATGCGTGAGTAGTTCATCCTTGGACTACGGGTCCATAGAAGTAGCTAGATGGTTGTTCTCTCCTCTTTATGCTCATGTTTAGACCTCGTGAGCTTCCCTACATGATCCAGATCATCTATTTGTAATGCTACATGTTGTGTGTGATGGGATACGATGAATATTGAATGCTATGTCTCTTGATTATCAATCTATCATGTTATCTTCATGTGTATGTTATTTATGATCTTGCATATTCTCCGTTGTTAGTAGATGCTCTGGCCAAGTAGATGCTAGTGACTCCAAGAGGGAGTATTTATGCTCAATAGTGTGTTCATGCCAAAGTAAATTGGTCATTGTTTACCTTTAAAACATTCAAAATTACTCCTGTTTTTTGCTCGTGTTTTAGCTGACGAGGACGTGAATAGAGAATGTTTATCTCACTTGTTGTTTGGATTTCACACCCTAGACTAGTGGCCTCATCCGCTTATCCAATTGCTATAAGAGCTGGCAGCGCGGTACCAAACCCCAACTTAATACACACAAATTCTCTTCACTATCATTGCCCCTGATTTATCAGTCAAAGCATAATTGTGTAAACAAAAGAGAAAGAGGGATGAAATTATACCCTAGTTGCGTCCTTCTATGGGAGCTGTTTTTGTGAAGTCTAGTTGGCTTGTGATGTACTGTATTTTCTGTTTACCATTCGTTGACATAAACATACACAACACTCTAAAAATTGGACACTCCTCCATGGTATGTGATTGTTGGCAGGCACCCGAGGATTCGGTTAGCAATGGTTTGTGTAATAAAGGTTGGGAGGAGTGTCAAACATTTGATACCTCTGTTTAATAAAATAAAAATCTCTAGCACTTGAGTGATCCCTGCTTCCCTTTGCGAAGGGCCTTTCTTTTACTTTAATGTTGAGTCTCCATCTTCTAACTTTATGCACAGTTGAGAGAGCATAGTTGTCATTCTGAGTTTAATGTGCATTTGTCCAAAAAATATTATTGGTTGATTCATCCTTTGCTATTACTTGCTCTCAAATTATTTGTTATAGTCATCCTCTTAAACTTTGAAGGTGTCCTGGCATTTATGTTTTTCCCCACTCTTAAGGACAAGCGAAATATCACTTTGCCAAGTTTTCTTGATGCTAGAAACAAAGGTATAACTTTTGATGCATTGATTTCATGATCTTCTATTTGTTTTACTTTTCGTGATGCAAAGTGATTGCTATGTTTCATTGTTAGAATTACATCTATCATGCTTGTGTTTAAAGTACTATGATCTCAGCTTACATATGCTTTTACAACTATGATGATCAAGTTTAT
>JAPCYS010000014.1:112909-501648 GCA_028641055.1 Alopecurus myosuroides | reverse complement strand
ATGCCACTTTTGTGCGAGTCACATCGAGCTTAAGCAAGAAAAGTCAAGAAAATTTGGCTCTATTGTCCGGTTATAAGCTTGCAGCCGTACTTATTACAAGTAATCGACCCTTATAACCTAATGGCATCGCGGCCGGGTCTTTGAGTTTGCAACTGTGCTATTCAAGCAATCAGCCCCCAAGACCTAGATATATGCAATTTACTAGGAAAACTAACATACTAAGAACAATAAATAATACTTACCTGAGAAAGAAACAGAAAATATCAGAAATATAAAAACTTGACGAAGAACACATAGAAAGGAATATTTCGTTTAACCATCTCTTTATTGATATGAGAAAAGTTAGGTCAGCAAGTCACCCCATTAAAAACCTTCCAGTCCCCTTAGGTACCCTGGATAGGAAAAGAGTGCGTCTGAAACCTGCTGCCTGTTACATCGTGTAATTCCACTTATGAATCTAGTCTATTCTAGGTGTAGTAGGGACGCAGCTGAGCCACGTTCCATGGTCTTTCTCTTTCTTGCATAGATGAAGTTGTATGAGCGGTGTCATTGACAGTAGCCGACTCTTCCCTTGCATCTACCAGGTAATACGATCCATTGTGCAGATTCTGGCTTATGATGAACGGTCCTTCCCATGGTGGGGATAACTTGTGTTTTCCTTCCTTTGACTGTACCAGGCGCAGAACCAGGTCCCCTTCCTGGAAGACCCGGGTTTTGACCCGCCGGCTATGATATCTCCTCAGGTCCTGCTGGTATATGGATGATCTTTCCAAAGCTTGTTCCCTGTGGTCTTCTAACATATCCACGGCGTCCTGCCGGGTCTTCTCGTTCTCCACCTCGACGTAAGCCGACACTCGAGGCGAATCATGAATGATATCACTCGGCAATACTGCCTCTGCACCATAAACCATAAAAAAACGGTGTCATCTGAGTAGATCTATTAGGTGTGGTGTTGATACCCCAAACCACTGATGGTAACTCCTCAACCCATGCACCAGCAGCTCTGATGCATGGGACTCGCAGCCGTGGTTTTAACCCACGAAGTAACTCCTGATTTGCCCTTTCCACTTGTCCATTAGCTTGTGGATGGGCTACTGAAGCTATGTCAAGCCGGATTCCATTGTTCCCACAGAATTTTTCCATCTCGCCTAAGGACATGATGGTTCCATTGTCCGTAATTATGCTGTGAGGATACCCAAACCGATAAATAATCCTTTTCAAGAACTTGACTGCCGTAACCGCTTCACAATTGGTAACTGGCATAACTTCAACCCACTTGGTAAATTTATCAATAGCCACCAAGAGATGTGTCTTTTTGCAGGGTGACATGTGAAAGGGGCCAACCATGTCCATACCCCAAACGGCAAACGGCCAGGTTAAAGGAATTGTTTGCAACTCCATAGCCGGCAGATGGATTTGGCGAGCGTACCTTTGACATCCATCGCACCTTGCCACCAAGCGTTCCGCGTCTGCTAAGGCTGTGAGCCAGAAGAAACCGTGCCTATATGCTTTCACCACAAGGGATCTTGTGGATGCGTGATGCCCACAGTCGCCTTCGTGGATCTCTTTCAGGATCTGCCGGCCCTCTTCTGGTGCTACACAGCGCAAGAATACTCCTGCAGCACTCCTCTTATATAACTCCCCATTGATGACGGAATATCCTTTTGCTCGCCTTAGAATTTTCCTTGCTAATACTTCCTGCTGTGGTAACTCGCCCCGTGATAGGTAAGCCAGGAACGGCTCTGTCCACTCGGGAACAGCTCGTACTATGGCCACGAGCTCCACATACGGGTCTTTGTTAGCCACCTCTTCCTCAGACTCGGTATTTACTTATGGCCGCCATAGCTCGTCCAGGAAAACATTGGGTGGAACCGGCTCTCTGCGCGAGCCGAGTCTTGCGAGTGCATCTGCTGCCTCGTTCTTTCTTCTGTCAATATGCTCCACCTCATACCCGGAAAAACACCCGGCAACCCTGTCCACCTCTCTGCGATATGCTGCCATAGTTGCATCCTTCCTATCCCAGGTTCCTGAGACCTGCTGTACCACAAGATCCATGTCTCCATAGCATCGTATCCGCCTGATGTTCATCTCCTTGGCTATTCTCAATCCGTGTAATAATGCTTCATACTCGGCCACGTTGTTGGAGCAATCAAAGTGGATTTGCAACACGTAGCTCAGCTTATCTCCTTTAGGTGATGTAAGTACCACTCCAGCTCCTGATCCCTCGTATTGCTTGGAACCATCAAAGTGCATTACCCAAGACTCGGAACTTGGTGTCATTGTGGGCATGCTAGTGTGAGTCCAATCATTAATGAAATCAACTAAAGCTTGAGACTTGATTGCTGACCTGGGCTCGTAGTTGATATGATAATCTCCCATCTCGATGGCCCACTTGGCTATTCTGCCTGTTGCGTCCGAGTTTCTGATGATATCCGACATTGGTATAGAGCTAACCACTGTTATGGGGTGTTCATGAAAATAGGGCTTCAATTTCCGACTGGCCATGAAGACTCCGAAAACCAACTTCTGCCAATGTGGGTAGCGCTGCTTTGCCTCCGATAATACCTCACTAACGTAATAAACCGGCCTCTGGACCGGGTGATGTTTTCCATCCTCTTTGCGCTCGACAACAACCACTGCGCTAACCGCCCGGGGCCCAGCCGCAATGTACAGTAGCATGGGATCTTTGGGACCCGGGGCTGCCAAAACTGGTGCCTCAGATAACTGCTTCTTTAGTGCCTCGAACGCTTCATCTGCCTCTTGGTCCCAAACAAACTTATCAGATTTCCTCAGGAGCCGGTACAGGGGTATTGCCTTCTCTCCGAGTCTGGATATGAACCGGCTCAACGCTGCCATGCACCCTGTGAGCTTCTGGACATGCTTCAGTTTTTCCGGCTTTTTCAGACTCTGGATAGCTTTGATTTTGTCCGGGTTTGCCTCGATTCCTCTCTCGGAAACAATGAACCCGAGTAATTTTCCTGCTGGAACTCCAAACACGCACTTTGTAGGGTTAAGTTTCATCTGATACCTTCTCAAATTCTTGAATGTTTCCTTTAGATAATCAATGAACGTTTCCGCTTTCCTGGTCTTGATCACCACATCATCCACATAGGCGTGAACGTTGCGCCCAATCTGGTTCTCAAAGCACTTCTGTATGCATCTCTGGTAAGTTGCGCCAGCATTCTTTAGCCCAAAAGTCATGGTTTTGTAACAGAAGGCCCCAAAAGGGGTTATGAACGATGTTTTCTCCCAGTCTTCCTTCTTGAGCTTGATCTGATGATACCCGGAATACGCATCCAGGAAACATAATAGGTCACTTCCTGCCACTGCATCTATGATCTGATCTATCCTTGGAAGGGCAAACGGATCCTTTGGGCAATGCTTGTTGAGACTCGTATAATCTATGCACATCCTCCACTCGTTGCTCTTTTTCATCACTAGAACCGGATTTGCCAACCAATCCGGGTGAAATACCTCCATGATAAAGCCGGCTGTCAATAGCCGAGCAATTTCTTCCCCTATAGCCCTTCTTCTTTCCTCATTCATTTTTCTCAGGTCCTGCTTCACGGGCCTAGACTTGGGATCAACTTGCAAGCTATGTTCCGCTAACTCTGTAAGAATACCTGGCATATCGCTGGGCGTCCAAGCAAAAACATCTTGATTTGAACGATTAAACTCCACGAGTGCTTTTTCCTGCTCATTGTCCAGGTTAGATCCTATAGCAAATTGCTTGGAGGGATCACCTTCGACAAAGGCCACCATCTTGGTATCCTGTCCTGTCATCCGGGTCTACTTGAGACCGATAATACTTGAGCTCCTCCTTTCTACAAGCTTGTTCCGCCATTGCCGCGTCTCCTTCGTCACACTCAGCCGCTATATCCCGGCTCCTATGTATGGTGATGGTCTGCTTGGGACCCGGGATTTTTAGCTGTAGGTATACGTAACACGGCCTGGCCATGAACTTGGTGTAAGCCGGCCTTCCAAACAACGCGTGATAGGGGCTGCGCAAATTTACCACATCGAACGTGAGCCACTCCACTCGGAAATTATCCTTTGATTCTCCAAAAGCAACCTCCAAGGTAATCTTTCCCTCAGGGCACGCCGAGTGACCTGGCACAATCCCATGAAACACTGTTGAACTTTTCTGTAGCTGAGACTCCTTGAGACCCATGCGTAAAAAGGTTTCCCAATATAAGATGTTGATGCTGCTTCTGCCGTCCATTAAGACCTTTTTCAGCTCATAACCATTAACCTATGGCGCAACCACCAATGCTAAGACTCCCGGGTGTTCTATTCTTTCCGGGTGATCCCTTCTGCTCCATATTACATCTTGATCCGACCACCTCAGGTACCTCGGGACAGCCGAGGAAACCGAGTTTACTGCCTTTTTCAATATGTTTCTATCCTTGTTAGAAGTTCCCGTGGTGTGAACGTGGTACTGGCCCAATTGCTTGGGGTTGGCCTGGAAACCTCCAGCTCCTCCCTGATTGTTACCCGGATTACCACCTCCTGGGTTGCCTGCCGGGGGTGGGCCATTGCCCGGGTTACCACCCGGACCCGGCCCTGCTCCCCGGCCTGCACCTCGCATTGCTTTCTGTATTTCCTCATTTTTCCATCTCTGTAGATCCACGCATTGTTCCAGTGAATGATTTGCCGGCCTGCCGTTCCTGCTGTGGCGCGGACAGGGCATCCTGAAGGCCTCTATATGGTTAGCCGGCCTTGGCGGCCCTTGGTAATTTCCTCCATTAAAGTTTCCACCGTTGAAATTTCCTTCTGCTCCGGGTCTCGTAAACCCGGCTTCCGTATTGGCGACAAACTCAGAACTTCCCTGGTATGAACGCTTGTTTTGGTTGTTTCCATTGTTTCCTCCACTATTACCCGGCGCAGATCCATTGCCGGTTCTTCCGTTATTACTCGCTTTTGCTTTTGCTTTCTTGTCATCGACGTCCTCTTCTGTGGTATCCGTAGCAGCGTGCTTGTTGCATGCGTCCATGAGCTCTCCCATAGTAACCTCTGAAGCATTCCGACTAGATTTCATGCGTGTTAGCTTTTGCACTAAAGGTATATACTTGCACGTCTTTGCCATAGCTTGTAACGCATCCTTTGGCTGAATATCCGTGGACGAGTGAAGTATTTCCATAACCCGGCGCACCCAGCTGTGCGCCGACTCTCCCTTCTTCTGGACACATCGTTCTAGATCATCGATTGTGAATAATTTCCTGCACGTCCCATGGAAGTGCTTGATAAAAGCAACCTTCAGCTCACTCCATGACTTGATAGATCCTTCGGGTAAATTGTTGAACCATAACTTTCTGCTCCCTCTGTCATCATTAAGTACATGAACTTGGCCTGAAGATTTTCAGATGCGTTGCAAATCGACATGGCCATCTCATAGCTGCTCAACCAGATTTCTGGATCCATAGTCGGCTCGTAGTTCACCACTTTACCCGGTTCCTTGAACTTATCCGGGTAGGGCTCGGCTCTGATAACGTCTGACAAACACTTGGGCCCAGCTAAGATTGCTGGTACTGGCCTTACCCGGGAAACATGCGACCCGGCGACGGGTGCGGCGGGGGGTACAACCGCTACCGGCCCTCGTACCGCAGATCCGGCTGCTGCGCGCCTGGCTCGAGAACTGTCCACGATAGCTTGCGCGGCTGATACTGCAGGTGTTGCTGGTCTACGGGGAGGAGGCGGCATTTGCTGCTGCTCTGCCCTCCGCCGTGCTGAGCTTGTCTGAATATTACCGGTGTTTCCATTATGCCGGCTTATATACGGCGTTCCATGCATTCCACTCCTATTATCCGGGTAATTGACTTGCTGAGCCACTGCTGTACGCAATAAATCTATCGCCCGCCGAGTCTCCTCCGCGTGGGGCGACTCTCTTACGGAGATTCGATCCAATGCCAATGTTGCTGCATATAAATTGTCCATGGGGTTGTTGAAGTGACCTGGTGGCGTATGAAATCGCGATGGTGGTGGTGGTGGTGGTGCTGTATTGCCAACGGCAACCCCTGTCTGCAACGTGGGTAACCCGGTTTGTACGTTGGCCGGCTGTCCCCCACCGGTCGCGGGCTGGTGTACAGTTTCCTGATTCACAGCCGGAATTGGTTGATCTTGGGGTGTGATGAACAGCGTGGCCGGGTTTAGGACTCCACCCGTTGCCGGTAATCTCGTTTGGTATCTTTGATGCGCCCTGGTTGTCTCAACCCGGAGCCGGTTCTCCAATGCATCCAGCTCACGTTGGCGTGTGGCTATCCCTTGCTTTTCTGCTTCCACATCTCTCCTTTGTTGCTCCAATGCACGGTGTGCTACATCCAGATCCCTAGCCCGTGCCGCTGCGTTTTCCGGGGTTATCACCGTAGCTAGCACCGTGGGATCCAGGATCAAGTTATTACTGAACAGGGCCGGGTGTTGTGGATTCGAAGGACCCACTCCTGGCGTCCTGTTCGCCATGAATCCAAACATATTCTCCTGCAACTCGCTATCCGCCGCTCGGCTTATGACTAAAGCCGACTCTCCGTCAACCCAGGTTAGAACCGGATTTCCGTCAGCCGGATTTTGCTGCTGGGCCAGCGCTCGCGCCGCTCCGACCGCGGCCGTAGTCACGTCCCCCTGATTGAGATTGGTTGCAGGGGCCGTGTAGACCGCGACCTGGCGCGCGATGCCTGGTGAAGACTCATATTCCTCCTCATCACAACTATCCTCCTCGTACCGGTCCTCCAGCAAGTGCAAGATAGATTCGGTATCATCTTCTCTCATGACCCGGCCACGCGGGGTCCATGCCGGCTCCTCCGGCTGTTCCCTCTTCGTGGTGGGCTCTTCTATTGGATCCACCGTTCCGACCGATTCTTCTCCATCCGACTGTACGCAGGTTGCTTCTCCTGACACAGAATCATAATCGAAATCATCAGGGATTGAACCGGACCTACGTACCATGCCGATGAAGACGTTGACCCGGCCGATCGTGACGACAGATCCGGATTCGAGTAGATCCGACTCTGGCCCCCAGCCAAAATCCTCCACCATCTTCTCTCCTTTGGGGTTAGTGTAGATCTCGCCAACGACGAGGTTCTTCATGTTCTCCCGAGCTTCTCCCGTGATGTAAACACCCTTGGACGTAGGCCCCACGGTGGGCGCCAACTGTCGTGGGATAATCACGGAAGACGTTACCGGCGGTAACTTATCTTGGGGCAATTCGACTCTGGTGTTTGGGAGAGGGTTTCGCTCAGGGGAAATCATGGTGATGAAACGATCTGGTAGCCGGCAATCAAGTTGCCGAGTCTCCGATCTAGATCTTATTATATCAACTCTGGTATTACAAAGGATACTCGAATAGCTAGTGAATCTCGTGTGTGTCTAATCTAACCCTAGGAGCCGGCTTATATAATATGCGGACCCCCTGGCTTCCTGTCCAAGGCATACTCGGAGTCCTACCCGGGCACCGCTTACAATCCCTAAGTTTCCTTATCAAAACCCACAATCCGGGTTACGAGGCCTACGCTCTTGGGCCTTCCAGAAACTCCTTTTCCCTAAGCCGGGTCTTGCACAGCTCCCTTTGGGCCGAGGTACACCTTGGCGTTAGCCTACCGGGTTATCATCCCTCCATCATTTATGTTGGTATCATGTCACCTCAGAAATTATTTGATTTGTCGTTTACCTACTTGAGGACGAGTAGGAACTAACCTTGGGGATGTTGATACGTCGTAAACGCATCCATAATTTCTGTTATTCCATGTTGTTTTCATGTTATTTGCTACATGTTTGCTATACACTTTATATCATTTTTATCGATTTTCTGGGGCTAACCTATTGACAAGATGACATAGAGCCAGTTCTTGTTTTACGTTGTTTTTAGTTTCAGAAAATTTGTTTTGGAAATATTATTGGAATTGGAAATTTCGAAGCCCAGAAGTCTTAGAATTCCCGAAGGTTCCACAAAGTCCCAAAGATACCCAGAGAGGGTCCACATGGGAGTCACACCATAGGGCGGCGCGCCCCTGGCCGCGCCATGGGGTGGTGTGGGCCCCTCGGGCGCCCACCGCCACAGCCATCGCTCTTTCGCCTATAAAACCCCCTCAGATAGTTAACCCTAAAAATATCCCACTTTTTCACAAAAACACCCGAGGCCGACGTCATTGTTAACCCGAGCTCGGGAGGGTTCTGCAGTTCTCCCCGGCACCCTGCCGGTCAAGGAAAGCATCACCGGAGGGCTCTACACCACCATGACGGGTTCATAGCAGTAGCTAGATGGTTGCTCTGTCCTATTTATGCATCATGTTTAGATCTCGTGAGCTGCCCTACATGATCGAAATCATCTATTTGTAATGCTACATGTTATGTTTGTTGTGATCCGATGAATATTGAATGCTATGTGTCCTGATTATCAATCTATCATGTTATCTTCATGTGTATGTTATTTATGATCTTACATGCTCTCTGTTGTTATTTATGATCTTACATGCTCTCCGTTGTTATTTATGATCTTACATGACGAATGGGGGATGTGATGTTGCCATTAGGGAGAAAACAACGATGTTTACATTGTTTACATTACACACTTTTCTTAATGTGATTATATGTTGCCTACAACTTAATACCCAACGTTTTTTTGGACGGTACTCTGAGGGTGGATTATTAGTCATAGATGCAGTTGGATAACGGTCTATGACTCTTGTTGTAATGCCTTCATGAATCGCATAGTAATGATCTTGTGATGCATGTTTCAACATCTATCAATCGCCCAGTTGTAATTTGTTCACCACTCATGTTATCTATCTTTTATGGAGAGACACCACTAGTGAACTATGGACTCCGGTCCATTTTCTCATACTGCTAATACAACCACAACTGTTTTCACACTGTTTCAACTGTTTTCACACTGCTACTATTATTTTCACATTGTTCTCCTACTATTTTCCACGCCATACATTTAACCTCTTTGTTATCAGAAAAACTGGTGAGATTGACACCTCACTGCTTTGTTGGGGCAAAGTGAATTGATTGTGTTGTGTAGGTTCCACGTTGTCGCTGAACCGTTAGTGCGCCCTACCACGTCAACTGCATCAACCTTCTGAAGTTGCTCCTTCCTCCTACTTGTCGATTCAACCTTGGTTTCTTTCTGAGGGAAACTTGCCGCTACACTCTTCATACCTTCCTCTTTGGGTCTCCCAACGGACGTGTGTTTACCCGCATCAGGCGACTATTGAACTTTTGCTGGAAAAAGGCTCGGGTCTTTAGGGTTTTCCCGAGGAAGAGCTTATATAGGAGAAAGGTCAATGTTGGTGGGTAGCCAAGGGGGCCACACCACCTGGTGGGGCGGCCAGGGGGACCCGCGCCGCCGTATGGTGTGGGCCCTCCAGGGCCCCCCTCAGGGTCTCCTCCAGACTCCATGTACGTGACATAATTCTAAGGTCTTGGGTTTTCGTTTCGTTTAATTTCGAGAATATTTCCAGAATAAGTTTTCTTAAACCAAAAATAGCAGAAAATCGGAACTCGTGCTGTGGCATCTTGTTAATAGGTTAGTCCCAGGAAATCCATAAAAATGATGTGAAGTATATAGAAAACATGTAGCAATTTGCATGAAAACAACATGGAACATCTAAGACGTATCAATATCCCCAAGCTTAGTTCTAGTCGTCCTCGAGTAGGTAAAACGATAAAAACAAAATAATTTCCGAGGTGACATGCTACCAACATAATTTTGATCATAATAATTGTAAAAGCATTTGTAAAGCTGAGATCATAGTACTCTAAACACATGAATGATAGATATACTTCTAACAATGAAACTTCGCAATCATGTTGCAACATTAAAATTAACACAAACAAAATATCATGAATAATAATGCATCGGAAAGTTATATGTTTGTTTCGAGCAATAAGAAAGCATAGCAAAGAAGTATTCGGCTTCTCCATGAGAGTGCAGGAAAACATAAATGCTAGGACACCTTCAAAGTTCAAGTGGTGACTAGAAATAAATAGTTTGAGAGCAAGTAATAACATGGCATGAATCAATCAATAATAATCTTTGGGACAAATGCACATTAAACTCAAAATGTCAACTACGCTCTCTCAACTGTGCATAAAGTTAGAAGATGAAGACTCAACATCTAAGTAAAACAAAGGCCCTTCGCAGAGGGAAGCAGCGATTAACTCATGTGATAGAGCTTTTTGTTTTATTAAAACAGAGGTATTGAAACCAATTTTGAGAGAGGTGTATGTTTATGTCAACAAATAGAAAACAGACAATACAGTACGTCACAAGCCAACTAGACTTCAGAAGAGCGGCTACCATTGAAGGACGCAACTGGGGTAGTAGATCATCCCTCTTCTGTTTTTTACACAATTATGCTTTGACTGATAAATCAGGGGCAAAAATAGTGAAGAGAATTTATATAACCACATTTTGGGGCCGGGCACCCCGATGCCAGCTCTTATAGCATTTGGATAAGCGGATGTGCCACTAGTCCAGGTGTGTGAAGTCCAGTCAACAAGTGAGATAAAGATTCTCTATGTGCTTCCTCATGAGCTAAAACAGGGGCACTAAACAAGTGTACTTTTGAAGGTTTTAAAGGTAACAAATGAGCAACTTACTTTGGAGTGGCGGTTAAATACCACATGTAGGTAGGTATGGTGGACATATTTAGCATACTTTGGTTTTTGGGAGTTGGATACACGAGTAGAGCTCATACTCAGTACAGGTTGAGGCTAGCACAAGACTGGGAGCAACAAATCAAGAGATCATAATGGCCATAATCATGCATATCGACAAAAACATTATTCATCAAAGCATACATGGCATTGCAAGTCAAAAACTATATGATCATGGAGGCTAAAGGTGACTGGTTTATAGTCATAACATGGTGTAAGCATGCGCCAAGTCAGCCAAATAAAGAATTCAAAGGAGAATACCACAATATTATGTCTCGATATGATAAAATAACGGATGATTCTTTCAACAGCACATTAAGCACTCTCATATGTTCAATACAAGTCACGCTAGATGATAAAGTCTAAGCCACGGTCTAAACAAGCTTCTATTTGCACCGTTATAAGCATGAAATATTTTATTGCTTTCCAACACCATCACTTTACTAAACAAAAACTATCCATATGATATATCAATGAAACAAGAGAGTCGCACAACTCTACAAGAACTAACAGCTGTGAATAAGAGATGGATGAAAACACATGATCTAAAAAGAGGAGGAGATGTAGTAGCTAGAAGAAAAACAAAGAATACGAGCATTATAATGAGGAATACGAGTATTCATATGAAAAAGCGGAGCATGTATCTATCCCACACAAGAATGGTAGGTTCCAACTAGGTTTATTGCAACAAGGAAAACAAAATAAAAAAACACACGCTCCAAGTAAAGTGCATATGATATGACCGGAAAAATATAGTTTCACTAGAAGTGACATGATAAGTTGCTGATGAAGAAAGGGATGCCTTGGGCATCCCCAAGCTTAGACGCTTGAGTCTTCTTCGAATTTGCTGAGATGAACCACGGAGGCATCCCCAAGCTTAGTTTTTTCACTCTTGTTGATCAAATTATATCATCCTCTTCTCTTGACCCTTCAAAACTCCCTTCACACCAAACTCGAAGTAATTCTCTTTAGAGGTTTCGTGCATAATATAAAACTCACATGTTCCGCATAAATACAAGCATTATTAATACTTTTTAAACATTAGCTACAACCACTGATGTTTTATGGAGCAAAGAAATCAACTCAACATAGTAAAAGAGAAAATGCAAAGTAAAAGCCAGAACCTATCAAAACCAGAACAATCTGTAAAGATGTTTCTAGGCACTTAAGTTTCTATAAAAGAAAAACATAAAACTATAAAAAGTTTCGGAAATAGCTGAGGATTAAGCACAAAAAATTGCAGGTCATTTTGATCTTTCTGTGATTTTATACAAGTTTAACAGTTGACAGCAGGAATCTGTTTTCTGCGTACAAATCCAAATCTAACACCAACTTTCACTGGAGACTTTACTTGGCACAGAAAATACATGAAAATAAAGATACAAATGAGTTGCTACAGAAGTAAACAACACCTTGACTCAAAGAAAATAGAGAAGAACAATGCAAATATAAAAAAACATGGGTTATCTCCTAAGAAGTGATTTTCTTTAATGCCTTTTAGCTAGGCATAGAAAGAGAGAATCAAGTGTTTTCCAATCAAGAACCATTCAAAATATAATTTGTTCGAATAAAGGAATCAAAAGGCAATTTCATTCTGTTCGTACGAAAGTGTTCCGTACCTTTTTTGAGTGGGAATTGGTATTTAATATCCCCCTCTTTCATATCAATAACAACACCAACAGTTCTAAGAAAAGGTCTTCCCAAAACGGTAGGACAAGAAGCATTGCATTCAATATTCATTACAAAAAAAAAATCAAAGGGGAGAAGTTTTTTGTTAACCATAATAAGAACCTTATCAACTATCCCCAAATGTTTCTTTCTAGCATTATCAGCAAGACAAACATCCAAATAACAGTGTTCCAAAGCTGGTAAATAGAGCATATCATAAAATTTCTTAGGCATAACAGAGATACTAGCACCAAGATCACATAAAGCATTAAAATCAAAATCATTCAACTTCATTTTAATAATGGGATTCCAACCATCTTGTATCTTTCTAGGGACAAAGACTTCACATTTTAATTCTTCTTCTCTAATTTGTGTGAGAGCATTTGTAATATGTTTTGTAAAAGACATATTCACAGTATTAGCATCAGGACCACTAGCAAGTTTTTGTAGGAACATAATTACTTCAGAAATGTTGCAACAACCAAAATTAAGATCATTTTTATCAAAGGTAATGGGACCATTGTCTCCCATATCTAGAAAAATTGCTGCACTTTTATCAGGAACAATTTTAGTGGTTTTGGGCAATTTTAAACATTTAACAGAACAAGTGGAGACATTTCCTTGACCAATTACTTTACCATTGATAGTAGGAGGTTTACTAGCATGAGAAGCTTTAGTTTTACTAGTGGTGGTAATAGTACAAAATCTTGCTATATTATTTTTTCTAGCAATTTCATGTTCTCTTTCCCACCTAGCATGTAATTCAGCTAACATACTAACATTGTTATCAATTCTAACTTGAATGGCATTTGGAGTTTTGCTTTCTTTAACATATGAGGCATAACTTTTAGTTTCAGAAGATCAACAGCAAGAGCAAGGGTATCAACTTTACAAGCAAGAACATTAATTTTGCCAAAATTTTCCTCAATAGATTTATTGAAAGTAGTTTATGTACTAATAAAATCCTTGAGCATGTTTTCGAGATTGGAAGGTACACTTCTATTGTTGGTGTAGGAATTACCATAGGAATTAACATAATAGTAGAAGGATATGGCCTATAATTGTTGCTACCAAAATTATTCCTGTAAGCATTGTTGTTGAAATTATTGTTTATAAGGAAGTTCACATCAACATGCTCTTCTTGAGCAACCTAAGAGGCTAAAGGAACATTAAGCATGGAATTTCACAATCATAGACATAATAGCATCAAGCCTATCACTCAAGGAAGAGGTTTATTCAACATAATTTACCTTCTTACCTGGTGGAGCTCTCTCAGTGTGCCATTCAGAATAATTTACCATCATATCATCAAGAAGCTTTGTTGCAGCACCCCGAGTCATGGACATAAAGGTTCCTCCAGTAGCTGAATCTAGAAGGTTTCTTGAAGCAAAAATCAGTCCTGCATAAATGGTTTGGATAATCATCCAAGTAGCCAGTCCATGAGTGGGACAATTCTTTACCAAAGATTTCATTCTTTCCCATGCTTTAGCAACATGCTCATTATCAAGTTTCTTAAAATTCATAATGCTACCTCTTAAAGATATAATCTTAGCAGGGGGATAATATTTTCCAAAGAAAGCATCTTTACATTTAGTCCAAGAATCGATACTATTTCTAGGCAAAGATAGCAACCATTCTTTAGCTCTTCTTCTTAAAGAGAAAGGGAACAATTTCATTTTAATAATATTTCCATCTACCTCTTTATATTTTTTCATCTCACAAAGTTCAATAAAATTATTAAGATGGGCAACAACATCATCAGTACTAACACCACAAAACTGCTCTCTCATAATAAGATTTAACAGGATAGGCTTAATTTCATAAAAAACAGCAAGACAAAATCATTGTTGTTGGTGCTAGTAAAGTCACACAAGACAAAATCAGTAGTAGGAGCAGGTGTAGAAATAGGAGTACCCATTTTAGCATGATTAAAAATAGGATAAAAATAACAACTATAATAAGAACTAGTTTTTGTGTGTTTTTGATATAGAGAAGCAAACAAGACAAGATAAAATAAACTAAGAAAAACGAAAAAAAAAGATTGGAGGTTAGAGACTCACCTTGCAAAAATCCTCTTTCTCACCGGCAATGGCGCCAGAAAAGAGCTTGATGGCGTGTAACACACTTTCGTTGGGAGTCCCCAAGAGGAAGGTATGAAGAGCACAATATCAAGTTTCCCTCAAAAAGAAAGCAGGGTTGAATCGACCAGTAGGAGAAACAAATCACTTCTGAAGGTTGTTGGCAGCTGATGTTGGTAGGGCGCACTACCGGTTAAGCAGCATCTTGGAATCTACACAACATGATCCAGTTACTTTGCCGCAACGAAACAGTGAGGTTGTCAATCTTATCCGTTTTGCTGAAAACAAAGGATTAGACGTATAGTGTGGAAAACAATACTTATTTGCAGTAAATGAAAAGAGAACAATGATGGTAGTAAATGAAAGAAAACCGTGTTTGAAGTAGGTTGTATTATCAGTGTAAAAGAAAGGACCAGGGTCCACAGTTCACTAGTGGTGTCTCTCCAAAACATATAGATAACATGCTGGCTAAACAAATTACAGCTGGGCAATTGACAGATATAAAGGCTGCATCGTAGTGCATATGCATGACATGGTGATTACTAAGTGATTCATGTGGGCATTACAACATAATTCATAGACCGTTATCCAACTGCATCTATGACTAATAATCCACCCTCAAAGCATAATCCAATCAAACCTCGGGTATTAAGTTGCAAGCAACAAATAATTGCATTAAGTAAAGTGTGTAATGTAAAGAATGTAAACATCGTTGTTTTCTCCCTAATGGCAACAACACATCTCCCATCCGTTATGTTTCTGTCACTCGAGCATGGATAAAAGGGAGGCATGACCCCACTATCTAGCATAAATACCCCCTCTTGGAGTTACAAGCATCAACTTTGTCAAAAAGCATCTACTACTAACAGAGAGCATGCAAGATCATAAATAACATAAACATGAAAGAACATGATAGATTGATAATAATTGGTATAGAATTCAATATTCATCAGATCCCAGAAAACACAACATGTAGCATTACAATAAGATGATCTTGATCATGTTAGTCTGCATAGAAGATCTAGACATGAGGCATAAAGAGGAGAAGAAAACCATCTAGATACTCCTATGGAACTGTAGTCCAAGGATAAACTACTCACACTTAGGAGGCATGCATGGTGGTGTACAGCCCTCCGGTGATGATTTCCCCTCCCGGCAGGGTGCCGGGGAGAGCTTCAGAACCGTCCCGAACTATGGTTGACGATGATGGCGGCTACATAACTTTTGGTGGAAAAAGGCTCGTGTCTTTAGGGTTTTCCCGAGGAGGAGCTTATATAGGCGAAAGGGCAACATCGGTTTGTGGCCAGGGGGCCACACCACCTGGTTCTGTGGCCAGGGGGGACCTGCGCCGCCCTATGGTGTGGGCCCACTAGGGCCCCCGCCAGGGTCTCCTCCAGACTCCATGTACGTTACATAATTCTAAGGTCCTCGTTTTTCGTTTCGTCCAATTCTGAGAATATTTGCAGAACAACTTTTCTGAAACCAAAAAACAACAGAAAACAAGAACTGGCACTCTGACATCTTGTTAATAGGTTAGTCCCAGGAAATCCTTAAAAATAATATAAAGTGTATAGAAAACATGTAGCAGTTGACATGAAACCAACATGGACCATCATAAATTACAGATACGTTTATGAAGACCCCAAGCAAAAGGTATGATGTAGTCAAGCAGAAATTTCCTCCCAATTAAGGAACCGGGGTTCTTGAACCAGTAGGAGTTCATAGTCTTGAGTAAGGTTTTTTTTTGCACGTGGGATCAACAAACGTTGACTTGCACACAAAACACAAACTCTCTCTTGCCCGAACTTTCCGTAAGGTTGTCAATTTTCCGGTCTTGCTGAAAACTAGAGAATTAAACGTGTAGAGTCTTGAAAAGTAATAAAAAATGAACATAAAGGAAAAATTAGAAAAGTGCTTAAAAGAAGGATGCAAACAGGAGGAAACTAGGACCGGGTCCATTGTTTCACTAGTGGTGTCTCTCCAAAGAAAACAAACATGTGGGCTGAACAAATTACAGCTGGCCAATTGACAAATCATGAATGTATAACAATACTATTATGAAGAGATATAGTTCACGGGTTCTAACATTGTAGGAATTACGTCAAGGCATATGGACCGCTATCGAGCATGCATCCACATCTAGAAGCCCACCTCAAGAAATCTATCCGGCAATTCTCTCTGGTATTAAGTTGCAGCCACAAAGTGATTGATTTGTGTCCAACAGAAAAATGCATTAAGAACAAGTACATAATGTAAGAAGTGTTTCTCGTCCGTAGACAAGAGCACCGATGTTTTATCCATAGTAGCAAAAACACATCCCCCATCCGTCACGTTTGTGTCACTCGAGCACAGATGTAAAGGACGCATGAACCTACCATCTAGCATATAAACCCTCTCTTGGAGGTGAAAATAACTATGTGGCCAAGGTTATCATAAACACCGGAGAGCATTGCAAGACAAGATTAAAACTCTCTACGAATATAAGTTAAGCATCTTAGATTGACATGAACAAAATCATCATAATCTCAAGGTTCATCGGATCCCAGCAAACACAACATGCACACTTACATAATGGTAGCCTCGATCATGTGAGGCAGCTCACGAGACTCTAAACATGGAGGCATAGGGGAGAGGACAACCATCTAGCTACTGCTTGGACCTGTCGTCCCGAGATGAACTACGCACTCATCTATCCGGAGGTGATCATGGCGATGTAGAGGCCTTCGATGATGATTCTCCTCTCTGACAGGGTGCCAAAACAGGGCTGCAAAAGCCCTAGATTCGCCTTTCAAGGTGACTTTGCCTCTCTATATGTTTTGTGGAAAATAATTCTGTCGCCGAAGTTTTTAGGGTTGAAGGCAATTTATGGGTGAAGAGGCGTCGAGAGGCAGTGGCCTTGGGGGCTAGGGGCCCACCAGGCGTGGCCTAGGGTGGTGCCACACCTGGCACCCCCTAGAGGCCCCCTTCCCCTCTCCGGCTCATCTTCGGTCTCCGTCTTATTTCCGGGTAAAAATTGATCTTCGTGGATTTTCAGCCCTTTTCGAGAATATTTCTTTAAGAACTTTTAAGAAATAGAAAAACAACAGAAAACAACAATTGGTGTGGGCATATCGTTAATAGGTTAGTCTATGAAAACATATGAAAAACGAAGAAAAACATGTGAAAACATAAGAGCATTGGATAGAAAACAAGCATGGAGCATCGAAAATTATATATACTTTTGCTACATATCACAGTTTGATAGTTATGGGCAAGTTCAACTACATATTTATCATTAAAATCATGAATCCTAGTATCATGGTTAAAGAATTCTTCAATATTGTTTCTTCCAATAATGAACCCACTTCCTACTATCAGATCTTATATAGAAAATTTAGGGGTGGACATCTTAGCAAAATATGAACAAAAACCAACACGAAGACAAAAACTAAATAACAAGACAATTAAAAAACTTGAAACTAGAGAACTATTTTTTGGGGCTTTTGATAAAGAGAAAACAAGACTAAAAAATAAACTAAGCAAGTACAAGACAAAAGAAAGAGAGTGTAAGTGTGAGACTCCATTTGCAGCAAGGTAGAAATCCCTGGCAACGGCGCCAGAAAATGTACTTGATGATAAGGTGATCACACGCTCATTGGTAGACCCCAAGCGGAAGGTATGATGTAGTCCAACATAAATTTCCCCCTAATTAAGGAACCAGGTTTATCGAACCAGTTGTATTTCGTAGTCTTGGAGAAGGTTGCTTGTTGTCTGGCCCGTCAACAAGCGTGGAACCTGCACACAAACACAAACTCTCTCTTGTCACCAACTTTCCGAGATGGTTGTCAATCTTCCGGTGTTGCTGAAAACTAAAGAATTAAACGTATAGAGTCTTGAAAGGAATATAAGTAAAAATGGAACAACAAGTAAAAAATGATGAAAGTGCTTGAAAGAAGGTTCCAATTATGAGGAAGATAAGACCGGGGGCCATAGGTTCACTAGTGGTGTCTCTCCAAACAAAACAAACATGTTGGATGAACAAATTACAACCAGGAAATTGACAAATCATGAACGTATAACAATACTATTATGACGAGATATAGTTCATGGGTTCTAACGTTTTAGAAATTACGTCAAGGTATATGGACCGCTATCCAGCATGCATCCATGTCTAAAAGTCCACCTCAAAATAGCTATCCGGCAAATCTCTTTGATATTAAATTGCAGCAACGAAGTGATTGCTTTGTGTGAAATAGACAAATGCATTTAGAACAATATGTAATATAAGCAGTGGTGATCGTCTGTAGACAAGAGAACCGATTTTTTTCTCCCTAGTGGCAACATCACATCTCAGGCGATGTAGAGGCCTCCGATGACGATTCCCCTCTCCGACAGGGTGCCTAGATTGGACTTTTGAGGTGACGACGCCTCTCTATATTTTTCGTGGAAAATAACTCTGGACCCAAAAAAATTATTGTTTAGGGAAATTTATTGGCGAAGAGGCAACGAGGGGCGGTGGCCGGGCCACCCAGGGGCCCACCAGGCCCCGCCTAGGGTGGGGCCGCGCCTGCCCCCTAGGGGCTACCTGGCCCCCTCCGGTTCTTCTTTGGACTTCGTCTTCATTCCGGGTAAAAAATGATCTCCATGGATTTCCAGCCCTTTCTGAGCATATTTCTTTTAGAACTTTTCTGAAATAGAAAAAAAATAGAAAACAACAAGTGGCATGGGATATCTCCTTAATAGGTTAGTCAATGAAAACATCCGGAAAACGAGGGAAAATGATAGAAACATGTGGGAAACAAAAGGTATATGGTATATATGTTTGCAAGTATCAATATGCACTACTCGAAGATATCACTAACCCATGCGTCGCCAAGGTGCACCGGGAGGGGGTTGTACGGGTGTTGGATGCATAAACCTGCGGGGTGCCCGATTTTGATGCTATGAAGTCCTCGTCAACCTGTGTGGGTGTATGATGGAGGAGTTTGGAGAATGGGGCCCTATGTATCATGTGTGGGGTCTGGTGGAGGAGTCTGGAAAATGAGACCCTATGTCTTCTGTGTGGGTAATGGTGGAGGTTGGGTGACGTGCCGTTTGACCCACGCCGAGTAATTCTTCCTGAAATCATTCTCATAGTTCATATCCTTATTCTCGGTCTCCCACCCGGATCTGCACATAGATGGGTTCTGCCCAAATGGTTCTGCGGGGGTGGACATAAGTACTGATTAAATACATACGGTCAAGTTATATTGAACAAAATGTATATGAATAATATGCATATGTACCTTGCTGTAGACGGAACTCGTAGCCAACCACTACCACCATCACCAATAGCACCTACACCACCACGACCAACACCATCACCACCACCACCACCAACACAACCAAAACCACCACCACGAGCAAGCTCATCACCCTTTTGGATTCAACTATGGTGGCGAATCACGGATTTATCAGTGGCAAATGGTGGATTAATTCGTTCTATTTTCGGGTAGAAAGAGAGAAGAAATGATGAGGAAAGAGATAAGAGAGAAAGCAAAGAGGAAGAAGCAATCCTGCACTGTGACGGCCCCCTGTTGCACTCCCCCACCGCCACCGCGGCTGGCTAGCTTCGACGTGGCTTGGCCACTAATCGCATGCCGCGTGTGCGACTACGGCCTAGTCGCAGTAGGGAAATGCGATTAGTACGCTGTCCCATTGCGCAACTGCGACGGTGTATTATTTCTGAAAAAAAGTCGTGTATTATTCCACGAATTAATAATAAAAAGTGTATTATTTTTTTAAAATTAGGGCCACAACCACACTACCAAGAAATCCACACACAACTAGTTGAAACTACAGTGGAAGAGCTAGTTTGCAACATGTTATCTCCATAAAACAACACACCAATTCTCTTATGAGGATGTATTAAATGTAATTTATAAAATTGTCTTGGTGCAATAGTGAGGTAGTTTAAGAAAACAAAAAATGCAGGAACTGGACCGGCTGAATTGCTCATATATTTTAACGGTGTATGCATCAATTCCTTTATGCAACTTATAAATCTTATGAATCATCTATGTAAATAGTTCATCATGTAACTATATATGTAAGATATAATTCATGTTTTGGTATGTTAATAGATCATGCCATTGTTCTTAATTTCCATCTTGTGCTCAGATGTAACTACAAAAAATTAGGCAGGTTCTTATAGTTAATGGCTATTATTCTTCATCTCCCCACTAGTGGAAACAGTGCCTTTTGTCCCGGGTCGTAAGGGCCAGTTGTCCCGGTTGTGCAACCAGGATGGGCTAGTCGGGACAAATGGCCCTCCCCCATTGGTCCCGGTTGTGCCAGGACCCGGGATGGTAAGGATAGGCCACGTGGCGAACCTGGGCCAAGGGTCGGCCAGGGAGTTCGTCCCGGTTCGTTCAAGGGACCGGGATGGATACTTTTTTTAAAAAAAAGTATATAGCCGTCAATTTTCGCCTGCCGCGGCAGGTTTTTTTTTTCGTTTTTTGGGCTCCTGTCTCCCAATCCCCAGCCGGCCTCCCCCTTCCCCAACCGCGTCCAGGCCCACGTCTTTTATTAAGCCCACTGGCCACATTTTTTTTTCAAAAGGGCCCACTGGCCCGCGTCTTTTTTTATGGTCAGTCAACGGTTCGAAGGGGCCACTTGCCAGCGGCCTAGTGGCTGGCTCGCCTGGTCCCTTAAATTAAGACCACAGGGGCGGTCAAAGGGCCCACTGTCGCCTCGTCTTCCCGCCCCGCCTCGGCTTCCCGCGCCCCCACTTCCCCACGCGCGCGTGCCACAGCTGCAACCGCTGCCACGCCTCGGCTCCCGCCCCGCATTCATGGACGCCTGCAACCGCCGCCACGTTCAGGGCCGCCGGTTGGCATGCCAGCCCCCCAAAGGGCCCTTTTTAAAGGGCCCCCGCCGCCCGTACAACCCATCCACCCCGGCCGCGCCCAAGGCAAAGCAACCCTAGCCACCATGTCCCGCTGGTTCTCGAGCGGCTCCGGCAAGCGCCCCAGGAACGACCACGAAGGCTCCTCGAGCGGCGCCGGCCGCGTCCCACCCCCGCCGGCGGAGGCCTTTGGCTACGGCCCTAGAGGTGTCCGCATCGGCGGGACGCCGCGCGTCCCCGCGCCACCTCCGGCGGCACGCCCGCCGCCCCGCGCCGCGCCCAAGGGCAAGCGCTTCCGCCGGTACATCCGGGTGGTGGAGGCGGAGTGGCACTGGAACAACGCCACGCCGGTGTTCTGGCCAGACGTCCACCTCCCGGACGGTTGGCACCTGAACCCCCAGCGGATCCCTGTGCCGCCGGCCCCGACCGGCGAGGCGCTGCTCGAGGAGATCGACCGCCGGCGCCGCCTCCTGCCGGGCCCCCTCCTCAGGGACCGCGCGTACGCGCGCAGCTCCCCCTACTGGGCCACCTGGCTCCAGCAGGAGCACGAGCAGCGCCGGCGCTCCTTCATCCCCGTCCCCCACGAGGAGGTGAACGTGGCGGACTACCCCGCGGCACCGCCCGGCCGGGAGAGGGAGCTGTGGTTCCTCGAGGACATCGAGGACTTCTCCGGGGAGGAGGACCCCGAGCTCCGGGCCAACATGGAGGAGGCCTGCGAGGCCTCCCGCCGCTCCCTCATCGACGACGAAATCAAGCGGTGGGAGCGGGTCGTGGCCGCCGCCGCCGCCAACGCCGCCGCCATGCCGCTGCCGCCCCCTACCGAGCCTACCCCCTGGTGGCACGCGCTGTACGCCGAGTGCGAGGCGTCCGAGGACCAGCCGCCGCCGCAGCCGCTCCCCCCAGGCCTGGAGTACGGCATGTCCTGGGCCTGGACCGGCGGCGTTTGGTCGCCGGAGGAGGAGGAGCTGCCCCCGCCACCGCCGCCGCCGCAGGAGGTGCTGCCCCCGCCACCGCCGTACGTGCCCCCGATGCCTCCGCCCCCGCCGGGCCCGGCCCAGCCGCCTGCCCATCTGTGGCAGCCACCCCCCTACCAGTGCATCTCCTCCGACGAGGAGGAGTAGATCGGCACCGGTGCGCACCCCCTAGGAGTAGACCTACCCCCCCAAGAAACGGCCGGCCGCCTGTGGCCGCGCCGCCGCCCCCTATATATAAGCACGGCCGGCCGCCTGTGGCCGCGCCGCCCCCCTATGTAAGCACGGCCCCCGGGCCTTTTTAATATATGTTTGTGTCGACAAAAACGCGTCCCTAGTCCAACCCCGCCGGCGGAACCAGCGCCGGCGGGATCTTCCTACTCGTTCCCGCCGCCGGCAGGGCTTCGCCAAGCCATGTCCGTTGTCCTGGGTGGTCGCTCGGCCTGGAGAGAGGGCCGAGATATTTATACAACCGGGCCTCTAGTCCCGGCCCGTGCCACCAACCGGGACTAGAGCCCCTTTGGTCCCAGTTGGTACCACGGGCTGGGACCAAAAACATATTTCGAATTTTGGGGGTGGCACCCTGCGCGCCCAAAAGTTTTTAGCGCCAAAGTTTGAAAATTATTAAGTTTGCACATTAACAACTTCTATATACTTTCGAATTTGACAAAAATTCCAACATGAAAAACACTAGAATTTGCATAACTAATTTAAATCCATTTTTCGTTTAACTAAATAATTTTTCTAACTATTGAAACTATTAATTATTTTACCATTTGTATATAATTTGAATATAAAAATGTTACAATTTTTGTTTTCTCTCGTGATCTTCCGAGTTAGTCCAGAGCATACAAGGCATCCCGGGTGATTTATATAAAGTTCGACAAAGCGAGTTGTACCTTATTGACACGGTGAATTTGAGATCTTCGTCTCCCTTTATCCCGACCCCCGCTTGAAAACATAGTAACTTCCGTGTACGCGACAAGCCTCAGCGGGAGCATCAGACTTAAAGCAGAGACGGGCGGTCGGGCGAGGGAGACCGCGCCGTTGCTGTCGCGCTTTCCTCTCCTCTTCTCGTCCGCCGTCTCCGTCGCGCTCCCCTCCGCCTTCAACATTTGGGATCTTCGTTGTTCAGTTAGACGTTTCTCCTCCAAAATTTTATCATATCTGTTAAAGAAGTACCGAAGCTCTATTTCTGTTTTAAGGATATCTGTCAGGATGGTATCCCTGCTATCACTTCGAAGTGTGACTATAATATTTGCGTAGAATATATGACACCCATAAGGCAAAGCCTATTTTTCTCTATCCTCATACAATCTACTTAGCCACTCGTTATCCTTCAGATTGTACTTCGCCAAGACCTACTAAAATCATGAGTGAAAGTTTCCGAACAATGCAATATATCCCTTAATACTTTCGTTGCATTTTGATATATATCCGAGCGGTGGACAGTCCCTGGCCAAGCAGAAGCAACTGCATCCCCTATCGATGTAAAGCAGTCAGTCAAAACTGTTTTCGGCTGTTTATGGTGGTTAACTCCAATGAATAACAATAGAGGCCTGCCATAATCACTTGTTCTATACCGTGTGTCAACACATACTACATCTCGAAAGTAGTTATAATCCTGCAATAATGAAGTCAGGCTGGTCATAGTTGTCAAGCACTCAATGCTTGCCAGCTTTTGACCGATCAATACAAATTATTGGTCAAACTTGCACCTACTCCATTCATAATCACAGAATATGTATAAATATCCTTTTGGCTAACAAAATCTCGTTCATACTGCGTTATAAGAACTATGATCATGTATTCCACGTTTATTATTACACATCACCAACAACATCCCTATCTAGTCTTCTGAATTTTCTTCGTGTCCCTTGCTTATGATCGCTTCGGCCGTAACCATGGAGCATCTTCATTATTTAACGGGATGGTGGGGTCAGCTTTCACTGTGAAGGGTGGAATTTCAACAAATTTATTATAATCTTCTGACATGTCTGTCGTGTCCTCGATTCCCACGATGTTTCTTTTCCCTGAGAGAACTATGTGACGCTTCGGCTTATCGTATGATGAATTTGTTTCCTTATTTTTTTCTTTTCTTCGGTCTGGAAGACATGTGCTTCACATAGAAGACCTGAGCCACATCATTGGCTAGGACGAATGGTTCGTCATTGTAACCGATATTGTTGAGATCCACTGTTGTCATTCCATAAAGCGGGTCTACCTTTACCCCTTCTCCATTTAGGTTGACCCATTTGCACTTGAACAAAGGGACCTTAAAAGAAGGTCCATAGTCAAGTTCCCATATCTCCTCTATGTAACCATAGTATGTGTCATTTTTTCCATTCTCGTTTGTTGTATCAAAGCGGACACCACTGTTTTGGTTGGTGCTCTTCTTATCTTGGGAGCTCGTGTAAAATGTATTCCCATTTATCTCGTACCCTTGAAAACTCCCAATAGTCGAAGATGGTGACCCTGCCAACATGTATAGCTGATCTTCAACAGTGGTGTCATTTATAAGACGTGTTTGCAACCAACTTCCGAAAGTCTCCATGTGTTCGCGTTTAATCCATGAGTCACCTTCCCCGGGTTTGCAGACCGTACAATATTCTTGTGTTCCTCGAGATACGTAGCCATGAACATAGAATTTTGTAGAACTGTGTAGTGTGCTTTGGTCAAAGAATGCCCGTCCCTAGGTATCATTGTTTTCTTTCCCAGCGTTCCTTTTCCCCTCAGTCTCCCCTCATGCCGCGATTCAGGAACACCAATTGTCTTAAGGTCAGGAATAAAGTCAACACAGAACCCAATGACCTCCTCTGTTCCATAGCCCTTCGAGATGCTTCCTTCTGGCCTAGCACGGTTATGAACATATTTCTTCAAGACTCCCATGAACCTCTCAAAGGGGAACATATTGTGTAGAAATACCGGACCAAGAATATGAATCTCTTCACATAGGTGAACCAGGAGATGAGTCATAATGTTGAAGAAGGATGGTGGGAACACCAACTCAAAACTAACAAGACACTGGACCACATCCCTCTGTAATCTTGTCAGACTTTCTGGATCGATTACCTTCTGAGATATTGCGTTCATGAATGCACATAGCTTCACAATGGGTACTCGAACATTTCCGGTAGAAGCCCCCTCAATGCAATCGAAAGCAACTGCGTCATAATCACGTGGCAGTCATGAGACTTCAGGTTTTGGAATTTTTTCTCTGCCATGTTTATTATTCCCTTTATATTCGACGAGAAGCCAGACGGAACCTTGATACTGTAAAGGACTTCAAAGAATATTTCCTTCTCTGCTTTAGTAAGAGCGTAGCTGCTTAAGTAATGACGCCTATCTGTGTGCTTGTTGCTTGGGTCTTTCATACGTTGCTGGTCCTCCCGTGCTTCTGGCGTATCTTTGGACTTCCCATACACGCCTAGGAAGCATAGCAGATTGACACAAAGATTCTTTGTCACGTGCATCACGTCGATCGAAGACCGGACCTCTAAAACTTTCCAATAGGGTAGCTCCCAAAATATAGATTTCTTCTTCCACATGGGTGCGCGCTTATCAGGGCCGTACGGAACTGGTTGGCTGCCAGCAGCCTTACCAAAGATTACTTCTAGGTCCTTGACCATATCGAATATATCATTACCACTACGCAGCTCAGGCTTCTTCCGGTTATCTGCCTCACCTCTGAAATGCTTCCCTCCTTTCTTTCTTACGGGATGCTTGATCGGAAGAAATCTACGATGCCCCAGGTATACAACCTTTTTACATTTATCCAAAAAAACTGTCAGTATTATCTAAACAGTGTGTGCATGCATTTTATCCCTTGTTTGTATGTCCGAAAATGTTACTAAGAGCAGGCCAATCATTGATGGTTACGAAAAGCAACGCCCGTAGGTCAAATGGCTTTTGTTCGTTCTCATCCCACACACGTACACCTGGTTTGCCCCACAACTGTAAGAGTTCTTCCACTAATGGCCTTAGATACACATCAATGTCGTTGCCAGGTTGCCTCGGGCCTTGGATGAGAACTGGCATCATAATGAACTTGCGCTTCATGCACAACCAAGGAGGAAGGTTGTACATACATAGAGTTACAGGCCAAGTGCTATGACTGGAGCTCTGCTCCCCAAAAGGATTAAAGCCATCTGTACTTAGGCCAAACCATAAGTTTCTTGCCTCTCCTGCAAAGTCTGGAAAGTCTCTCTCGATCTTTCTCCACTGCGGTCCATCGGCGGGGTGCCTCAACTTTCCGTCTTTCTTACGGTCTTCTTTGTGCCATCGCAACAACCTAGCATGCTCTTTGTTTCTGAACAGACGTTTCAGCCGTGGTATTATAGGAGCATACCACATAACCTTAGCAGGAACCCTCTTACGGGGGGCCTCGCCGTCAACATCACCAGGGTCATCTGCTCTGATCTTATACCGCAGTGCAGTGCATATCGGACATTCATCCAAATTCTCGTACTTCTCACCGCGGAAGAGGATGCAGTCATTAATGCATGCATGTATCTTCTGCACATCTAATCCTAGAGGGCAGAGAGCTTTCTTTGCTTCGTACGTACTCTCAGGCAATTCGTTATCCTTTGGAAGTTTTGGCTTCATTAGTTGAAGTAAACTCTCAAATGCCTTGTCAGTCACACCGTTCTGTGCCTTCCATTTCAGCAACTCCAGTGTGGTACCGAGCTTTGTGCTACCATCTTCGCAATTTGGGTACAACAATTTTTTGTGATCCTGTAACATGTTGTCCAGCTTCAACCTCTCCAATTTATTTTCACAGTCTTCCCTTGCATCAGCAATAACTCGGCCAAGATCATCATCGGGCTCTTCTGATGCCTGTTCTTGATCACCTCCTTCTTCTCCATTCTCTTCCATTGCAGTATCGTCGTATTCAGGGAACAAAGGATCTTCTTCTTCTTCATCGTCTTCCATCACAACCCCTCTTTCTCCATGCTTCGTCCAGCAATTATAGCTGGGCATGAAACCTCTCCGAAGTAGATGGCCGTGAATGATTCTTTCGGAAGAGTGCTCTCTGACGTTCCGACAATCAACACATGGGCAACACATGAAGCCATTATCTTTGTTCGCCTAAGCTACAGCAAGAAATGCATTCAGGCCTGCCATATACTCGGAAGTGCGTCGGTCACCATACATCCATCGCTGCCGTGCATCCAGCTGCATCGTATAATTAAGTTTATCAAAATACATTACAATAACATATTAATACGACAAATACTACTTTTTTATGTATCAGTTACAGATGAAAAAGATAAGTTTGTTAACCTCGGTCGAAGATACCATTTTCAGTGAGCTTATGTGCGGCTCGGGAATTTCGTCGAACACCTCATGTGCATAGTAAAATAAAACACACTAACACCACACTCTCTCACACCTCCAAGCAAAAAAAAAGATGGAAGGTGGGAGGGGCTGGGCCAGTATATATAGGGGAAGGGGGGCATTGGTCCCGGTTCGTGGACTGAACCAGGACAAATGTTCATGCGCGTGCTACGTGGCATGTGGCTAGGCATTGGTCCCGGTCCGTGGCACGAGCCGGGACCGATATGTCCCCCACGAACCGGGACCAATGCCCCGAGGCGATTCCTGTTGCCCCGGGCGCACGAACCGGGACCAAAGCATGGCATTTGTCCCGGATTCGGTTGCAACCGGGACAGCTGCCCCCTGGCCCCCTGGACGAGAGGGGTTGTTTCCACTAGTGCCCTAATTATTTTTTTCAACATTTGATAGGTCTTGGTAGCTTTGCAACATTGAAGTATATACTATTTTTAGCAGATTGAATGATATAAGATGATTGTTAGTCGGTTATTTAAGTAAGGAAGCATATTTCAATACTACAACCACTATGCCAAGAATACGAACTACTTAGTCGGTTATTTAACTAAGGAAGTTGTTTAGTAGTATACTGATGAATTGTCTAAATACACTTCAATTTCAATATGAAATATCATGAGTACACAAAAATAAACACACCCAATAATTCATAAAATTTAGCTTGATCCAAAATACATGTACACATTACTTGGCGAAAAATCAGTTGTAATAGCGCTCCATGCTAGAGTGTAGCACTAGCAGGTAACAACGTCAGAACCATCAAACTCTATAAAGAAAAATAGCAGCGGCAACAATCAACGTCACAACCATGCAACAACAACACAAGAATGAAATGCATAAACAAAAAACTTCCTAGAATCATGCAACATAGTCACATGCATTCAACAACATCACACGCATCCATACAACAACGTTACAAGTATCGGAAGCATGCATCCATCTAGCAACATCACAAGAATCCATGAGACAAGATTCAACATGGGAGGAAGGGACAAATGATCAGCAAGGATCTATCGGGTACTGACGCAAAAGATCTTGGAACATGGAAGGATAGGAACATGTGGTTGGCAATGAGCTTCGACGGGAGGTGGGGACATGTGGCCCATCATCGATCTATCTGTCAAGGCGGAGCATAGAGGCACACGAACAAGGCCGGTCTAAAGCGACGACGGTGGATTTTGTTGATTTTGTGAGGGACGGTGGTGGAGAGGGGTGTGGGAGGAGCTGCGGTAGCAGTAATGCTGAATGGGTGGCGGCGGGAACCCTAGATAAGGAGGTTTATATATGGGTAGTCGTGTGTGTCGTTCACACAATTATTTTTACCATGTGCTAATTCTCGGTCAATCGAGAACTAACTTAATTCTCAGTCACCCAATTTCATGTGCAATTTATGTGTAATTGTAAAAAAATCATGTGCCAACGGGTTGTTGGGTGCGAGAAAAAGGACAAGTTCAGACTCTAGGGTGGTATTTTTTGAGTGAATACCTTGAAAGAAAGGGGAACAAAAATATACCTATTTTAAGCCATAGAACCTCAGCAAGAACCTCCCATAGGATTTCTTTTCCGTGTGTGTAGGCGATAAGCTGCTTTGGAAAATCCAACAACAAAGTCGAGCTGTTTATTTCATTTGGCTATAACTTATTCTAGTGGAAAACACGTCAAATACGAAACAAACATGCCCTTACACTTATGTGAACATGTTCATCACTCGACTACTTTATTAACCAGCATGATGAATGAGCACTAACTTATTGAACTACTCCCACCGACCACAAATAAGTGTATTTCTTTAGTTTTTTCTTTATTATAAGTTTGAGAAGCTTTATAAAAATTAATACTAGTAATATTTATGACATGCAATTATGAAATTACATTTCAACATAGGTCTAATTATATTAAATTTGATGTTAATTTTTTTTACTTATTTTCTATAAATTGTATCATACTTATTAAAGTTTGACTTAGGATGAAACGAAAAGTAAGTTTATTCATAGAGGATGGGAATACATTAGTTGAATGAAAAAATTATGCATAGATATATGTTCGTACAATCTACCCACCTTATGTTCCAACATTTTTTTCCATCTACCATATCTGATGTCTTGTAAGGAGCTGGATAATTTATTTCATATATATATAATACACGAAGTTTGTCCCCCACACCCTAGATATGTGCTTTTCCCTCATAGACTATTCCCCCCCTGTATTCTCACTTAGGTTTTTCTCTTCATGTTAAGTGGTAGGCATATATATGTGAGGCATTAGGAAGTTTACAACAACATGGGTTTGGACTTGTACAACATAGTCTTTGTCACACTAGTGGGATCAATAATGAAAAGGAGTAGTTGATGATGATGGTGAATGATGATATAGGTCATTATTTTCAAACACAGAAAGGTTTGCGGCAAGGTGACCCGCTTTCACCCATCCCGTTTAATATCATTGTAGATTTTCTAGCCATCCTAATAGCAAGAGCTAAAGAGGATGGTCAAGTAGAGGGGCTTATACCCCATCTTATTGAAGGTGGGTGTCCATTCTACAATATGCAGACGATACGATTATTTTGATGGAACACAACCTTGAAAAATCACTAAACATGAAGCTTATTCTTTGCATATTTGAGCAATTCTTAGGTCTCAAAATTAACTTCCACAAGAGCGAAATTTTCTGTTTTGGTAAAGCCAAAGAGGAGGAGTACCAGTACAGATTACTGGTGGCTATGAGATTGGATATCTCCCTTTCAAATATTTAGGGGATCCAATCCATTTTCGTAAGCTCACAAATGGTGAGTAGAAGCCCGTTGAGGACAGATTTGAGACAAAGTTAGCCTGCTGGATCGGCAAATTTTTGTCATATGAGGATCGCCTTACGCTAATTAATTCTCACCAGACCAGTCTAGCGATGTTTATGTTATCTTTTCTAGAGATAGCCAAATTGGTATGGAGAAGACTGGACTACTTTAGATATTGTTTTTTTGGTAAAGTGATGGTCATAAAAAGAAATATCGGTTGACAAAGTGGAATGTTATATGTAGACATAAAGATCAAGGGGGTCTTGGGGTGGAGGTTCTGGAGTTAAACAACAAGTGTCTTTTATGTAAATAGCCGGTCAAACTTCTGAACGAGGAAGGTGTTTGGCAAGAATTACTAAGAAATAAATATCTTTACTCCAAATCTCTCTCTCAAGTTCAAGCGAAACCTTCGGATTCACTATATTGGAAAGACCTCATGAGAGTTAAGGAGGAATTATTTTCTAGAGGATATTTTCATGTTTGTGATGGGCAGAACACAAGGTTCTGTGAAGATACATGGTTAGGAGGTCCGCTGTTATCTCAACAATATTCTTCCATTTATAATATTGTCCCGCGAAAAGACGTATCGGTACAATATGTTTTAGGGGAAACTCATCCTAATATAGATTTTAGGAGAGCCTTAATGGGTAACAAATATGATCACTGGTTGAATCTTGTTGCACGTTTAATGGATATTTCGTTGTCCACTGAACATGACAGTTTTTTCTGGGGTCTAATGAATTCCGGTGCGTATACGGTTAAATCCATGTACCTTGATGTTCTAAATGGTAACACCGCATTTCTTCGAAAATATATTTGGAAACTAAAGGTGCCTCTAAAAAATCGATTATTTTTTGTTTATCTACCGTAAAGATTTGCTCTCCAAGGTTATTTTGTCAAAAAATAATTGGCATGGTAGCACTAAATGTTGTTTTTGTGGCGGAAGTGAAACGATTCAACACCTTTTTATTGACTGCCCGCTTTCCAAAGTAATTTGGCGCGTTGTTTATATAACATTTCATATAGCTCCTCTAATTAATATCACTAATATGTTTGGTAATTGGTTGCATGGAGTGCCAAAAAAAGTAAAGGCTAAAATTAGAGTTGGAGCTTGCTCTTTACTTTGGGCTATATGGAATGTACGTAATGCTATTATTTTTAACAAGTCAAAAGACTCTTCTTTCTTGCAGGTGGTACCTTGGGCCATCCACTGGATTTGTATGTGCTCTTATCCCAGCCGATGGAACGCCGCCAAGACATGGATTTTGGGTGCGCACGTTTGGAAACGGTGGCATGCGCGTTGTTCAGCTGGTTCGGGTGGCAACTTAATTATAGGCTAACATGTTAATGCAAAGACGTTGCATGGTTCTAGCTTTTTTTAAATGGTTGATACATGTCTCAACCTTGAGAGATCCATGAGCTGTAAAAAGATGTTTGCACTTCGAACTTAAATAAAGTAATAAAAAGCCGTATGCATCATTTTGATGCAGAGGCGCGGGCTTTCCCATTTCGAAAAAAAATTATGATTGTGAGAGAAACCTGAAGTCTAGTGGAAAATTGACCCATTGCAGGCCTAAGCGATTGTAAATTAGGTTTTTAATATGAAGACACAATGAAGAATTATTTAATTTTTGTCGTATATGATGTGGAAAGATAGCATGGATTATTAAGTATCGCAAGAAATTTCTGCAGGGTGTACGTTGTTGGCACACAAATTATCGACCTACTGATCCTTTTTGCAATGTTGGCGAACTAATAAATGCAATTCTTTCTCCTGCCATAGCAATGAGAGCTTATGATTATGAATGCATCAACCTGGAGATGGTTGATCGGGCTATCTACAGTCAGGGCCGGCTATATGCTTTTTAATACTAGAATAGATGTTAGATGAGTGTGTCGTCTTATTTTTATTCCAATGGTTGGTGTTTGTTCCAACTTTATATGGTCCATGATGTGTAAACTCTGATTTGAAATCTATACAACAAAATTGTTGTGTGAATTGATTGATGCATAGGCCGGAGCTATGTTCTCCATTCCAAAAAAAAAATATCCCGAAAATCTCAAAACTGGGATCACACTCACTCTATCTCGCATCTGTGCTGACAACGGCAAGAAGCATCCCAGGATGGTGTCGTAAGGGCCGTTGTCAAAAAACAATAAAGAACAAGGTTATAGCTTATATTTATGTAATAGGGTCTAGTATTGTTCCTCGAATGTGTAAATTACATTATATTAGTATAAACTATTTTCAGTTTTTCGAATATGTAAATTATTTGCAGTTCTTTGAACATTATTTTTAACACAGTTAGTCCAGGAAAAAACGTTTGCGACTCTGAACACTATGCACACGATTTTTATGTTTTCGACCGTGTGTGAAATATTGCATACGGTTATATAATATTAATCGTATGCTAAATTTTTTCCTGCGACCGTCATCCAAAACACTAAACATGGGTTAGATTTCCTATGGTATGAGACACGGTGGATAACACACATGGGAGTCTCTATACGTGTACGATTGCGACGCCTTAAATTGCCCGATGTGTACTAGTGTTAGGTCCGGTCACCGGTAGAGGAGGAAAGATGTGTACTAGTGTTAGGTCCGGTCACCGCTAGAGGAGGAAAGTTTTATACATCTCTAAGTTTACTCCACCGTTGCTACTCCAAATTATATAAGGGATCGGCTAGAGAATCCGTACGAAGATCTCACCGGGTGGTGGCCTTTAGAGGTTGAGATTAGTATGCTAGCTCGCTATGTGAACCTTATGTTACTCCGTCATTTAATCTAGTATTTTTTTACCGTACCTTACTAATTCTCCGGATTGAGTTGGCAGTTTGCACTCCTTAGAGCATCTCCAACCAGAGAGCTCAAATTGGACCACAAAACTGTCCGCGGAGACGCCAAACGTGTCCGAGGATAGTGAACAGACAACCCCAAAATTGGTGTTCTACAAACATGTAGCCTAAAACTTTCTCTCAAATCCATGCAATTTTTTTCCGATAAAGTGAGCTTACATGCAACAATTGAATATTTGCGCGCAATTTCTCTACCTACTCCACATAGACAACCCATACATAGTAAGTATAATCATAACTAAATTGTCTATAACGGCTAATCCATAGTGGTGATGCATCTCCTTCTAAATTGTATGTTTCTTCATCTTCTTCATGTTTGTCCGAATTGCATCTGTTAGCTCTGCTCCGTCGAGTACTTTCCGGCAACCGCGACGACGACGAACCGGCTATATATAGAACTTCTAGGGTTTGGGCAAAACGGTGACCCCTTTGGGGGTACCGGGTACATGTTATATATGCGATGGAACAGCCCCATCGGTGGCAATACATATGCGTTCGAGTCATATACGAGTCGGAGTACTACTCCGTACTTGATACGATATCGTACACATTGAGAATATTACAATATCCAACACCCCCTTAATCTAAGCCTTGGAAAGGTTGAGATTACGCTTGAACTCATTCAACATCTGGACATGGAGTGCTTTTGTGAAACCATCAGCGACTTGGTCTTTTGTTGAAATAAACTTGATAGGAAGTTGACCATTAGCAACCCTTTCACGAACAAAGTGAAAGTCAATCTCAATATGTTTTGTACGAGCATGGAAGACTGGATTTACTGACAGATAAGTTGCTCCCAAGTTATCACACCATATGCATGGTTTTTCACGTAGTGTAACACCAAGCTCACGAAGCAATGCTTCAACCCAAATCAATTCTGCCGTAGCATTAGCAACTGCCTTGTATTCTGCTGCTGTACTAGAGCGAGAGACAGTGGGTTTTTTTTCGAGCACTCCAAGAAACCAAGTTAGGACCAATAAATATGGAAAAACCACCTGTAGATCGACGATCATCAATACTACCTGCCCAATCTGCATCAGAGAATGCACTAAGAAGAGTAGAGGAAGACTGTGTAAAGGTGATACCAATATCCAAAGTATCCTAAACATATCGAAGTATGCGTTTGACAGCTGTCTAGTGTGCTGTGGTAGGAGCATGTAAGAACTGACAAACTTTATTGACTGAGAAGGCTAGATCAGGACGTGCCAATGTCAAATATTGTAGTGCTCCTAGAATGCTTCGATAATTTGTACTATCTGCTGGTCCAAGAGGTGTACCATCATGTAAACCGAGCTGTTCAGAAGATGATAATGGTGTAGGGGCAGGTTTGCAGTTGCGCATACCAACCTTATCCAGTAACCCAATAGCATATTTCTCTTGTGTCAACAATAAACCATGATGTATGTGTTTAACATCAATCCCCAAAAAGAAGTGAAGATCACCCAAATCTTTTATAGCAAAGTGGACATTGAGATCTTGAACCAATGTGGTAATGGTATTATCAGAAGAACTTGTAACTATGATGTCATCCACATAAACCAAGACAAATATAGTGATACCTGAATTGTTGTAGAGAAACAAAGATGTATCAGCTTTGGAGGGATGAAATCCAAGAGCACACAATTTTTAGCTCAATCGAGAAAACCAGGCTCTAGGTGCTTGTTTGATTCCATATAGTGCTTTATCCAATTTGCAAACATGATGTAGTGCATGAACATTCTCAAACCCTGGAGGCTGTCGCATATAAACTTCTTCTTCCAAACACCATGAAGAAACGCGTTCTTGACATCTAGCTGCCATAAACTCCAATTGCGAGAAACATATATGGCAAACACAATTCTGATAGTAGCTATTTTGACAACAGGACTGAATGTATCTTCATAGTCAATGCCATACCTCTGTTTAAAACCTTTTGCAACTAGTCATGCTTTATATTTGTCTATTGTCCCATCGGCTCTTCTTTTAATGCGATAAACCCACTTACAGTCAATGATATTTTTGTGTGTTCCTGGAGGAACCAAGTGCCAGGTATTATTTTCCAAAAGAGCATCATATTCCTCTTGCATTGCTGCATGCCATCTAGGATCATCAACAACTTCTTTAAGTGAACTAGGTTCCCCTGTGGATGTGAAGAGACCATGCCGAGGATTAGAGGAAGGGTAAATTTTAACTTGACGCCCATATTTTACCGTGCCATCTGTATAATCTTTGGGTTTTCGAACTCCCTTTTGAAGGCGTGTACGCGCTGCAGCAGGGGGTGCCACAGCTGATCCTGGAGCAGGGGGTGCCACATATGTTCCTGCAACAGGAGTACCTGCGTCAGCAGTGTCATCATTAGTATCGGCATTGTGTTCCGTGTGTTCTGCATCAGCACTTTCCACAGGAGATCCGGTCGGCATGGTGTGGCTGCTGTGAAGAGGCGAGGCTGCGCATGTTTCCTCCGCAGAATATCCGACGACGGGGGCATCCGGTGCATGTGCATGCAAAGACTCCTCGGGAGTCTGCATGTCGCGTCCAGGATCCTCCTCGGGGTCGGTGTTGCTGACATGGTCATCAGAGGGAACAGAATCATCCTCGGGATCTGACGAATCAAAGGAATGTTCCAGCGAATCTTCCTCAGCTTCAGTGCTCGTTTCATCGTCTTGTGGTGCATGTTCAAACTCCGTTTCCGGCTCATTTTCTTCACCGATTTCAGTGGGACTTGAAGCTGCAGCTTCGTGTTCCTGTTGCACATCAGTAATAGGCACAATAGGTTGCATACGGTCATTATTAGGTGCATCCACATGAGTAAGAGGATTAGGAGATGGAAGTAGAAGAATTTCCTCCTTTAACCGAGAACCAGCATTGGGATGTAAGGAAGTGAAGGGGAATACATTCTCATCGAACACTATGTCACGTGAAATGTAGACACGTGCAGTGGAGACATCAAGGCATTTTACACCCTTATGAAGGGGGCTATACCCTAAGAAGACACAATGTTTGGAACGAAACGATAGTTTCCTAGTATTGTATGGACGAAGATTGGGCCAACAGGCACAACCAAAGGTTCTCAAGGCATCATAATTTGGCTTGACATTGAGGAGACGTTCAGTGGGAGTTTCAAAATTGAGGATACGACTGGGAAGTATGTTGATAAAAAAAAGTGGCTGTTAGAAAAGCTTCATCCCAGAATTTTAGAGGCATGGATGCATTAGCTAGTAAGGCAAATCCCACTTAAACTATGTGACGATGTTTTCTCTCAGCAGAGCCATTCTGTTGATGGACATGTGGACAAGATACATGGTGTGTGATCCCTACTTGTTGAAAGAACCCATTTAGCTTCTCATACTCTCCTCCCCAATCTGTTTGCATGATGGTGATGATTTTTCTATAAATTTGCGTTCAACAAATTGCTGAAAATTGAGGAACACTCGATAAACTTCAGAACGTTTCTTAAGCAAATAGATCCAAGTCAATTTTCTAAAATCATCAATAAAGCTTACATAATATGCATGTTTGCCAACAGAAAGAGGGACAGGACCCCAAACATCAGAATTTTTTTGTTCCAATGGAACAGTGGAGACACTAGTGGAAATAGGATATGGTAACTGATGGGTTTTGGCTAATTGACATGGATCACGCACATAGGGATTTATTTCTGCAGTATATGGGAGTTTATTTTTCCTAAGAACTTGTTGAACTATAAAGGAAGATGGATGTCCAAAACGCCGATGCCAAGTAGAGGATGACGGCTTTATTGAAACAAAAGCATGCTTGGAAGATAACTTGTTGGAGATAGGCACCAAGGGATATAGACCATCACGGCAGGGACCCTTAAAACAGAGTTCTTCTTGTGTCTTGATCCTTAATCAAGAAGAAAAAGGGGTGAAATTCAAGAAAAACATCATTGTCTAGAGTAAGCTTATGGACAGATATTAGATTTTTGGATGTACTTGGGACATGAAGAACATTATTAAGATGTAGTGGATTATGTGGAGTGCACAAAATAGAATGACCAGTATGACTAATAGGCATGCCCTTACCATCAGCCGTGTGGACTTGATCGCGTCCATTGTATTTTTCCGAGGTGGAGAGCTTGTTTAATTGTCCAGTGATATGATATGTGGCTCCTGTATCATTGTACCAGTTGGTGTCCACTCCATATGAGGCTATGTTGGCTTTCTTTTCTCCACGGTCATCACCACGATCACCTTCATGATCACTGTCCTCACGTCTCCACCAACAATCACTTGCCGAGTGGCCATGTATCTTGCATATTAGGCAAGTTACATCTACGTACGGGGTAGGAGCACGGCTGCAGTACTTCCGGGGACGTCTATCATCCCGGCGACGAGATGTATCACGAGTGTCATCGCGGCGCCTATACCTGCCATCATCCTGTTTTCGGTCCCGATCACGACGCCAGTCCCCATCACTGCGTTTCCCTTGACGGTCATCACGGCGTTGGTATTCCCTGTCATCCCGACGCTGAACATCTCTATCATCACGGCGCTTAACATCTCTATCATCACGGCGCTGATAGCGACCATCATCTCTGCCATATCCATCTCCATCACGACGGTAGCGCTGGTTACCACCTCGTTGAGCTGCATTCACCGAAGAGGTGAATGTGTGAGGATGTTCATTAGTTTGATCATTGCACATGTCATAGGATGACATCAAACTGAATAAATTGTCCACAGTTGTGTGTGGATTACTATCCACTGCTGTAACTAGTGCATTATAGGATCCATGAAGTCCATGGAGGAGGTACCCGATGATCTCATCTTCTTCGAGAGGCTTTCCTGCTGCAGCAAGCTCCGAGGCAATACCTTTGACTTTGGTGAAGTATTCTGCAATAGTCATTGTTCCTTTACGAGTGTCATTGAGTGCTTTTCGAAGGTGCTGAACCCGAGTGCGAGATGCAGTATTAAACATCATGTTGATTGCGTTCCACGTTGTGGCTGTGTTGTCCATCCCAAGGACATGAGACAAGATGTCAGGTGATAACGAATTCAGCAAAAACCTCAGAACCTGTTGATCGCGTGCTATCCAAGCTAGATAGGCAGCATTTTCCATGGTATTCTTCTTCTCATTCTCTTCGATCTCCAGTGTAGGAGGCGGCGCTCGATCAGATCCATCTAGGAGTCCCATCATGTTTGCTCCCTAAAGGCTGGGAGAACAAGTGCTTTCCAGAGTAGGAAGTTCGATCTGGTGAGCTGTTGAGAAGGAGGAGAACCAAGAGCAGCGGCCAGAGCGGTGGTTGACGTTGATGAACTCATGGCGAAGACAGGCACAGAAGCAGGGTTTTCGGCTTATTGGGTATTGGGGTATTGAGTATTGGGGTATTGGGTTTTTGAGGCTGCGACGGTGGCTAAGCAACGGTGGCAGCAAGGTTGTGGTATTGGGTATGGTTATGGCTATTGGTATTTGGCGGCGGCGGCTCGGTGCTGCGGCGGCTATGAGCTATTCAGCGGCGGCGGCTTCAGGAAGCGGCGGCGGCAGCTAGATTGTGGAAGATAGGCTCTGATACCATATATAACTTCTAGGGTTTGGGCAAAACGGTGACTCCTTGGGGGTACCGGGTACATGTTATATATGCGATGGAACAGCCCCATCGGTGGCAATACATATGCGTTCGAGTCATATACGAGTCGGAGTACTAGTCCGTACTCGATACGATATCGTACACATTGAGAATATTACAATATCCAACATCGGCAAGACGCGCACGTACGATAACTTTCCGGCAAGAAGCACACGTCCAAGCTAGACACCTCACGTACCAGGGACTACTAGCTTTCACGTATCTAACACGACTCGTCGAATACACACGCACACAATGACAATGAATATTTGGTTTTGCCTCAGCCCGTGAGCTTCATAGGTCTTTTTGGATTTTATATATAGCTGGCCATACAGGCACAACACAACTTGAGTCGTACAAGGAAATAGGAAACCGACTCAAGCTCCTAAACTTAGACACGCCGACGACTCACTGACATGACGCCGACGACTCACTGACATGACGCCGACTACACGTGCACACGTGTACACACTTTGACTCATCTAAACACCCGGTTGACGATCTTGACGAGACTCCCGGCATCGCACCTCGGCACCGCCGCTCCCTCAACGATCATCCACCTCCATCGCCTTGCCAACGACATCTCCCTGTCGTCTCCTCCGTGTCGCTCCGCCGAACGACGATTGCCCGCCCCGAGGCGCTAGTACGGGTCGCCTCCCTGGGGCAAGCGGGACTTCAAATCCTCGATCTCGCTCTGATACCAATTGTTAGCTCTGCTCCATCGAGTACTTTCCGGCAACCGCGACGACGACGAACCGGCAAGACGCGCACGTACGATAACTTTCCGGCAAGAAGCAGACGTCCAAGCTAGACACCTCACGTACCAGGGACTACTAGCTTTCACGTGACTACTAGCTTTCACGTATCTAACACGACTCGTCGAATACACACGCACACAATGAATATTTGGTTTTGCCTCAGCCCGTGAACTTCATAGGTCTGTTTTAGATTAGTACTAGCTATGCGTGTACGGTGGCACTAGCTACTAGGTGTTCGTGTAGATTTAGTACCGGTGCTCGAGTCGGCCAGGCTACGGTCATCGTGAGCTCTTTGCTTGTGTATATAAGTAGGGACAGAGGTTGTGGAAGAACTTGTACCCAGAGATAAAGAGAAAATACAGAAAGATAGACGGGCGCGATACGTGCCCTTGGCGAAGGTTTTCCGTGCGTGTTGTTCGTCTAGTTTGATGTGATTGATCCCGTGGGGAATCCCAACAGCATCCGTCTTGCTTTTGTAATCATCAACACTATTGGCGAGTTGCAACTCCATTTCCGTCTTCTTTTTGCAAGCTCATCTTCTTTTCTTCTATTTTCTTGTTCTCTTTTTCAATCTTCTTTAGTTTCTCCTCCAAATTTCCGTTTGTTTTTTGAGCTTGCTCAAAATTTTCTTCGATCTTCTTCTTTTACTTAATTTTGATGTTTAAATCCTCCAATATAGGCATCTTGCGACAAAGGGAATTGTTCAACTAAAAAATGACACCCCGGAACCCAGATCCGGTGAAATGTGGTTGCCACGGAGCTCGGATACGGCCAAAATCTGGTTGGGGCAGCTTGGCGGCGACAGAGGTCCACAGTGAGGCAGAGCTAGTAGAAGGATATAGCAGAGTGTGACAAATATCTAGCACCGGGAGAGTTTGAGCCTATTTAGGGTGAAATGGAGTGGATCCGCGCTGTCAAGCATCGGCCATGCCGGAGTGTGTCTGGACCGTCCCAAACCCTCCCCACATATGAGTTGTGTTTGTGGTTTGCCGGACAGCCCGGTCGCTTAGTCCGAGTATGGAGGGGGGCGGTTGGGTGGCCTTTTTTCGTCCGGGTCGTGTCCGGGCGGGTAACGAATGTATAGAGCGGGTTTGGGGTGACTGGTTGGAGATACACTTAGGCCCTTTTATGCTACAGTCATCACTATCAATTCCACTACTTCTTCCTTTCCACTGGTGCTCCTTTTTCCTGGCCAATGAGACGCACATATATGGTACTAGAACTTATCATCACATTAACAGATCCAAAGAACCTGATTCTTGGTTTCAATGTAATATCTCGCGTCAGTCCACTCCTCCATGCATGGTGTGTATAAGTGGCTAACTTGCCCTGTTGCTGTCATCGCCCGCTTTTGTGCAAGTTGAGTGATGCGATCGAATCGCTTTTGTTGGGAAAGGCAGAATCGCCCGATGGGTGCTTTGATTATAATGGAGGCCAGTGGTAGTTTGCTTAATCCTTAAGCTCCTCGATCTACTCACGCGCGCCTATTTCTACTTCCGCTTCTTCTTGCTCAGTACCATACTCCTCTTCTTGTTCTAGCCTCCATCCTAAATCATCAATCATGTCGACCTGCGCATCCTCCTCGTCCATCGTAGTTGGCACGGTGAGCGGATACCATCTGCTGAGGATCGAATCTTACTCGCGCATCATGGATCTGACCCCCTTAGACACATGCACCAAATCGCTCAACTTCCATGTGGGAAGAGACTACACCGGTCATATCGAGTACTATCCCAACTGCCACTACATATCCCTGAGGCTCACTATTTCCCTTGATGATTACATTCTAGACTACGAGAGAGCAGAGGTTCAGTTCAGCATACTTGATAAATCGGAGAAGCCAGTTCCTGGGTACGCATACACCATCACGTCTGAATTGCCGTCGATATCCGACGGGCGCTACACCTTCGCAGCTCGTCTGACAAAAAGGGACGACTGGGAGCAATGGGTGCTCCGGAACGGCGACTGTTTCACTGCCAGGTGCGACTTCACGCTCATGAAGGCGCCCAGCGCTACTACTCCGGTCGAAATCGACGTTGCCGTCGTCGCGCCACCGTCCGACCTGCACCGCCACCTGGGCGCCCTGCTCCTAGGCGGGGAGGGTGCGGACGTGACGTTCCAGGTGGGCGAGGAGTCGTTCCACGCGCACAGATGCGTGCTGGCGTCCCGGTCATCCGTCTTCAAGGCGGAGTTCTTCGGCGCCATGAAGGAGGACGCCACCGTCAAAGGTGCCGCTCTGCGCGTTGATGGCGTGGAAGCGCGGGCGTTCGGGGCTTTTCTCCACTTCATATACACGGACGCGCTGCCGGAGAAAAGCGAAGAAGAAGATGAGACTTGGATGGCTCAGCATCTGTTTGTCTTGGCGGATCGGTACGACATGGAGAGGTTGAAGCTCATGTGCCAAGACAAGCTGCGCAAGAGGATTGATGTCAGCTCCGCCGCCACCACGCTGGCCTTAGCTGAGCAGCACCACTGCCACAGACTCAAGGAAGCCTGCTTGTGCTTCCTCCAGCTCCCTGGGAATCTTAAGGCAGTCGTGGCGACGGATGGCTTCGAACATCTAGCCACAAGCTGCCCCGCTCTTCTAAGGGAGATCATCACAAAACTTGCCGCGGTTTGACTTCTCAGTGCGGGGCAAAGCACGTACGGGGTGTTTTCTCTTGTGATCAGTTGCATGGATATTTGTCCGATCACATTCTTCTCGCCCCAACACCTCGACATACCATACTCTATGTCTATTTTTTTACGGATTTGCTAAGTCTCGGTTGCCTGATAATTCCTTACGTCTCAGTTGATACCTCTACCGTCGATCCTGCTATGTTTCCTGTACTGGATTCGTTCATGTGCGCGTTCATGTGGTTCACGATACAGAGTTTTCTTTTCTGGGAGAGCACTCACAATACGTTGTTAACCACCAGCGTATGCTGTGAGCAGACTCGGCCATATGTTCTGGGCCTTTTTTATTTGGGAGCGTCTATGTCGCAGTCGAGTGAGATTTTCTTACGTCTCAGTCGACTGCTGACGTCATAGAATGGTCACGTTTTGCTTCACCCACTAGTCCTTCCCGTCTCACCATAGGCACAGGAAATCCGGCCTTTTTTGCTGACCGTGTCTGCTGGGCTGTTTCCAGGATTTGTGTAGGCTTTTATGCCTAGTAGTGTGGCCTTTCTGTCCTTTTATTTGTGGGCTTGTATCTAAAATATGTCGAAAAGTGTTTGGGCTTCTATCTGTTTTTTTAGGACAAAATATGCCACAACTTCCTAGTTCAGCATGTAGATATATGTTGAATGAAACATATTTGGACGTGTTAGGAAACATTTGATATGCAGGTTATTTTTATCATGCATCTTGTGGAAGAAAATAAAAAATGGTGTTCAGGTTCCTATGTATACACATCGGAATGGTGAACAACCACACACATCTACCGACAGGGCTTTCTTTCCCCCAAAAAGACAACCTTCGGTGATTCTTCTTAGCGCTGATCACCAAAAAAAAGAAAAGGTATTTCAGATTTCATTCAAAAAGCATAATGTTAAAAAAGGAAGCTTACAACTCATATATAAAAAACGCATGGATAGAAAATGTCAAACTTAATATAGTACAAAAATTGTGTGCCTGCTAATATAATGGCATCCATGTCGTTGTGCCTTTTGGTGAAGCTTGACTATGAATATGATTTTCCCTTTCTGGGGAACCAATATAATTCACCTTTCTGTTGAATGTATAGGTGACCTTGGACTTCCAAGTGAACTGACCTTATTTAATGGTCCTTGTTCTGAAATATCCAGGCTTTTGAACTTTAAAAATCTCCTTGTTGGACTCTGCCAAGTGTCTCACCTTCAAGCTTCTTAATGCATGTACAAACATAAAGAGTCAGAAATGTTGTCACATTTCAAAAACAAAAAAAATGTGCAAAATTAACACTGTTCATCTCCCAAAAAGTAGTTGTTCAACTAGAAATAGGGTGGAAAATATAAAGAAATAGGCTATTTTGAGAACTTACTTCAAAATATCAATGGTTAACCGTCATGTACCTATTGAATAAACACAAGATTTTATATAGTATTTATACATTACATATATAATAAGGACTGATACGATATTTACAAATTAAAATTTTAAAAATCTGTAAAGGTGTAGCTAGTTGATAAGTTCTCAAACTAAAGTGCAAAATAAAGACATAATTTTTTTTCGGTGGGTAGATACAAAATAAATCCCAAATATATCGTGCAGCCTGGTCTAGTTGCACATGTCCGAGTAGAGAAAGTGCAGCCTGGTCTAGTTGCACATAACCGACCAGAAAGTGCAACTCCGACCTAGTTACACATATCCGAGCGGGAAAGTGCAACTCCGACCTAGTTGCACATATCCGACCAACTCGGACCTAGTTACACTTATCCGAGCGGAAAAGTGCAATTCAGACCTAGTTGCACATTTTCGAAGGGTAAATGCAACTCGAACCTCGTTGCACATATTCCAAGGGGGAAATACAACTTGGGCGTTGTTGCAAATATCGGAGCGGAAAAGTGCAACGCGGAGCTGGTTGCACATATCCGAGCGGAAAAGTGCAACTCGGGCCATCCAAGCGGAAAAAGTGCAACTCGGTCCTGGTTGCACATATCCGAGCGGATAAGTATAACTCGGGCATGGTTGCACTTATCTGCTTATCCGAGCGGATAAGTGCAGATCGGACCTAATTGCACTTATTCGAGAGGGAACGTGCAACTCGAACCTAGTTGCACAGTTTCGAGTGGATAAGTACAATTCGTACCTAGTTGCGCATTTTCAAGTGGATAAGTGCGGATCAGACCTATTTGCACTTATCCGAGGGGGAAAATGCAACTCGGACCTATTTGCACATTTTCGTGTGGATAAGTGCAACTCGGAGCTAGTTGCACTTATCGGAGCGAAAAAGTGCAACTTGGATCTAGTTGAATATTTCCGAGTTGAAAAAATGCAACTCGAACTTAAATTGCACATTTCAAGGGTAAAAATGCTAGTTGACGCAAAACTTACACAATTGTGCAAGAGCAAAAAAAAGTTAAGAAAATAGATATACAAAAGGACTTAAGGAAAAAAAATATGTAATGTAAGATAAAAGCATCTCACCTTCTTTTGAACATTATCCGTCTTGCTGCGCGCGAGACTGTTTCAGGCTTCCGGTAACCTGAAAAATATGTTACTTTACAGTAATTATACGACTTATAAAATCATGTTTGTTCACCCAAAAAATAAAGTATAGTTAGGCAGCACTATAGAGAAAGGATTAACCAAAAGAGACTTACAATTTTACTCTCTGTGTATAATAACGCTATCTCATCTTCTGATTCAGACACAGCCTGCATTTCGGAATTAAAAACACAATGAGTTCAACGTGAGTTAATAGCATAAAACCACCATATTTCTGCCTAAATTCCGAAAAACCACCACTTTACGTTTATTTCCCCAAAATCCACCACTATTCTGCTAGATTTTTGCAATTCGGACTAAACTCGAATTGAGAGAGGATTGACACGATTTCTGACAAGTGGGACCCATTTGTCAGCGCTGACGTGGCAAAAAAAATTCTGAGCTGGACTGGGTCACACGTGGGGCCCACATGTCATACACACAATAACGACAACTAAAAAAAAAAGAAAAAAAATTCAAAAAAAATCCGATTTTTTTTAACCGAAGTGTGTAACCTGTGCAAATTTTCGGAAAAAATAAAAAAATAGAAAAAAATTCAAAAAATTCCGAAAAAAATCACAGGCATAGATGACTATGATTCACACACCCGTGCAAATTTTCGTACCAAAATGACTTTTGTACTGGCCTGTGCAAAAAAGACAAATTTTCAGATCTGAGATTCAAATATCAGATCTGGAAATTTGTCTTTTTTGCACAGGCCAGTAGAAAAGTCATTTTGGTATGAAACTTTGCACGGGTGTGCGGACCATACGCATATATGTTCGTGATTTTTTTCGGAATTTTTTGAATTTTTTTCCTATTTTTTTATCTTTCCGAAAATTTGCACAGGTTACACACACTTCGGTTTAAAAAAAATTCGGATTTTATTTTTGTAGTTGTAGTTATTGTGTGTATGACATGTGGGCTCCACGTCTGACCCAGCCAGCTCAAAAAAAAATTGCCACGTCGGCGCTGACATATGGGTCCCACTTGTCAGAAATCGTGTCAATCCTCTCTCAATTCGAGTTTAGTCCGAATTGCAAAAATCTGGCAGAATAGTGGTGGATTTTGGGGAAATAAACGTAAAGTGGTGGTTTTTCGGAATTTAGGCAGAAATGTGGTGGTTTTATGCTATTAACTCGTTCAATGTAATATATACATATATATATATTTAACAAATCTGAAAATACCAGGAAAGGAACTAGAAAAGACATTCCATTCAATAGATGCTTACTTCATCATTCCTATCGGCATCCTCATTTTCCTTCTGCATTGATCTTGTTCGGAAATCTTATCCCACTACGTACAAGAGCAGAAAAGAGCAAGAAGACAAAAATATCAGAATCTTGTAAGCAATAATGTTTTCAGATAATATATGTAACTACAATAAATCTTGTAAAGCACAAAGCATCATGGGGATGAAGCTGGGCAACCATTTAGATGCGGACAGTGATAGATGATCTGTAGCAAACCTTAAATCTTAGATGATATATCGATGTTAGACAATAATACAAGGTGTTTACACCGGATAGCTTACACAAAAATAATCAAAACCAAAAACAAATACTACATACAGTTAGCAGATCCAAGAAGACCTGGTCAGTACTTGGTTTATTGGCGACGCATGCTGGTTAAGCTTCAAATAGCAAAAGCACACATCACACCGCATCGAGCCGTAGACGAGCACCAGTGATGAGATTGGGGGAGCCTTGTCTGCTGTATGTCATGGTGACATGGGGGAACAGGCCACGGGAGACATTGGCATGACGTGATCTCTCAAAAAAGAAAAGCTATGACGGCAGGTCGATTGGCGAGGAGAGCTGCTGTGGCGTGTGGGGGCAGGAAGTGGAATGGACGAATGGTCAGCACGGCACACGTTAAATCAAGGAGGATGCCTCATGCCTAATGGCCTAGGATAAAACAACAAAGCACACACATACTTCACACAGAAATTCCACAACGATAGAACAACCATACACTTCACACAGAAGTGCAGATAGAAATATTTCACTCAAAATCACGCAAAGGTTCCATGGGGACAACCACATTCAGTCACACAAAAGTGCAGATGGTAATATTTTCACTCAAAAATATTTGTACCCCAGGCCATGGTATTTTTTCCTCCTTACAAAACACACTAAGACTGAAAAACACCAACCCATGAAAAAGGGCATCATCCGCTACACACCCCATCACAAAAGGATCATATAGTCAGAAAAAAAGGATCATATGCTACACACCCAAAACAAGTAAACATTCACGGACCAGGTGAACAATCATGTAGGCGTCAATCCAACCCATCACACAACCTTTACAACAACTAGACATGAACTCAGAACTTATCCAACTACTACAAGATATTGATCTAAAAATATAACTACCAGACACTATACGAATGAGGAGTTCAGTTATGCATATGCTTTCACCATAAGGAGAAAACAAAAACAGAGAAAAAGAGCACATATCTAATATCTTACGGACTACCCCCTTGATCCAAAATGCAAAAAAAAATTGCTTGGTGAGGAATCTGGTGTGCTCTATATCCAGTACAAAAACGGTTCATAACTACAAAGGGGTCCCATGACTGAAACCCACAAAGAGCACACAACATTCAGTCTCTGAATCTTGTGCGTCCTCTACAGAGCACCCCATCTACAGAGCACTCCTAAAATACTCGAACGAACACCCGGCAAAAAGAAAATCGAACGAACAAACTGCATCTCCCAAAAATGAAGACCCTACTCTCAATTTGAAAATCCTAAGTCGAAAACCAAATCGCCGCGCTAGATATGAAGCACAAAATCGTGGTACATCTCTATGCGATTCACGCAAATCAGTGAGGTAGAGCTCAAAAAAAGTCTCCGTGCGAGGTCGGGGGGTAGTACCTAAAGAAAAACCACCGGCCACGGACCGGCGGCGTGGCCCCAGGCAGCGACGACGAGCTCGCCGCCCTCCTCTCCGTCTTCCTCTTCCATACTCCTCTTTGGCTCCCGTTGAATGAAACTGTAAAGAAAAAAGGCTTCCGCCAGTATGCGGACAGAAGAAACAGGGACAAAGACAAAAGGCCCAGACACAAGAAAAAGCCCATTAACTCCACATCCGTGTTACGACGCACGAAGAAAAACTCGTTCGGGCCGCACGAATCTTGATGACAAAATCGGACGGCTCAGAGCGTCGACTGAGACTTAAGAAATAATCAGGTGATTGAGGATTAGCAAATGCGTTTTTATTTTCTGTTTGTATGTATTGCCTAGGTTGTGTGCGTGTCTTGTGTATGTGGGCTAGGCCTGCTTTCTAATGTAGTTGTATTTTTTGTACTCTGACTTGCACACAATTTACCTTTTTAAAATGCAGAAAATGCCTTGTGCTATCGTTCCTATCTAAAATGTTTAACATGTGTTTTTTTTTAAATAACATGTATATTTATATATGATAGATTATTTCTTCTTAATTTTGTATTCTTTCTTGTTGTACTCGTTTTATTTTTTTCAATCTCTTTTAAATTCAGTAATTTCATATTTGGAAGCTTGATACGTCGAGAAAATCACAACTAGGGCTATATATGTATTTTTTTTCATATTTTTCCTAGTTATATAGGAATTGCGATTTTTGTCGGCCAAGGTGCACCTAGTGGCCAGTATTTCTTGAAAAGAGCTACACTTTTTTTGCCACCAAATGCAAAACCTTACCCCTACCAACACTAGTGGAAACAGGGCCTTTTGTCCCGGGTCGTAAGGGCCAGTTGTCCCGGTTGTGCAACCGGGATGGGCTAGCCGGGACAAATTGGCCCTCCCCCATTGGTCCCGGTTGTGCCAGGACCCGGGATGGTAAGGATAGGCCACGTGGCGAACCTGGGCCAGGGGTCGGCCAGGGAGTTCGTCCCGGTTCGTTCAAGGGACCGGGATGGATACTTTAAAAAAATATATATAGTCGTCAATTTTCCCCTGCCGCGGCAGGTTTTTTTTCGTTTCGTTTTTTGGGCTCATGTCCCGCAATGCCCAGCCGGCCTCCCCTTTCCCCAACCGCGTCCAGGCCCACGTCTTTTATTAAGCCCACTGGCCACATTTTTTGGTCAAAAGGGCCCACTGGCCCGCGTCTTTTATTATGGTCGGTCAACGGTTCGAAGGGGCCACTGGCCAGCGGCCTATTGGCTGGCTCGCCTGGTCCCTTAAATTAAGACCACAGGGGCGGTCAAAGGGCCCACTGTCACCTCGTCTTCCCGCCCCGACTCGGCTTCCCGCGCCCCCACTTCCCCACGCGCGCGTGCCACAGCTGCAACCGCCGCCACGCCTCGGCTCCCGCCCCGCATTCATGGCCGCCTGCAACCACCGCCACGTTCAGGCCACCGGTTGGCATGCCAGCCCCCCAGGGTCCTTTTTAAAGGGCCCCCGCCGCCCGTACAACCCATCCACCCCGGCCGCGCCCAAGGCAAAGCAACCCTAGCCACCATGTCCCGCTGGTTCTCGAGCGGCTCCGGCAAGCGCCCCAGGAACGACCACGAAGGCTCCTCGAGCGGCGCCGGCCGCGTCCCACCCCCGCCGGCGGAGGCCTTCGGCTACGGCCCTGGAGGTGTCTGCATCGGCGGGACGCCGCGCGTCCCCGCGCCACCTCCGGTGGCACGCCCGCCGCCCCGCGCCGCGCCCAAGGGCAAGCGCTTCCGCCGGTGCATCCGGTCACCGGAGGCCGAGTGGCACTGTAACAACGCCACGCCGGTGTTCTGGCCAGACGTCCACCTCCCGGACGGCTGGCACCTGAACCCCCAGCGGATCCCTGTGCCGCCGGCCCCGACCGGCGAGGCGCTGCTCGAGGAGATCGACCGCTGGCGCCGTCTCCTGCCGGCCCCCCTCCTCGGGGACCGCGCGTACGCGCGCAGCGCCCCATACTGGGCCACCTGGTTCCAGCAGGAGCACGAGCAGCGCCGGCGCTCCTTCATCCCCGTCCCCCACGAGGAGGTGAACGTGGACGACTACCCCGCGGCACCGCCCGGCCGGGAGAAGGAGCTGTGGTTCCTCGAGGACATCGGCGAGGACTTCTCCGGGGAGGAGGACCCCGAGCTCCGGGCCTGCGAGGCCTCCCGCCGCTCCCTCATCGACGACGAAATCAAGCGGTGGGAGCGGGTCGTGGCTGCCGCCGCCGCCGACGCCGCCACCATGCCGCCGCCGCCGCCCCCTACCGAGCCTACCCCCTGGTGGCACGCGCTGTACGCCGAGTGGGAGGCATCCGAGGACCAGCCGCCGCCGCAACCGCTCCCCCCAGGCCTGGAGTACGGCATGTCCTGGGCCTGGACCGGCGGCGTTTGGTCGCCGGAGCAGGAGGAGCTGCCCCCACCACCGCCGCCGCAGGAGGTGCTGCCCCCGCCACCGCCGTACGCGCCCCCGATGCCTTCGCCCCCGCCGGGCCCGGCCCAGCCGCCTGGCCACCTATGGCAGCCACCCCCTACCAGTGCATCTCCTCCGACGAGGAGGACGAGTAGATCGGCGCCGGTGCGCCCCCCTAGACTAAGCTACCCCCCAAGAAAACGGCCGGCCGCCTGTGGCCGCGCCGCCGCCCCCTTTATGCAAGTACGGCCGGCCGCCTGTGGCCGCGCCGCCCCCTATCTATGTAAGCAAGGCCCCTGGCCTTTTTTTAATATAAGTTGTGTGCCCTAGTCTACCGTGTCCCTAGCCCATCCCCGCCGGCGGTCCGCCGGCGGGATCTGTCTACTCGTTCCCGCCGCCGGTAGGGCTTTGCCAAGCCATGTCCACTGTCCTGGGGTGTTCCTTCGGCCTGGAGAGAGGGCCGCGCTTTTTATACACCTGGGCGTCTAGTCCCGGCCCGTGCCACCAAGAGCCGGGACCGATATGCCCCCACGAACCGGGACAAATGCCCCCAGGCGATTCCTGTTGCCCCGGGCGCACGAACCGGGACCAATGCATGGCATTTGTCCCGGATTTTGTTGCAACCGGGACAGCTGCCCCCTGGCCCCCTGGACGAGAGGGGTTGTTTCCACTAGTGCAAGTTTTATATCCGAGTTTGTGCTTTTCTCGAGAAACGTGGACGATCGTTTTGAAACGAATTGCACTATTTCTTAATAGACATGTAATTACAGTTAAAAAACAAGCAACTAGCAACTAGGTTTCGATGGGAGTTGAACATTCTTTTTTAAGAAATGTGTAACTACAACCGGTTTTGAACACAACTTAATTGTTTTTTCAAACGTACAAGTAGAAGCCAAGATCTGACAAAGTTGAATATCAGTTGCATTTTCTTAAAAAACTTGCAAGTAGCAACTGATTTTCTATAAGAGTTGCACTTTTCTCAAGAAATGTGCAACTCTAATGGGTTTCCAATACGAGCTGCACTTTCCTTAATAAACATGTGCAACTATATGCAAGTTACAGCTTTCCACTATGAAATGTCCAGGTAGGTCCAAGTTGCATGTTTCCACTCGAAAATGTACAACTAGGTGCAAGTTAAATCTTTTTCACTTGAAAATGTGCAACCTGGTCAACCAGGTCCTAGTTGCACATTTTCTACTCCAATATGTAGCCTAGGTACGAATTGCACCTATCTACTCGGACATGTGCAACTAGGAACAAGTTACACATTTCCGTTCACCTTTTTTCACTCGAAAATATGCAACTATGCCTAGTTGCATATTTTCACTCGGAAATGTGCAACTTCGTGCTAGTTGCACATTTACAATCGGATATGTGCGACTAGTTATTAGTTGCACATTTTCACTCAGTAATGTGTAACTTTGTCCTAATTGCACATTTCCAATCGGGTATGTGCAACTAGATTCAAGTTGCACCGTTCCACCTGAAAATACGCAACTTCATCCTACTTGCATCTTTCCAACAGGAAATATGCAATTTGGTTCTAGTTACATCTTCTCCACTACAAAATGTGCAACTAGGTACTAGCTTCACATTTCCAATCGGATATGTGTAACCAGATCTAGTGGCAACTTTTCGAGTGGAAATGTGCAACTAGGATCTAGTTGCTCTTTTAAGATAGGATATGTTATTTTGTTTTTTGTTCTTTCGAAAATTACAACCAGTTTCTCAAACGAGTTGCACTTTTCATTGAAAAAAATGCAACTATCACTTTTTTTCATATTATTCTGGCATATTATTTTCTTATAAACCACTTGTATCGTGTTCTGGAAACACAATATATATCTTATCTAGACCTAGGTGAATCCCAACAAAGAAATATAATAACCATTTTTCAAATAGAAAAATAATAAATAATCTACTCCCTCTGTTTCAGTTTACAGGGCGTGCACATATCCCTAGGTCGTCAATTTAACCAAGCATAATTTATATATCATAAAAAATATACCGATATAAACTTAAAATACTTTATTTTTAAATGGTATAATTTTTATGTCAAATAATTTAGATTACATTAGTAAAACTGACAACCTAGATATACGCGCAGGACTTGTAAACTGAAATGGAGTGAGTATATCTTATGTAGGTCTAGGTGAATCCCAACAAAGAAATATAAATGAGTTTTTAGTTAGCTCTGAGATTTATGACACATCGGTTATATACGTGAAATCTCAGTCGAGAAAAGTGCAACTACTATGCTTTATTCATAGATCGCACATTTCCCCCACACTATAATTACACTCTTTATAGAAAAGTCTAACTACCACGTTGAGAAAAGTGCAGCTACTCTGCTTTATACTCTCTCCATTTCTTTTTACTCCGCATATTAGATTTGTCCAAAGTCAAACTTGCTAAAGTTTGACCAACTTTATTGTAAAAGTTACTAACATTTATAATACCAAATTAGTATCATTTGATTCTCCATGTAATATACTTTCTTTTTATACTGTTTTGGTATTATAACTATTGATATTTTGTTCTACAAATTTGGTCAAACTTTGTAATGTTTGACTTCAGACAATTTTAATACGCGAAGTAAAAAGAAACGGAGGGAGTATTTTCAACCTATAATAAGTATGGACTCTTTTTGATTTAATTCTTTGTGTTCTTCTAATAAATTTCGTACATGCAAAAAAAAGTAGGTAGTTATACATAAGTGGAAGTGGTTTGTTCATGCCAATCGGTATGCATATTTTTTTTAGAACATTCATCTGATATGTTTACGCCATGTATTAGCAATGACTAGGAACAAAAGATTAGCTGATTTATTGTAGGGGAAAAGATTAAGCCTTGTGGTACCAATTGTTACGTGGCCCATGACAAAAAGCTCACAATGTATCCAGTGAAAAGAACAAAGACATACTATGAACACAGGTACGATACAAAGCAGAGAATCGTCGACTGAGAACTATAAAATTCTCGGTCGACTGATGTATAGACAAACCCATTTTTTTAAATGGGGTGGAAACCCACCTTCTGTATTGATTGATGTAAACGGTTTTTATTGCATACATCTTACAATTCAACTACCAAATAAGGTTGAGACATGTATCAACCACCGAAACATAAACAACGTTACACTACGCATCTCGAAATCGACTATGCCATCGTAAGCCGGGAATATCCATTAACCATAAGCTCCTGGCCGCTGGTCTGTGGTAAGGAGCAAAGGCCAGAGCTGAATCTGATGAGCTGCTATATTGAGTGCAAAACGTGAAAGTTTTTAGATCTCAGATCAACCAACAGATAGTTGGAATCCGGCCCTCTCATAATTTTAATCTTGATTAATAACCAACCCTACTTAGGATAAATTGCATGAGTCGACCTGATAAGTATAAATAGAAATCTAAATTGGTCTCCGCGAGGACTTAAATTTGTGTGTTAGATTTATACATACACTCCCCAACTAGTTGAGCTAGGCTTACTCTCTAATTAAGCTTTTTTTTTAGACGGAAGGATCGAAATGAGCCCGGCTTTGAATTAACGAAGCCAACAACCGGCTAGGAGTACAAGCATTACAACACCACGCTGGGGTTACCAGCTACACATACAGGCACACAATACAACACAAAAGACCGCAAAAAAGCCGGAAACATGCAACAAGAAACTAAGCTAAAGGAGCTCGCTTGAACCCGGAGAATTAGCCTTGTCTTCAGTTGCACGCGAGAGGCGTCGACTTCGATCAAAAGCAGCAAACCCCACTTGAATCCACAACACGTACGTAAGGCCAGATAGAATCGTCGGAGAGGGGCTTCGAGCAACGCCGCCAGGGAGGGGAACGGCGCCAAGCGGTTTGGTCGTCGTCGGCACAAACCAAGGTCATGAAAAGCTTTCGCCATGTCCCAGACCAGTGACCCATCGAGCACGAACGAACGACCAAGCGGGCACAAGAGACGTGATCCAGCAGATCGGAAGAGAAAGGCATCAACATGACGCCCCCAAGAGGGTGGACGGCGCGCACCGGCGTCATCGTCATGGGCAGGGGAACCTGCACAGCTTTCGCTGGTGCGCTTCTCCCCCAGATAGCTGGCCACCGTCACGGGGACACGGAGACGACCGAGGATAAGAGACCTCTCGACCTTCCAGCAAAGGAGCGCGGTGGCCCGACCCCTACCGGGCACACCGGCGGCACGCACGTCAGTCGGCAGCAACCGCAAACCACCAAAACCTATATCAGGCCATCGACCCGACGGTGCCATGATCCAGCTTACCTACGACCGCAAGCCTCTGGCCATCGGACTCTCCGTCACGACGCGCGTCGGGGGGCGCGGCGCCACCACCGACATTTCTCCAGTCCGCGGCGTCCGGGCCAGCCGACCCCTCAGATCGACCCATGGATCTGGCAGAGCCCGCACACCCGAGTGGGGCAAGGATGCTAGCGGCAAGGAACGTGGGCGGAGGAGCGTACCACGGGGAGGAGCGGAGCCCCGCGGCGGAGCCGGACAGAGAGGCGAGGCAAGGTTGGCCATGGCGGTGGCGGGGCGATACATCGCGTGCAGGGGAGGCTGGGGCTGGGAAGGCCGGAAAGTCCCTACTCCCGCCGACCGGCAAGGACCAGCGACCCAGTCAAACGCGGCCCGGACGCCCAGTCCGAGCCGGGAAGTTCAGATCGAGGCCCGCACGACTCATATCGGGCCCGCGCGGCCAGATCGAGCGTGGCACCAGGCCAGGGCGCATGCAGCCGCCGGCCGCTTACCGCAGCAAGCCCACCGGGATGCTGCCGCCTCCGCAGCGAACGCACGCTGGCAAGGCACTGGGCCGCCGCCCCGGTTCCGCATCCAGACCGCCAAGGTCCCACACCTAGCGACCTCCACCAACGAGCACAGACCACCCGGGGGAGGGGCACGGGGAGGCACAGCGGCCGGCGACCTCGACGTCGCGCACGGGGCCAGCGCCGCAGGGACCTCCATGCCGCCGCGTGAGAGCCCTGAGACCAAATCCCCACCGCCCCCATCACCGGCGCCGTGAGGACTTTGTCCGGCGGCAGCCTCCGGGAGCGGCGAGGCGGGGGAGAGAGAGAGGAGGGGGTGGCGGCGCTGGGCTAGGGTTTTGCCCCCTCGGTCGCCTGGAGGAGACAACCCGAGAGGGCGGCGTTCCGTAGGCTAGAGTTTTCGACGCCAAATGAGGGACTTTCCTAATTAAGCTTTTTTGGTATGAAGATCTATTAGTTGCTTTAAACTGCAGCTAAAAAACTAGTCGGTCGCTCGTATGTACTCATAATGTGCACACGTATGTGACATTCTCCATCACATAGCGTCTAGGGCTCTAGTTAGGTAGTGTTACATTCACTACCAGCCGTGCGGCTGTGAGAATTATAGCAACTGTAGCAGATCCTATAACATCCCATCATTTAAGAAAGCTGCTACAGAAAAAGATGAGCTGTTAGGCCTATCCCAATGCGCCGTCTCTTAGCACGTTATCATATGTCTAATAAAAATCTAAGAGACAACATGTACAGTACAATGCATTGTATCTTAGATGTTGTATCTAAATTAATGATTTTGAGTTCATGCATGCATTTGATTGGCCTAGAGCTTTTTTTGCCTATGGCCACGTGCCAAGGTTGTATCTTAGGGCATCTCTAGTCGTTGCGCCCCCTCAGGACCCAAAACGTCGCCGTTTTGGGGCCGCCGCGGCGTTAAACGGCGCTATTATGGAACCTGGGGGGCAGTCTTCCCAGTCGCTCCCCGAGCCCATGATTCGGCCCAAACAAACGCAAATTGAAAAATAGGCGATTTTATTGAATTTAGGCGAAATGCGTACATATTCGGCGCGAATTTAAAAAACTAGAACTGAAATTTAAACTAATCTAAATCTAATGAAGCCCGAGGCTGGCGGCGATGGCCTGGCTGTAGTCGCCGTCGTTGCCATCGTCGTCGTCGTCGTCGGGGCCGTCGCTGGGGCGCTTGCTCGTCCCCTGTCCGGCGTCGCCGCAGCCGGAGTTGCCCCACCTGCTCGCCGCGAGGGCTCGCTGGATCTCGTCCTCCTCGTCGGAGTCTGGGTCGAGCACGACGTAGACCGGGTCCTTCGTCGGCGGTGGGGGAGGGATGCGGCGGCGCGCCACGTTGGCGGCAGCCTCCTGGTCGCGCGCCGCCTTGCGCTGTTCCGCCTCAGCGAGCAGGCGGCGCTGGAGCTCCAGCTCCGCCGCGGTGCTCTCCTGCAGGCTCCACGTCGCGGCGGCGTCGGCGTCGAGCGGCTGGAGAGTGTCCAAGGACATCTGCTCCACGACCTTCTGGTCGGGCCACTCGTCCTCGTCGTCGCCGGCGTCCTCCGTCTTCGGGCGAACCACGCGTTCGAAGCGTGGCTCGCCGATGCGGAGCGCGCCGCCGCTGCGCCTGCGGGCAGGGGCGCCGGCGTTCAGGAAGGGGGGGAGGTAGAGAGGGACTGGGCGGAGGAGCTGCACATCGCCGACGACGAGGAGGCGCCCGTCCGCCGCGCTTCCCACGGCTGGTTCTGCCGGGGCGGCATCTCGAGGCGCGGCTCGTTGCCGGCGTGGATGTGGTCGAGGATCGCCTCCATGGTCCTGTTGGGGGCGCTCCACCAGCGGCGGCGCCCGTCGGCGTTGCAGCGCCCGTCGACCGGCCCGTTGTCGTTGAGGGCAGCGATCTCCCGCTCGCGGCGGCTGGTGAGCTGCTGCCACCAGAACTCATCGACGCCTGTCTCCGGGAAGAGGTCCGGATGCGCCATGGCGTCGCGCATCTCGCGGATGGCGCGCCGGAACTCGGTGTCCCTGTGGGGCAGGGGAGACACGGGTACCCCGCCGCCGCTGAGCGTCCAGCGGCTCTGCCCCGCGCCGGAGCTCGGGAGGCGCACGTCCGGCGGGCATGGGTAGCCCGCGCGGTACAGCGCCATCGCCTCGCTCCGGCGAAGGTGGCGGCGTGGGAACCTGTTGGCCGCTGCCCCGTCCTTGTAGTTGACCATTGCGTGGAGAGGAGAAGAGAGGAGAGCGTCGAGAGGAACAAGAGAAGAGGGAGTGCGCCGGTGGAAGAATGGCGGGCGCGGCGAGCGGCGGGGGGATTTTATAGGCGGCCGGGCATTTACTGCGCGCGCGTCCCCTCGCTGCCGCCCGCCATGGCATTACGCCGGCAGCCTTTGAACGGGGCGCATGCACTAGGCGGCCGCCACGCCATAAACGATGGCAGCCTTTTGACCACGCGGTAGCCGAGAAGACGATCACGGGGCGGTTCTGTTCCCGCGCTTTCTCGTCGCGTCGCTGACAGAGCTGGCCCACGCGCGCGGCCGCGCAGTTTCGACCCCCAGCGGGCTGGGTTTGGCATGGGTGCCGCGGCGCGAAATAGCGCCGAACGGCGCTATTTGGGCCTCTGGGGGGGCCGAGTGGTGAAGAAACGGCGCTATTCGCCGCTTCCGCCACGAAAAAGGCCCCCTGGGGGGGCTCTGGGGGGACGGCTGGAGATGCCCTTAGGCTGCTCATAGTGGCGAGTAACTTAGACTAGTAACTTGGCAATGTTACCAGTCTATGTTACTACCCTCATAGTGGGGAGTAACATAAGTGTGGTATCATGCATGTGTGCATTTATTAGTTTATAGACTCGTAGTGCATTGGTATGTGTGATGTTACGGTAACATATTATGTTACCACTACCATCTCTCTCCTCATTAATCATGTGCCACATCATCTTTTTTGCCTAAATATGTGTGATGTTACCACCCACTATGAGCAGTCTTAGCTAAGATACAACCTCACTATCTCTCTTCATTAACTATAGTGCCACATAAGCAAAATGCCTATGAAACCGTGCTAAGAGACTTGCATTGGGATAGGCCTTAAAGACAAAAAACAAAATATTTAGGGAAACGCTGTATATCAGGCGGGGGATCGCGTCGTCGCGTCCTCCGCCTCGCGCTGGCGACACGCGTCCAATCATACGGCCCACGTACCACCGCCCCCGCTCCCTCCCTTATCCGCTTTCTCTCCCCACTCTCTCAGCCTCTCCCATCCCCATCGCCCGTTCGTCGTCACGCCGTGGCCGCCACCACCCAGCAGCAGCTCGTTGGCTGACCATGGCGCCGGCCTCCTCTCTCATCCCGTTGTGCTCCTCCACCTCGACGTCCCCGGAGCTGTCCCAACCCCTCCCTACCCGTGTGCTTCTGGCCAGGACCTCGACGGCCCCGTGCTCGACGTGCCCACCGCTGGCCGTGCTCCACTGCTCCGGCCCGCCCCCGACTCGACGGCGCTGCTGCCAGGGGTGGTGCTGCCGCAGGTGGCAGGTGATGCTTGTCGTGGTGGTGTCACGGCAGATGCCATGGGATGGCTAAAGATGTGGGGACGAAGGACGCTGGAGGTGCTCGGGGAGGGATCACGCGACGAGTAGCCGCGTGAGGTACGAAGTAAACACTGCAAACAACACGATCTACCCAGGTTCAGGGCCCTCGTGAGGAGGTAAAACCCCTACTCCTGCCTTTCTTTGTGTATTTTGGTATCTCTCCGAGTAGCCACAGTATAAAGTTCTTGCTACCGAGTAGCCACTCTCCTCTAGATGATGAACTAGGTTAAGAACTAGGGTTCCAGTATGCAATCTCTAGGGTTCCGCTATGTGATGCCTCACGCAGGAGGCGGCGGGGCACCTTATATACATGGTGCCCAGCCGGATACGTCCAAACATGGACAAGTGTCGACATAGTGTGCACATCGTCCTTCTTCCGGGTTCCCGCTGACAGCTTTGGTTCCCACCCTTGGCTGCATCTGGAAAGTCGTTGGGCAAAACAAGGGGACAGACTGGTATCACTGTACCTAAACACAGAGTAGGCCCCCCTTATCCTGCCGCGGCCTGCTTTCATGCTGTCACTGTCAGGCAGGCCGGTCCCAGATGAACAGTAGTTCGAATGCTGCCAAGTACGGACCCAGGATACGCGGGATCCTGTGTCAGAACGGCTCCTTTGACTTTTTGGCCCGAGTAGGTTCCCGCCAATTGTACTCGGGCCAACTCCTCTACTCGAAAGGACAGAACTTGATCGATATCTCCTTCTGGTCATCTTGAGGTGAGACCGAGTGGCAGTCGACCGGGCAGCGAGTACCGGGTAGTCGGCTACTCGACCAAACCTCTCTTCTGTAAGACGCCTTTACCACTTGCCTTTACCCTACTCGGGGGTAACCCCCCGACAGCAGTCCCCGAAGCTGGTTGAGTCTTGCGAACTTGTTCACTAGGCTCTGCCAGCTTAAAACCAATCTTTGCAACATAGCCCTTGAACCTCAAGATGCCGAGTAGAACCTCCGAGTAACTCTCTGAATTGTACCTTAATTTTCCTTTTCTCCGCGTAGCAGACGACTTCTACTCTGCGACCGAGTAAAAAGACTTGGAGAATTTTCTTGAATCGAGCCTCTGCAGCGCAGAGCACGATCCAGCCCTTCGCACAGCAACTGAACACGTGTCAAGCATCTAGGCCCCCGTCGTCTCGTTGCCCAGGGCACGACGTGCCACGCGCCTGGTTTCCAGGCAGTGGGCCCACCACGCGTCACGTCCCATCAAGAGTAATAATAGGCCACGATCTGGTGGTGGGATCAATTGCGGCCGTTACGCGCGCATCCCGCGCTTGTGTGCGTTTCCAGCCGGCCACAGATCCCACCACACGCCACGATCGATCCCACTTCCCCGATAGTAACGGTAGCCTGAGGCGAGGGTATAAATACCCCCGCCGGTAACTTCCTTTTCCCCTCCCTCGCAATTTTCCTCTTTCATCTCTCTCTCCTTCTCCGCCGCCGAGCTCTTCGCCGCCGCGCAATCTTTTGCGCCGCCGCGAATCCAATCCAGCCAACCAAAACCTTCCGATTCTTTCCACCTCTCCTACTCGCAACCATGTCTCGCGCCGGCTGGGCTGGCTCGCACGTCACCGCCGAGGACTGCGCCTGGCTTGTGAACACTAGGAGAGTTCCTCTTGGTGTTCAATGCCGGCCACCCAGGGGCGAGCTCGTGCCTGCCCCGGAGGAGGGCGAGCACGTTGTGTTCTTGGCGCATTTCGAGCGCGGCTTCGGCCTGCCGGCCTCCGACTTCCTCCGCCGCTTCCTCGACCACTTCGGCCTTCAAATGCATCACCTGCCGCCCAACGCCGTCGTCTTCCTCGCCTACCACGCCGTGGTGTGCGAGGCCTTCCTCGGCATCCGACAACGGCCACCTGGCTCAGGTACTTCCACCTCCGCCAGCAGACCACCGGGAAGAAGGAAGGCACGGGGGTGCCACGGGCAACCGACACCGGCTGCGCCATGATGGTGCAGCGGTCGGGGACCAATCACCCCCGTATCAAGGGGCTGGAGTCCGTTCGGATGTGGCAGAAGACGTTCCTCTACGTCAAGAACATCCCCGCCACCGAAGGAGGACAGGTAACTGACAGAATCAACCTTCCCGCTTGGAGCCTCCGTGCTCCTACCCAGAAGAATTGGAAGGAGAAGCCCTCCAACGACCTCAACGCGAAGGAGATTGAGGCGCGGCTCGGCGCTCTAATCGACGAGGGCCTCAAGAGTGATGATCCAGTGGCGTGCTGGATCCAGAGACGCGTTCTGCCTCTGCAAGAACGCTGCCACCTGATGTGTTACATGGGAGGCCCCCGTGACTGCACCAGGACGACCACCATCGAGCTCGACAACGCAGACGTTCCCGAGCACGCCAGGGCCATCCTGACGACGAGCCTCGCCGAGCATTGGCAGTATGGGTTCATCCCATACAGCCGTACCAAGCCGATTACGCGGGTACGTTCTTCTTTCCCTGCTCTCTGTATATGCGTTCCGAGTAGAAAACTTCCTCTTCTCGTCGCGACTAGCGATCGTAGTCTGTACCGAGTAGAGTACTTAGTAGAATTGTATAGGCTTAGTGTGCTTTGTGCCTGCACGCCTTTCCGAGTAGATCATCCGGTAAGAATACTTAGGCTTGGTGTGCTTCGTGTTTGCACGCCTATCCGAGTAGGATGCCATCCTGCTACTCGGCTAACTTGTGACATTTCTCCGCTCTTCAGGTCCTCACTCGCCAGCTTATAGAGAGTTGTGAACGTTTTGAAGGCAACTGGTCTCCTGACCGTGAGGAGGACGACAAGGCCTCTTTTGAGAACGCTGACCAGATCAATCTCCCTCGTTCCCCCACCATGGAGAAGCAGCACGCGGAAACGTCTCTCCGCGACTGGCCTGAGGACGAATCTGAAGGTAACTGCGCACTTGCTTTGCTTGTTCACGAGAAGCACCAATCCCCTGCTTGTTGTTTCTGATTTGCTCCTCTTCTTTTCCTGAATCCGCAGATGATGTTGCTGAAGAGAACGAGGATGAGGACGAAGACGAGAACGAGAACGAGGGCGATAAAGCCCTTGTCGTCAACCCTCTTTCTGTCGCTGCACCCGCTACTCGCAAGCGGACTGGCAGCGGTGCTGTAGAGCCCCCCGCCAAGAAGAAGAAACTGATCGAGAAGGCGACCAAGGCGAAAGCTCGCCTCCACCAGCGCGTAAGTTTCTTCTCTGTCGTCTCCCTTCTCGTACTGTGTTATTTTCCCCATTCCTCTTCTAATTTCTGAATTTCTTTTTCTCTGCAGTCCTCCCATGGACGCGAACGCTGCTCTCGCGCCCGATCAGGCTAAGAAGCCAGCAGCGCCACTTATCAACCTCGACGACGACGAGGATGACACCGCCAATGCACAGAGCACTGATGCTCAAGGAGCAGATTCAGAGAAGCAGCCCCGTGCGGAGTCAGCAGCACAGGACACTGCCGCCCACCAGGAGAGACCCCCTCCTCCGGCCAACACTGCCGAGGAGACCCAAGACGAAGAGATGCAGGATAACACTGCCCTCGAGCGGCCAGAGGCTGAACAGGAGCAGCCAACCACAGACGCTGCAAGCCAAGCGAATCCCGCTGCCGAGCAGCGGGTGGAAGATGCCGCCATGACGGATGCCACCATGACAAGCCATTACCCACTGAGTGATGCGCCAACGGGCGCCGCACCGAGTAGCGCCCAGCCGATTGGCGCACCGGATAGCGCGCCCCTGGCGCCGCCAACTGACCAAGCCAGGCGACAAGCCCTAGATGCTTTGAAGGAGGAGGTCGAGAAGAGGGCAGCCGAGAAAGAAGCTGCCGAGAAGGCAGAGGCTGAGAAGAAGGCAGCCGAGGAGGAGGCCGCCGAGAAGGCGAAGACCAAGATTGAGGGGAAGAAGCCCGAGAAGCAGAAGGGCGAGAAGTCAACTGCTCAGAAAGAGAAGGCGATGAAGCGAGCTACAGAGCAGATGCCGCCGCCGACGTCGACTGGTCAGTCCAAGCAGTTGATCATCCGCAACCCCAGTGCAATTCCTGCCGCCGCCACTGTAGCCGATCAGGCCCTCTACCCGGATTACATGGTGAGGGTCAGCCAACAGCGCCAGATTGGCCTTTCCGTCGAGGACCGGAAGATTTCTCTCACAACAGGAAGGAAGGCCGTAGCGACAGACTCCAGGCCCCCGCCCCCTGTCTCCATTGCTTCTCGGGGAACTCAAGATCAGGTGATATCATCTCAGAGCCTCGAGCAGGTACTCGACTTGGTTGGTTTCATTGATGCCAAATGGGACAGCAAGCTTCTCGGCACAGAGAAATGGCACGGCCTTGGCCTGGGCGACATCGATCATATGCGGGTCGACTGGAACAAGGTGGACTTGGGCTACCAACCCATGACCGTCTCCTCCAGCACCGCTACTCTCGCTGCCAAGATGTTCGTGCACCGCAAGAATGCAGACGATCTAGAGCAGTCTTACGCGGTAAGTCTCAACTTGTCCTCTCCGAGTAGCAATTTTCTTCTCTCATATCCGTCTTTATCTTCCTTTACCCTCACCCAGTCCCCGAGATTCTGGCCGAGTAGGCGGATGCTCTCCCGAGTAGCCGCCTTCTCGGGTTGAATCTTCACTTCTCTGTCTAACTTGTTTTCTTTTTGCTTCTCAGGATAGCGTCCTGAAGCGTACCAGTCTGCATCGCCAGCTTCTCTGGAATCATGCTATCGCCAGGAGGCGAATTGCTGCACTGGAAAGAGAGAAAGCAGCTGCGGAGGCAGCCGGTAAGGATGCTAAGGATAGCACTCTGAAACTGTCTGAGGTGGAAGGTACGCTCCTAGCCGCGCGGTTCTTGCGTTTTTTGCTTACGCCCGCTTCTGCTTTCTTGCGCTAACCTTTTCTACTCTGCAGGGAAGCTAAAGGCCCTGGCTGACGAGCACGAGAACTGTCGCAGCTTTGTTGCGAATGCCGAGAACACCATCAAGAAGCTTGAAGGTAAACCTCCGTCTACTCGGTTTGCCCTTGTGCCTGTTTCCTTTGCTTCTCTGCTAACCGTGCTTTGCTCTTTTCAGAAGATCATAAATTGTTTGTTGAAGAACACCAAGACTGCGTCAAACCCGAAGAAGTGCAGCACCGGTTGTCCGACCAGGCCGTTGAGCTGCTGAAGGACCACACTACAGAGATGGAGCAGCTGCAACTCCAGCTGCAGAAAGCCCTCAAAGATGCTCTTGACCTTGGTGCCGAGAGGGACAGGGCTATCGCCGAGAAGGCCAAGGCTGAGACAACTTTCAATGCCAAGATCAAAGCCCTTGAGCAGGAGCGCGAAACACTGAAAAAATCCAATGCTGGGTACTTCTCTCAGTTGAACGGACTTCGCTTGCTCGAGGAGAGGCACATTTCCAATGAGGAGGAATGGAAAATCCAGTTGCAGCAGCTGCGCCACGAGCTTCACAGTAAGTTTCCTCCTTTCTGCCTCTTTCTTCTTTCTGCTGCTCTTCTCGGTTCTCGTGACTGAATTCCTTCCTTGCTTCTATGCAGAAATCTTCCCTGATCTCGTGTCCGCCTGCGCGCCAGCCTTGGCCAAGGCTCGAGCGGCTCGCCTTGAGAAGGGCGAGGCCTCGGACACCAGAGCCGAGATCGAGGACAGCTTGCTAGTGATGAAGGGGCACTTCGAACGCCTAGCCGGCGTGGGCACCGACTTGGTGCGCGTCGGCTTCGCGCTCCACAAGCTGTTCTGGCCTGAAGATGCTCCGCCGACAACGATTGATGGCCTTGCTCTGAAGCTGCAGAATGTGAAGGCCGAGCTGAAGAAATGGCGCGCCTCGGGAGCTCAGGCGGGTGCTGACTTGATGCTTCTCTGCATCGCTTCCTGGTACGAGAATCTGAACATGGAGATCATCCGCGGGAAGCGCAACGATTCCAAGTGGGAGACGGACCCCAGCTGCGTGGCCATGCGCAAGCTGATCGCGTACGAAGTCGCGGAGTGCGCTGAGACGGACGTCTTCATCGACGGCCTCCCCGAGCCCGACACCGAAGTGGAGGACGACGAGGAAGCGGATGAAGACACAGAGTCCGATTTGGACGGCTTCTTCGAATCGCCTAGAGGCAAGGCCGGGAAGGGGAAGAATGTCGCCGTCGTGAGTAGCGATGAGGAGGCCGAGCACGTCGACACCGCCGCACTCGGATTCGGCACCTCATCAGGAGCCGCTCTCGACGACACGGTATTCACCCCTGGCCAAGCCTCTGGTGCTTCTTCAACCCCAGGGCCTATCTCGGTGGCCACGGCTACTTCTGACCAGGTAGCCACCGAGCGCGATGTCGAGATGGAAGAGTCCGCCACCGTCCAGTCGGAGGCGGATGCCACCCATGCCAGCGCCGACGAAGAACCCGCAAGGACAATTGCCACCAACTCGGAGGCAGAGGCAACCAGGACCACCACAGAAGATGCAGCAGCCAATGCCAGCGCCGACAACACTGCCTCCTCCACATGATTTTACCTGCACACTTTTTACTTGAACATTTATCAGATCCCCGGGATGCCGGGAGCATATGTATCAACTTATTTATGCTTTTCTTGCTACTCAATTTTATTTCCACCCGTTATCTTTAATTTAATCATTTTGAGCAGCCCTGGCTTAATGCCGGGTTGCGTTTCCATGCGAGTCCCCGAGTTGCGTTTCTTATTCACCCTCTCTTTTCATCTCTGCTCTACCCGCAACTTGTTGCTTTTTTGGTATTCGAGTCACAAGAATCAACGAGCAGAGCTGCAAATACTTAGCCACTAGAAACAATCATAGTAACGCAGCCCACCACTTAGCCGAAAAGACGAAACAGAGGACAAAAGTAACAAACACTCTACTCGGTTCCTGCACTTTTTCTTTATTAGCGATTTTCGTGTGCTCATTGACCTTTTGCTTGTTCTCTTGCTTGCCATGAAGCCGGGTTTCGGACAGCAGCAGAGTCGAAGAGTTGGCATATCGGTTTAGACACAGTACTCAATACGCTTATGAGTTCTGAAGTGAAGCAACCGAATAGACAAAAAGTAAAGCCGAGTAAAAACACCTGGAGCATTTTTGGGCGAGGGCAGTCCCCGAGAACAATTTCAGATTGCAGAGTAGAATTTCAACTCGGATAAGAGGGTACATACACATATTTGCTTACGAATGAAAACGACGGAGTAGAGCTACATTCCAAGGGCGCTTGGTTTCCTCTCCAGATTTATCTGCCCTGTTCGCCTGTGGTGGGCGCACATCTACAAGATAGTAAGCATCGTTGTGCAGCGCTTTGCTCACAATGAAAGGCCCTTCCCATGGAGGAGACAACTTGTGCATCCCGGCTGTGCGCTGCACAAGCCTAAGGACCATGTCTCCTTCTCGGAAAACCCTTGGGTTCACCTTTCGGCTATGATAACGCCGTCGGTTTTGCTGGTAGATAGCCGAACGTGACAGAGTCAGCTCTCTTGCTTCTTCAAGCAGGTCAACATCGTCTTCTCGAGCTTCTCCCGCCTCCACCTCAGTGTAGAGGGCTACTCGGGGGGAGTCATGCTCAGTCTATTGGCAACACGGCCTCAGCCCCGTATACCAAGAAGAATGGCGTGTAGCCGGTTGACCGGTTAGGGGTAGTCCTTAGACTCCACAACACCGCTGGCAACTCGTCTAACCAGCACCCAGGTGTTTTCAGCAGCGGCTCCATCAGCCTTGGCTTGATGCCTGCCAGTACCATACCATTTGCTCTTTCAACTTGCCCATTGGAAGCAGGGTGCGCGACTGACGCAACGTCTAGTCGGATATGCTTATCTCTGCAGAACCGCACCAGTGCTCCCTCAGCAAAGTTTGTGCCGTTGTCGGTGATGATACTGTGTGGGTAGCCATATCTCAGGATTATATCCTTCACGAATTTCACAGCTGTGGCCCCATCACACCTCCGAATAGGTTTCACTTCAATCCACTTGGTGAACTTGTCCACCATGACCAAAATGTGAGTCATGTTGCCTCTAGCCGGCTGGAAGGGTCCAACCATGTCCAAACACCAAACAGCAAATGGCCAGGTGATAGGAATTGTTTTCAACTCGGAAGCAGGCATGTGAATCTTACTTGCGAACATCTGGCAGCCAGTGCACTTCCTCACGATATCCTCAGCTTGCTGCAGTGCTGTGAGCCAATAGAATCCATGCCGGAAAGCTTTCTGGACCAGCGCCCGAGAAGAGGCGTGGTGCCCGCATTCTCCTTGGTGTATCTCTGTCAGGATCTCTTCTCCTTCTGCTGGATCCACACAACGTTGCAGCACGCCAGTGGCACTTCTCTTGTGCAGCACATCTCGGACAATAGTGTAGCCCTTGGATCTTCTCTGAATCTGCCTCGCAGTCACCTCATCTTCAGGTAGAGTGCCGTCCCTTAGAAAGGATAATATGGGCATAGCCCAACTCGGTGTCTCCCATATGGGAAACACTGGTTCGTCCAGTTCCATTGGGACAGGCTCTTGTGGTTGCTCAGGAGGAGTAGGAGCGCTTCTTTGCAGCCCAGATCGATTGGCGAGAACTTCTTCAATGAGTGCGACAGCCTCCGGGTTGAGGGCGGCAGTCCCCGAGTAAGGAGTGGCAGTCCCCGAGTAAGGAGTGGCAGTCCCCGGGTAGGGAGTGGCAGTCCCCGAGTAGGGAACGGCAGTCCCCGAGTAGAGGACGGCAGTCCCCGGGTAGGGAGTGGAAATCCCCGGGTAGGGAGTGGCAGTCCCCGAGTAGGCAGTCCCCGAGTAGAGGACGGCAGTCCCCGGGTTTCCTGCAGCACTCTCCCAGTCAATCTCCATTGGATCAGATTCTTCACTTGGCAGAGAAGGGACAAATATAGACTCCGAGTTGGGAGAAGGCTTGATGGATGGCTTCCTCAAGTGCTCCAAGGCGATTCCCGCCGGGATGGATTGCCGAGAAGATCCCAACTTGGATAACTCATCTGCTGCTTCGTTCTCTGCTCGGTGAATGTGCTGAAACTCGCAACCTTCGAAGAACCCAGTCATAGACTGCACCAGGAAGCGATACGATGCCATGTTGGCATCCAACGCATCCCAGGTGCCCGAGACTTGCTGCACCACCAGATCTGAATCACCATAGCATATGATGCGCTGCACGCCAACCTCCTTTGCTACTCGCAAACCATGCACCACTGCCTCGTACTCTGCAACATTGTTGGATGCCTTGAAGTGAATCTGCAGCACATACTTGAGTTGATCTCGCTTGGGTGACGTAAGCACGACACCAGCACCAAGGCCTTCTTTCACCTTTGAGCCATCAAAGTGCATCTTCCAGTAATTGGAAACTGGGGCAGGAGGTTCATACTGCACCTCGGCCCAGTCCACAAGAAATTCCGCCAGGATCTGAGACTTGATGGCGTCTCTTCTCGCATACGCGGGAGCATACGCGGCTAGCTCAATCGCCCACTTGGCTACTCTGCCACTCGCCTCCTTGTTGCCCATGATGTCCGAGATGGGAGCAGAGCTCACGACAGTGATGGGGTGCTCCTGGAAATAGTGCTTCAGCTTCCTGGCGCCCAGGTACACACCATATGTCATCTTCTGGTAATGCGGATAGTTTTGCTTGGAGCTGGACAACACCTCACTGAGATAATATACTGGGCGCTGCACACTCTTGCCTTCTTCTTCTCGTTCCACCACAATCACCACGCTGACTACTCGGTTAGTCGCGGCAATGTACAGCAGCATTGGCTCCTTGGGTAGCGGACTAGCCAAGATGGGAGCACTCGCCAGCATTGCTTTCAGCTCATTGAATGCCACGTCCGCTTGCGGAGTCCAGACAAACTTGTCACTTTTCTTCATCAGTTGGTACAGAGGCAGGGCCTTCTCGCCCATTCGGCCCAGAAAACGGCTCAGAGATGCCAAGCAACCTGTGAACTTCTGCACATCTTTCAATGATCTCGATAAAGACATGCTCTCAATGGCTTTTATCTTTGAAGGATTGGCTTCAATGCCCCGACTAGAAACCAGAAAACCGAGTAGCTTCCCAGCCGGTACACCAAAGGTGCACTTACTCGGATTCAGTTTCATTTTGTACTTGCGTAGGTTAGCAAAGGTTTCCTCCAGGTCGGCAAGCAGAGTATGTGTTTTATTCGTTTTGATAACAATGTCATCTACGTACACCTGCACATTCTTGCCGAGATGGTCGTGCAAGCATTTCTGCATGCATCTCTGATAGGTTGCACCCGCATTCCTCAAGCCAAAACACATGACACGATAGCAATAAGCCCCATACGGGGTAATGAAAGCAGTCTTTATTTGATCAGCAGGGTTGAGTGCAATCTGGTGAAAACCAGAGTAGGCATCTATGAAAGACAACAGTTCACAACCAGCTGTGGAATCGATCACCTGATCGATGCGAGGTAGCGGAAAAGGATCCTTGGGACATGCCTTGTTCAAGTCGGTGTAGTCGACGCACATGCGCCATGCAGTGGCAGCCTTGGGATCCTCCTTCTTCTTCTCGACCATGACCGGGTTGGCTAGCCAATCCGGGTGCAGCACCTCCATGATGAAATTGCTTATCAGTAACTTGGTGATCTGGTCACCAATGGCCTTCCTTCTCTCATCTCCGAAACGGCGCATAGCCTGCTTCACTGGTTTGGCGTCAGGACGCACATGTAATGAGTGCTCAACCAACTCCCTCGGGACTCCTGGTAGATCTTCATTGGACCAGGCGAATACATCCCGATTCTCACGGAGGAAGTGGATGAGCTCGCTTTCCTATTTCTCCGCCAACCCAGAGCCAATGATGGCTACGCGGTCGGGGAACTCGGGGTCGACCTGGACCTTCTTTGTCTCCTTGGCAGCTTGGAAAGCAGTACCGTGCTGGATACTCGGCACACCTTGTGCACCAGCTTGTGCGGACTGAGCCATGGCCACCACCTCATACATCTTCTTCTTCTCGGCAGCAATCACCATCGACTCCGCCAACTGGGAGCTAGCAGAGGCACACTCCATGGACTTCTTGTAATCTCCAGAGATGGTGATGATGCCATTGGGACCAGGGATCTTCATCTTCAGATACCACATGTGAGAGGCCATGAACTTGCTCAGAGCAGGCCTGCCGAGTAGAGCATGATAGGCTCTGATGATCCACCACCTCAAACTGCAGGCGCTCTGTGCGGCAGTTCTCCCGGGTACCGAATAGCACATCGATCCACACTCGGCCAATCGGGTTGCATGAGATCCCGGGCACGATGCCATGGAAGGTGGTCTTGCTAGGCAGCATCATGTTCTCGGCCAGGCCAAGCTTCTCGAGTGTGTCCTTGTACACAATGTTGATGCTGCTGCCGTTGTCGATTAGCACCTTGCTGAACCTCACATTCTTCTCGGGGCCCAGGAAGGTAGGATCCAGCACCAAAGCATAGCTACCCGGATTGGGCATCACCTTGGGATGATCTGCTCGGGTCCACCTGATCTCCTGGTCACACCAATACATGTAGTGAGGGACAGCAGGAATCACTGCGTTGACCTCCATGGCCCGCCTGTGCTGTGATTGCTTGTCGACTGGCTCGGAAGTGAAGATCATGTAGCTCTCATGGTGCTCTTGGTACTGATTGGAGCCTCCGCCCCCATTGTTGCCGTTGTTGTTGTTGCCCTGGTAGTTGTTGTTGTTGCCTCTGTTGTTGTTGTTGCGGTTGTAGTTGTTGTTGTTGTTGCGGTATCTCTCATTGTTGAAGTTCTGGTTGGCTCCTAAAGCCACCTGGTTCACATTCTCTCTTCTCGGGTACACTGGCGGCCGAGTTGCGGGTGCGCGAGTAGGCTGCACATTGGCATTGGCTGCTGGCAGGGGAGGAGGAGGAGGCAAGCCATCACTCTTGATCGCCTCCCACCACTCGCACTGCCGAGTAGTGTGGTTAGCAGGCCTCGAGGGATGGTGAGTGTGAAAACTGCATGGGCCATCTTTCATGTCATCGAAGACAAACTTCTTCGGCTGCTCGGAGTTCCCGCTACCCGACTGAGAGGTGCGAAATGGCTTCTTGTTGCCCTGGCCCTGGTTCTGGTTTTGCCCGTAGGCTCCAGCAGGTTTCTGCCTCTGGCTGCCACCAGCTCCAACAGTCACTGCATTCACCTCTTCGGGATCGTACCGATTATCTACTCGACGCTTGTTACGGAACTCGTTGCGCTTGCTGTTGCTGAAGTTTCTTCTCGGCTCAGAGGAATCCATCAGTGGCTGAGTAGGGTCACCGAGTGCGTACTGATCCGCAATCTTGATGGTCTCCGCCAGAGTGTTCGGCATCTCCCTCTGCAATCTCTGCCACAACATACTGCCATGCCTGCATCCCTGCGCAAACCAAGTGATGGCCTGTGCTTCATTCACACCCTCACAGGTGTTCCTCAAAGTGCTCCACCGAGTAAGATACTCGCGGTCCGTCTCGTCTTCTCGCTGCCTGCAAGCTGATAGCTGCTGTGGCCTATTCGGCCTCTTGTATGTGCTCGTGAAGTTCTGATGAAGAAGGCATCCGAGAAGTCCAGCCAGCATTAATGCTGTTCTTGGGCAAGTTGTTGAGCCAAGTGCGAGCTGGACCCTCTAGCATCTGCGGCACATAGCGCACAGCCCATCTTCTGTTGCCATTCGCGATATGGACCGCGGTGACATAGTCATTGAGCCAATCTTCGGGCTTGGTGCTGCCATTGTAGCTCTTGGTGCCTCTTGCAAGCTGGAAGTTCTTCACGGACGGCTCGTTCATGATGCGCGGGCCAAAGCACTCGGGGCCAGGGGACCCGTGCTCTCCAGCCGCGCCGACAAGCTGATCCGGTCCAACTGATGCCTCGCATCTCCAGGTGCCAGCACGCGCTCACCAACACGGTCATGAATATCATAGCCAGCCATCTTCATAGCCGAGTAGCCATCATCATACCTGTCCACCTGCACAGCTGCAGGCTGCTCCACCGGGTTGGCGACTGGTGCCACTGCGCGCGGCTGCTGCCTCTGCCGAGTAGGCTGAGCTGCGGGTTGCCGAGAAGGACCTGGACGAGCAGCTTCTCGGGACGGCTTTGAGCTTGATGGGCTTGAGAGCCTGCTCTTGCAGCGTTGTGTTCCTGCCCGGGCTGCTGCGGCACAGCAAGCTGTTTCGCGGCAGCAGCCGGGTCATACACCTGCATTTGCCTGTCTCTGCCCGAGCGCCCGCTGCGGCTCTTCTCGCGGCTGGGATGCGGAGACGAGGCCTGATCGTTAGATCTAGCCGCGTGCGAGTGAACCACCTGCGAGGCCCCAGCACCCGGGTTGGCCTTCCGGAACTCCTCGTTCTGCCTAGCAGCCTCCAACACCAACTCGTTGAGCCTCTCCTGCTGCCTGAGACGTGCTTCACCGTCCAGGCGAGGCAACTCGGCAGCCACGGCCTCTGCAGCCCTGAGCGTCTTGGCGGGTGTGCTATACCTTGGCCTTGTGAAGGTGTTCGCGGTGGCGGACTGAGCGGGAACCTCCGCGACCGTTGCCATCTCGACACCCAAGTTGCGCCGCGTAGCGCCTACTCTGCTAGGCCTCCTGGCGACTGGCGTGAAGCCGTGAGCCTTGTTGTACTCGAGCTGGTCTAGACTCAGCTCAAGCCTGATCTTGTCCAACTCCGCCTGCTCGGCAAGCAGCTCCTGGCGTTGCCGCTCGAGCTGCTCCCTCACGGCTAGGAGCTCGATGTCGGTGGGAGTGGGCATGCCAGGTCGCGTAGCAGACGCGGGGATGACCGTAGATGTGGAAGGCAGCAAGTTGCTCTCCTTCTCGTAGGGCCGGTGAACCCTGCCACCAGCCGGTGCATCAGTCTCCTCGACGACGGCCGCAGCGCCAGTAGCGGCTGCGCCAGTGTTTGCCGCCAATCCCGTCACCATCACCTCAGCGCAGTTCGCAGAGCGGCACGCGGGCCTTCCGCGAGCAGCGATCACCGCGGGAGGATCCTCCGCGTCAAGCACCAGCTCGGGATACGCGCGGTTGGCGACGGTGGCGACGTAGACAAGGTGAGAGCCGAAGGAGATTACCGAACCGCCCTCCGGCATGGCCCTGCCGCCGAAATCGCCGGCGTTGTCGGTGACGAAGTCGAAGGAGCCGAATCTGTGGACAAGGCCACAGACCACGCGCTCCGCTGAAGAAGATCCCGTCCGAACAGAAACTCCAGCCAGCGCCGCTGGTTGCCCCACGGTGGGCGCCAACTGTCGTGGTGGTGTCACGGCAGATGCCATGGGATGGCTAAAGATGTGGGGACGAAGGACGCTGGAGGTGCTCGGGGAGGGATCACGCGACGAGTAGCCGCGTGAGGTACGAAGTAAACACTGCAAACAACACGATCTACCCAGGTTCAGGGCCCTCGTGAGGAGGTAAAACCCCTACTCCTGCCTTTCTTTGTGTATTTTGGTATCTCTCCGAGTAGCCACAGTATAAAGTTCTTGCTACCGAGTAGCCACTCTCCTCTAGATGATGAACTAGGTCAAGAACTAGGGTTCCAGTATGCAATCTCTAGGGTTCCGCTATGTGATGCCTCACGCAGGAGGCGGCGGGGCACCTTATATACATGGTGCCCAGCCGGATACGTCCAAACATGGACAAGTGTCGACATAGTGTGCACATCGTCCTTCTTCCGGGTTCCCGCTGACAGCTTTGGTTCCCAACCTTGGCTGCATCTGGAAAGTCGTTGGGCAAAACAAGGGGACAGACTGGTATCACTGTACCTAAACACAGAGTAGGCCCCCCTTATCCTGCCGCGGCCTGCTTTCATGCTGTCACTGTCAGGCAGGCCAGTCCCAGATGAACAGTAGTTCGAATGCTGCCAAGTACGGACCCAGGATACGCGGGATCCTGTGTCAGAACGGCTCCTTTGACTTTCTGGCCCGAGTAGGTTCCCGCCAATTGTTCCCGCCAATTGTACTCGGGCCAACTCCTCTACTCGAAAGGACAGAACTTGATCGATATCTCCTTCTGGTCATCTTGAGGTGAGACCGAGTGGCAGTCGACCGGGCAGCGAGTACCGGGTAGTCGGCTACTCGACCAAACCTCTCTTCTGTAAGACGCCTTTACCACTTGCCTTTACCCTACTCGGGGGTAACCCCCCGACAATGCTTCCGAAGACACCAGCCGTTGCTCCGGGGAGGCGCCGTGCGCTGCTCCCGTAAGGCGACGGATGCTGCTCACGGCGTTGGCGGGCGTGCTCACGACGACGGCTCGTGATGCTCCCGTAGGCATCAGGCGTTGCTCCCTTAGGCACCTGACGCTGCTCATGACGGTGGTGGGCGTTGCTCACGACGGCGGCCCTGATGCTCCCGTAGTTGCCGGACGGTGCTCACGACGGCGGCCCGTGATGCTCCCGTAGGCGCCGAGCGTTGCTCCCGTAGGCACCGGACGATGCTCTCGACCCCGACGGGCGTTGCTCACGACGGCGGCCTGCGATGCTCCCGTAGGCGACGGGCGTTGCTCCCGTAGGCGCGGGGCGCTGCTCACGACGGTGACGGGGGTTGCTCACGATGGCGGCCGTGATGCTCCCATAGGCGCGGGGCGCTGCTCACGACGGTGGTCGGCGATGCTCCCGAGAGCGCCGTCGCGCGCGGCGTTTCTCTTGATGGTGGCCAGCGACGTTGGCGCCGCGCGTTGCTTCCAACGGCCACGGAGCTGCCCCCGACGGACAGCCGGCAATGCTACCGGCGGCGCGAGACGTTGCTCTCGACGGCGCGTGGAGTCGCTCTCGACGGCGCCGCCCGTTGCTCCCTGCGTCACTTTGGAGTTGCTTGCGAGGGGGCGCGGCATAGCTGCAAAGGGACACCGGCGGTGGCGTTTTTTCTCCGACGATGACGTCTTCCCCGACGACGACCGCGGGGATTGCGGAAAGTGACGAGGAATTGGATGTGGGCTCGATTTTTCTCCGGCGGTGGTGTTTTCTTTCTGCGAGGGGAATTGGATGCGGGCTCGATTTTGCTTTCCGCGTTGACTGCTCAAATGGACACGTGTCGTCCTGTCCACCCGGGGGATCGGAGGAAATTATCCCCCGGGGGACGCTCAACGCTTCCCAAATATTTATCACATCTATTGTTTCTAAAAGTTCCAAAGGACCCCCTAAAACAACACCTCTAGTTAGTAAACTTACGGATATGTGTAGACGTTTATTTTTGGACAATTTGAAACCGTCGAAATAATGTAGTGTTTAATAAGTGAGGCATTGCTCATTATTTGCATGTGGTCAACAAGGCGGTGCACTAGATACACATGTGATCATTTCTATTACCTATAAAGCAGCGGGAGCCTATGGATACATGATGTGCTCGTCTGATGGCGGACATTCGGATTATTTGATACATTCTTAAACTATCAATTAAATGAGGCTATGTGCATTGCGGCATCGGTATGATACAGAGGACGGGGATGCCCCCATTTAGGAAAACATTAAATTTAGATGACATAGGCTCGGAGGGAAAATAGAGGCTCCTTTGTCCCCCAAATTTTGGTGTTAAGGATGTTTCAGCCCGCACGCTCCCCACCATCGCGGCTAACAGCGTGTACCCCACCGCCGATCTATATCACCTCCCTCCACCGTCAAATCACTCTCATCGCTGACGTCGACCCATCTAAGACATTTTCAGCCCTAGTCGCTACCCTGCACATGCTCCTAGTGGTCTGTGATCTCTTTGCCATGAACTTTGTCATTTGGGGGCTTGTGGCTCCCCTTTGTCGTTGTTTCTCAGTCTACGGAAGCTCTTGATGACTCTGTGGCCCACCCTCGCCACAAAATGCACCTCTTAGGACTCCCTGAACCTCGCCCGTGATCTCTCTCTGTCGTGTCTCGACTGGGAGAACCATTCATGGGTACGGTGTTGCTTCTCCCCCTTCGTTCCTCATACAATATTTTTAAATTCACACGTGTGTTCCCCCAAGTTATATTTCCATGCACTGGTAGAAAAAAGGCCTTCCATACGCCCCCCATTAGTCCCCAAACTTCGCGCCCCGTGACTAAAGGGGTTTTAGTCCCGGGTCGGGAGGAGACCCGCGACAGAAGGTCATGCGTCGTGGGTTGGGAAGCGCGTGGAGGCGCGTGGAGGGCTTTAATTCCGGTTGGCGTGGCCACCCGGGACTAATGATCCACGTCTGCTGGCCTCCCTGCCTTTAGTCCCGGTTGGCGTGGCCACCCGGGACTAAAGATACAAACTGCTCGCCCCCGCGCGGCGGTTTTATTTCGCGAGCGAGAGGCAGAAGGGCGCCATTTCTACAGTGCGCACCCGAGTCTCTGTTTCTTCTTCTATCTTCTCTTCTCTTCCTCTCTTCGATCTTCCTCCACCAAGCACCCATGGATGAAGTTTGGGAGACTGTCCGTGTGGCCACACCATGCGGCAAGAGTCTCGACGTGGGCTACACCAATAATTGCGAGAGGCTCCCCGGTCTTCTTGAGCATTTCAGCTATCTCTATGAACAAGCCGATGAACACCATAGGTTCTTCAGGCTTGATCTAGAGTATACGGCGGATCAACGGGATATTGCCGTCATCCAGATTGCGCTCAAGGAGTTCGTTTTGATCTTCCAATGGTCAAGGTAACGCACACGTACAATCTTGCATTTTCGATTTGTTTGTTGCATCTGAAGAATACATGTTGCAACATATCTAAACGTTCTATTTTTGTTGTTGCAGTAGTTCAAAGGATGCTACGGCCTTTGTTGATTTTCTTGTCAACAAGGGGTACGACTTCTGCAGTGTTGACATCACTCAAGACCGGCAGAAGTTGATGCGATTGGGTATTGTGATACCTGAAGATCACTACATTGATCTTCAGGATCTTATCCATTTTAATGATTTGTGCAGTCACAAGACCGGGATGGCTTCGATGGCAACCGCCTTCATCCACGCCAACTACAAAACCATGAAGTCTGGTTTCCCCTCCAAGAATCACATGCGTTGGGGGAAGACCCCACTGGACTGGATCAACCTCAACTATGCAGCCATAGATGCATATGTTTCCTACGAGTTGTTCCGCATCTACTCGACGGAGCTCGAGTAGATGGTGTTTGTACCGCATCTTGCGTTCGATTTATGCATGTAATGGATATATTAGTATGTAATGGATATTATTTCTATATTAATTCGTAGCTATATTATTTCTATATTATGTCAAACACACATTTCAAAACAAACAAACAAAAACACATCAAGAAAACAAACAATAACACATCAAGAAAACAAAACAGGAAAACTACCGTTTCTAAATTAATCTAATCCATAGATGCATACGTTTCCTACGAGTTGTTCCGCATCTACTCGACGGAGCTCGAGTAGATGGTGTTCGTGTACCGCATCTTGCGTTCGATATATGCATGTAATGGATATATTAGTATGTAATGGATATATATTATTATGTAATGGATATTATTTCTATATTAATTCCTAGCTATACTATTTCTATATTATGTCAAACACACATTTCAAAACAAATAAACAAAAACACATCAAGAAAACAAACAAAAACACATCAAGAAAACAAACAAAAACACATCAAGAAAACATATATCTAGTCAATACCAAACTCATCCAGTTGAATTTACTTCAAAATACATTTTTTAACTCTTTCTAAAAAGAATAGAAGAGCCTACTGGTCTTTTTAAGATTTTAAAATGAATTGGTATTATTTTTCTTAATTTTTTGATATATTATTTGTATTTTTAAGATTTTAAAATGAATTAGTTTTATTTTTCTTAATTTTTTGATATATTATTTGTATTTTTAAGATTTTAAAATGAATTAGTTTTATTTTTCTTAATTTTTTGATATATTATTTGTATTTTTAAGATTTTAAAATGAATTAGTTTTATTTTTCTTTATTTTTTGATATATTATTTGTATTTTTAAGATTTAAAAATGAATTAGTTTTATTTTTTGATATATTATTTGTATTTTTAAGATTTAAAAATGAATTAGTTTTATTTTTCTGAATATTTTGATATATTAATAGTATTTTTAGAAATAATACAAATTAAAAAGTTAATGTTTATTTATTTATTCAAAATTATTAATTACATCATTACTTTTGTTTATTAAAAGATTAATTTGAAATTCAAACAATAAAGAAATGTGCCATCGACCAACATGTTAATAGGATTGATATGATACTACTATCACATACATGCGTGCGAAACACTTGGATGCGGGACGGGATGGAACTCGGAAGTTAAGCGTGCTAGTGCTAGAGTAGTGGGAGGATGGGTGGGTGACCGAGCGGAAAGTTTGACCACGAGTAAATAATTTGACTAGAGATAATTGTAGCTAGACACTAAGCAAATAATACAAATTCTGAAAAAAAAAGGAGTGAAAAATTGGAGTGAAAAATAATTAGAAACCCAAATGAATTAAAGAAATTACGAAATAAAGTTTAGTCCCGGTTCGTGTGGCCAACCGGGACTAAAGGTCCTCCGCCCCCGGCTCACGCCACCCGCCCACGTGGCCGGGCCTTTAGCCGCGGTTCGTAAGGGGCGCGACTAAAGAGGGGGGGCCTTTAGTCGCGCCTAGTTAGTCCCGGTTGCGCGGCCGGGATTAATGGGCCTGGCGAACCGGGACTGTAGGCCTATTTTCTACCAGTGATGAATCGAACCCCATAGGTTTCGTACAAGCAAATCTTCACTAGGCTGACGCCCATAAGACTCCGAACTTACAATGCATGTAGATGCGCTCGAGTATGGAAGAGTTTCTTTTACAATTCATCGCCTTCGGATGATTTGAGGGTCGGCTTGTTAGAAGATGATGATTTTGGAGATGATTAATTTGATGATGTCTCAGAGGAAAATTGAGGAAAATACGAATATGAAGTGTCTAGGTTTCTAACTGGGGGGGGGGGGGGTGTCAGTAAAGATTCCTCGAATAAGGGGTGACAACCATTTCTAGCTCATGTCCAACTACTCTGTGGAGGGCCCCACATACCATGAGCATCCCTTCAAGGTACACTTATGAATGTCAAGTGAGATACGTATCCCGCATTGCAATAGGTATATAAGATGATGAAAGGTACTTCACACAACCGAGGAATGCACTTCATGAGCTTAATTTTAGTGCTCCAAAGAAGTTATCAATGGAATGCTAGTGATAATTTTTTTGGCACATTGCAATTCCAAGCCCTCGAGATAAGAACATAACTGACTTTTCCGAGGATCAAGAAACTTGTGGAAGATACTGAACGAGTTTTTTGGTGTGTTGCAAGCTCGGTTTGCAATTTTCCAAGGCCCTCCTCGCTTCCGGGACAAGAGAACTATAAGGAACATCATGATGACATGGGTGTGATCCCCCACAACTTGATAGTGGAGGATGAGAGGGACGATGAGCTAGAGTAAGGGGACCTCAAGGAACATGGACTGGATCCAAGTGTTTCTTGAGGTGTACCGTACAATTCAATGTCAAGGTTCAAATGAACAACTTTATGAAGATCTTGTTGAGCATTCGTGACAGCTATATGGCTATTATTATCATGGTGCATGTTCATGTGTTATTTAGATCGTTTATTACATTTGGACCTTACTTTATGTTTACATTTGAATTTGAAAATTTAAAATTATGGAACTGAAATGTTTTTTAATTGTGTAATATTTAAATATGAAAATTTTGAAATATATTGATGCGGGGATTGGAGTTTATTTGCATGTATATAAGGGAAATAAGAAAGAAATAGATATAGATGATGCAGTTTAGGGGATTTGAAAAGGCACAGCCGTCCTATCTTATCAATTAAAACCCACACTAATATGTAATAATGATATTATATCTCCACATACAAGATCTTCACTTCATCTACTATTTGAGCCATCCATTTATCCATGTAATCCCATATTTAGAATTGTTAGTCTATGTATACATGCAAGCTATCCACATCATTTTTTTTAGTCATCTAATTGTCCACATCGTCAATTTTGAGCTGTCAAATACACAAATATTTTAAATTGATTAATTTAGCTTCTCGATTATTGTGTCAAATCAAATCCTACATATTCTCATGAATTTTTATCTTTTTCATGTGTTGTATATCCTTTTTTCATACAAATTGCTAAATAGATCCTCACTACACACACGGGGTATGTTTCTATTTTTAAAAAATGATTTTACATGATCCCCTAAACAATTTTGGGGAATGGATTTTTGGAGGATCTCATAGATTATCTTTTATTCCTATAAAATCAACTTTGTCGGGTAAGATCCATGTCTCCCCGACAGATTGATCCAATCCATTAGCCGAGAAACCGTATTTTGGACCCTACATCGCACCCTTACGAGTAACGTATACTTTTGAGCCCTCTTATTCCTACGAAGACGAGTGTTTGAAAAACGGAGGAGGAAGCCATGGTGGATAAAGAGATACCAGTATCTTTGAACCTAACTAGAGCCTTAGTTGACAACATAATGTGATATGAACAGAAATCACATGAGGAGAACAAAGTGGTGGAGACCAAGCGACCTACCACTTAGGATGCTTATATGAAGGCCAAAAATGTGCAATAAAACGTGGTGGGTGGAAGATAATTCAAATTCATTAAATAAACATATCTATCTCATAGTATTGAGAATGTTTATTCCTATAAATGGAGATATTACTTAGCTTTCGTGGCACTGAAAATTTCTTCTCTAAAAGCTATCACAATTTCAAACATAGCAAATCTTAGTTGGCTGGGATGGGAAAGCCCCGCACATGTCATGAGGTCGTCTATATTTTCTTCATCGCACATCTCGCACAACTTTGACTTCACCTTTGATGACCACAATAAATATGGCCAAACCAGTGCTATGTATATTCCTAGCAGCATGCAAACTTGTGAGTAACTCCATTTTGGGGAGATGACTATACTACACTCTGATATATTATCGTGTTTTTTTACATTTTTTAGTAGATATGAATTGTATGCTGAAAAATCCGTTACTTTATGCAGCCAGTGTAGGTGCAAAGAAGCTTACTATAACAATATTTATATTTCATATCAACAAATAATTGTATAAAAATCCTTTGAGTGAAACAACAAGAAAGCAAACAACTAAATAAAAATCCAAGCAATCACGCACATAATAAATAAAAATGGCGGACGTATACCCGAAACATGACAAATGTCGTGCACGGAAACATGCGTCCACATCAGTTCTTATTTTTATATTATTTAACTATCGCCGGGAAATAGATGCACATAACTACCCAATAGCTAGAAATTCTTCACTCCAATTTTCCTTTCCTTTCTGCAACTACTCTTTTTTATAACCGTATTTGGATTCACCAAATAATTATATTTTTTATGTATCTTGATTGCGATAAACTTTTTTTTGAATATTTGGTCATGGTTAGGTCCATGGCCCATGCCCTCGCCCTTCCCCTCGCTAGGATTTTTTTCTTTTTAATGTTGTCGAACTTCAAATAATATTTAATCTTAGCCCTCTCATCACTTTTGAAGGCTCAATCAACTTGTTGTCAAACCTTCTTGAAGATCCACCTCTCAAATTTTATATTAAACTTAAGTGAGCATGGTCAATTGCTAATTAGGTATTTGGATATTCGAATACATTATAGAAGATTAACAAAAATAGAGTGCAAAGCCACCAAGTATTGTCTCGAGAAGAGTTTACATAGTTGGAAAGGAAACTTGTTATATGTTGGTAGAAGATTGGTTCTCACTAATTAAGTTCTAAGCAATATTTACTTTATATGATATCATTCTTTAGCTTCCAAAACATAAGTACTTCATAGTTTCAATTACGCGAGATCAAGATTCTTATGGAAATGCAATAGCGAGGAAAAACAAGTATTGGTTAACTAGGTGGAACATGATTTGTCATCCAAAAGATCAATGTGGTATTGTTATCTGCGGTGACACTGCACACCAATTCATGTGTAGTGCACAAATCGTTGACATAACACTCACGGAAGGACTTATCCGTAAATTTTACATTGCTCAAAGTAGTACAACTGAAAAAAAGAGGTCCATATATATTACACACTATTTAATATTATAAGCCGAAAGTGAATAAAGAGTTTAACAAAGATAAAATTAAACTTAATATTACACACTCTTCTGAGGGAGGAAGTTTGAGTAGTGAGGTGTTGATGTGTGTCAACCTAGTGCACAAAGATAAAACAAAACTTAGAACCATTGGAGCTCAGCAACCTAAGTAGTAGTAGTCTAGCATTGCTCTCCTCGGTTCTATACCTGGCTAGGTCTAATTGTCCTCCTCTAGGTATTCAGATTCGTAGGCGATCAAGTAGTCGACACCTTCGGCGGCACCTAACAGCTATGACTCCTCGTAGAATGCCTGACCATCCTGGTAGACTCCGTCGAAATCCCCCGGTAGGTCTTCAAAGTCTAAGCATGGGGTTCAAATGGGAAGGAATGGGTAACTAGGGTTACTCAGCAAGTTCCTGTAATTAACAGTGGTACAGTGTATGATGCTCTAGCTACCATATAGGACGGTTGGTCTTTGGTGTAATGCAGGTTTTTTTAAAACATTTCTTTAGATGTCAAGTTTTACTTCTGAAAAACTATGTATGCCAGTCCCGTCGGGCGTTAGAATCTCATTGGATTCCTTTCCGGTAGTGAACATAGCCCCCTCCTAGGACAAGGATGTAGCTGCCAATTTGTTGTTTTCCCTCTGGAGAGATGTGCCTTTACCCAACAGCAGTCCCAGCCTTCTTGCTCTCTCTGTATACCATGTGTGCCTTAGCCTGGTCAGAGCCACCAAGTCATGCCGAGTACTTCCCCGCTCTCCACATATCCACACAATGTGATGCAGCCGATACGACAACCAATAGCTCTTCAGTTCATTTTAGGTTCAGTTTGGTTACATCGAGTTATAGGAAAAATCCACAAACACGCGATGTTCTGATTTTGTTTTCTTTCAACGATTCAAAGAAAATTCATTTATTTGAGGTTTGATTTCCCACCATATTCTATTTTCTGGAGGTGATAGTAAAATATTAAGTGTTCACAAAATTCAAAGGGTTTTAAGAATGCCAAAAAAAAGAAGGGAAATAATATTATTTTTCTTTTTTTCCACAAGCTAGTTGTCATGCACGTGCAAAAAAATGAGTTATTTTTTTTGACTAATTTGATATCTAACCTTATTTAGTTCATAGATATGTTTTGATTTTCTGTCCTTATCTCAGCATACACATAACTAGTTCATAAATTTGTCTTGCTTACTTTTATTTTTGGGTTCTTCTCTTTTTCACAAACTAGTGTAATTATTAGTTCATAAATTTGCTTCGCCGTGTACAACGCTAGTCTCTTGTATACATGCATAGGAAATAAAAGAGCTTAGTGCCTCGGACTCGGACTGGAAACTATTGTAACTGGCCGGATTTTAATCCCAGCGTCTACTCTAAAATGCCTAAACTTTGGACAAACCACTTGGAAATAATATGAATACAGATAAAAAAGAATTTATCACACACCAACGATAAATAGCTTAGATATGTGATTTTTAGATCCGTACATAGTACGGGGAACACACGATATACATAGTATGGATGACACACATGATATACATAGTACGGTACATAATAGGGATCCCTACATAATATGGGATTCTTAGATCCTTGCCGCCGTACTCGTCGTCTTCACTGCTCCTCGAGGCCGTCATCGCTGAGATAGTAGGAGAGGGTGTGCATGTGGTTTTCCTCGGGGAAGATGCTCTCAAAGTCGGTGTACATGTTGAAGGTGGTGAATGCAATGAACTCGCATCCACAAGAATACGCGGCCGAGCAGGTAGTACGCATCAAACATGTTTGTGAAGTAGGTGACGAGGCCTATCACCGGAGCATTAGAGTGGGCGATGTGTTCCTCCATACAAAACATGACTGGCGACCCCGCCGAGAGGTGGTTAAAGCCCGCACGGAGGAAGCCACGGGTAAACACCGTATCGTCCCTCCAGCGTGAGTACGCCCAGACGCGCAGAGCGGTCTCAACGACCCTGCCGGGGGGGTAGCGGACCTTCGGCACTGTGCGCGGAAAGCGGAAGGTGGCCGCGTAGAACTGCATCTTCACGTACGTCGAGTCGTCGGTTGTGCTTTGGCTCTGGTTGAAGAGAAGAGAATGGGGAGGATGCGGATATGGAAGATGTAGAGGAGGAGGTTACGAGACGCGGTTTAAGTAGCCCAGGGAGAGGAGGGGGTGGATGGAACTGCCATTTTTCACACTGCATCGAGGCGTCGCGGATGTTCTTTTTTTTCCTATTTTCACATCACTCGGTCCGGCCGTGCCCCGATGCGTGGCTCGACGCGTGAAACGACGCGACAAGTTAATCGAGTGTGCGACTGAATCAATCTGCAGGCGTCATGGCTAGGTGGCGACCGAATCACACCCGCGTGTGTGGCTAGGTGGCTGTGTGCATGGCGTGGTGGCTACGTGCATGGCGTGCATGGCAGCGTTGCCACTGAATCGCAGTCGTGCATGGCTAGGTGGTGGCTGAATCGCAGCCCTTTTAAGCCGTGCATGCAAACTAATCAACGTTGCGCTCATCAATGCCAACGGCGCACGCATGCATAGCAGGCTGAAACGATGGCATGCATAAAAGGCTGACCACGCGCGTGGGTATGAAGCAGGCTGAATTTAATTATCAACAAACACGGCCCGTTCTACGATGTACGAAGCATACAACGGCCCAACAGACAATGACACGGAAACGCAGCCACACTTGTCCCACCTGTCATGTCCAACGAGCGATACAGACCCACACGGCCCCACTAGTCAGAGTTAACGGAAGACACAACAACGTCGGGTGTGAGCATTCGTGAGAGTTTCACCTAAGGAGATGGGGAAAGGTAAGTAAAACTTTCAACCATGGGGAAAAGTAGCAGAACTAAGGAATCAGGGGCACATGAGTAATAATCCCATAAAAATATAGTTTCACAAGAAGTAACCTGATAAATTGTTGATTAAGAAGGGGATGCCTTGGGCATCCCTACACGCTTGAGTCTTCTTAGAATTTTCTGGGATGAACTATGGGGGCATCCCCAAGCTTTGACCTTGCACTCTTCTTGATCACATTATATCACCCTCTTCTCTTGAGCCTTGAAAACTTCCTTCACACCACACTCAATGTAATTCGCATTAGAGGGTTAGTACACAATCAAAAATTCACATGATCTGCATGGACACAAGAATTAGTGATACTTTTTAAACATTAGCTACAACCACTGATGTTTCGTGAAGCAAAGAAATCCACTCGACATAGTAAAAGAGAGAATGCAAGTAAAAAGGCAGAATCTGTCAAAACCAGAACAGTCTGTAAAGACAAAAAAATTCGGGGCACTTACGTTGCTCAAATCTAAAAACACAAATAATGAAAAAGATTTGGAATTAGCCGAGGAGTAAGCGCAAATATTTTTAGGTCATTATGTTCTTTCTGTGAATTATGCGATTTTTTACTGTGGACAAAAGAAATCTGTTTCCTGCGCAGAAATCCAAAACCAAGCTAGAAACTTTACTTGGCACAACTTATACATGAAAGTAAATATACAAAGGAGTTTCTACAGAAGTATAACACCTTGAATCAAATAAAACATAGAAAAACAAAGAAAAATAAAACCATGGGCTATCTCCCAAGAAGTGATTTTCTTTAACGCATTTTAGCTAGGCCCAGAAAATAGAATCAAGTGTTTTCAAGTGAAGAAGCATCCAAATTGTAACTTGTTCGAATAATAGAATCAAAAGGCAACTTAATTCTCTTCCTAGGAAAGTGTTACATACCTTTCTTGAGTGGGAATTGATATTTAATATTCCCCTCTTTCATATCAATAACAACACCAATAGTTCTAAGAAAAGGTCATCCCAAAACAATTGGACAAGAAGCATTGCATTCAATATCATAACAACAAAATCAACATGGACAAGGTTACTATTAACCATAATAAGAACATCATCAACTCTCCACAAAGGTTTCTTTCTAACATTATCAGTAAGACGAATATCCAAATAACAGTGCTCCAAAGGTGGCAAATCAAGCATATCATAAAGTTTCTTAGGAATAACAGAGATACTAGCACCAAAATCACATAGAGCATTACAATCAAAATCATTCACCTTCATTTTAATGATGGGTTCCCAACCATCATCAAACTTCCTAGGGATAGAGGCTTCACATCTTAATTCATCTTCTCTAATTTGTATGAGAGCATTTGTAATATGTTTTGTGAAATCCATATTCATAGCACTAGCATTAGGACAACTAGCAAGCTTTTGTAGGAACATAATCACTTCAGATATTTTGCAATCATCAAAGTCAAGATCATTTTTATAAAAGGTAATGGTACCATTGTCTCCCATATTTCGAAAAAAAAAATCAGCACTTTTATCAGGAACAATTTTAGTGGTTTCAGGCAGTTTTAAACGTTTAACAGCAGAAGTGGGAGTATTGCCAACACCAATTACTTTACCATTAATAGTAGAAGATTTACTAGCATGATAAGCTTCAGTTTCACTAGTGGTGGTAATGGTGCAAACATTAGCTATATTATTCTTTCTAGCTATTTGATCTTCTCTTTCTCATCTAGCATGCAATTCAGCTAACATCAATTCGAATTTGAATGGCATTAGTAGAAGCAAAAGGATTTTCATATATAGTTTCAGTTTTAGCAGCCATTCTATTGATTAAATAAGATGGTGCTTCACACATGGATGAAATAGAAGTTTCAGCACGAGCAATTTTAACTTGCAAACCAGAAATTTCCCTATTTAAATTCTCAAGTTGATAACTGATATTTTTTAACTTAACGGATTGTTCCTCCATGGTCTTAGTAAATAATTTATTTTGCTCATATTGCTTTTGCGTAAAGTCTTTAGTGGCTCTTTCAATTTCTGAGATTCTTTCATTAGACATTCCAGTTCTATCATGAGAATAATTATTACCACTATTAACAGGATATGGCCTATAGTTGTTGCTACCAAAATTATTCCTATAAGCATTGTTGTTGAAATTATTATTTTTAATGAAGTTCGCATCAACATGCTCTTCTTGAGCAACCAAAGAGGCTAAAGTAACATTGTTTGGATCAATAGGAGCATGGCCATTCAGAAGCATATAGATAATAGCGTCAAGCCAATCACTCAAGGAAGAGGTTTCTTCAACACAATTTACCTTCTTACCTGGTGTAGCTCTCTCTCAGTGTGCCATCCATAATAATTTACCATCATATCATCAAGAAGCTTTGTTGCTGCCCCCAAAGTCATGGACATAAAGGTTTCTCCAGCAGCTGAATCCAGAAGGTTTTTTGAAGAAAAATTCAGACCTACATAAAAGGTTTGGATGATCATCGAAGTAGTCGGTCCATGAGTGGGACAATTCTTTACCAAAGATTTCATTCTTTCTAAACTTTAGTAACATGCTCATTATCAAGTTTCTTAAAATTCATAATGCTACTTCTTAAAGATATAATCTTAGCAGGAGGATAATATTTTCCAATGAAAGCATCTTTACATTTAGTCCAAAAATCAATACTATTTTTAGGTAAAGATAGCAACCATTCTTTAGCTCTTCCTCTCAAAGAGAAAGGAAACAATTTCAGTTTATAATATTATCCATCTACATATTTATATTTTTTTGCATCTCACATAGTTCAACAAAATTATTAAGATGAGCAGCAGCATCATCAGTACTAACACCAGAAAATTGCTCTCTCATAACAAGATTTAATAGTGCATGCTTAATCTCATAAAATCGGCAGTAGGAGCAGGTGGAGCAATAGATGTGCTGATGAAATCATTGTTGTTTATGCTAGTGAAGTCACACAACTTAGTGCTCTCAGGAGTACTCATTTTAGCAAGATTAAAAAGGGATAAAAATAACAAGTAAAATAAGAACTATTTTTGTGTGTTTTCGATAAAGAGAAGCAAACAAGACAAAATAAAATAAGCAAAACTAAAACAAAGTAAAGAGGTTGGAAGTGAGAGACTCCCCTTGTAGAAATCCTCTTCCTCCCCGGCAACGGCGCCAGAAAATAGCTTGATGCGCGTGTAACACACGTTCGTTGGGAGACACCAAGAGGAAGGTATGAAGAGCACAGTACCAAGTTTCCCTCGGAAGAAACCAAGGTTGAATCGACCAGTAGGAGAAAGAAATCACTTACGAAGGTTGATGCAGCTGATGTGGCAGGGCAATCTACCGGTTAAGAAGCAACGTGGAACCTACACAACACAATCAAATCACTTTGCCCCAACGAAGCTGTGAGGTTGTCAATCTCACCGGTTTTGCTGAAAACAAAGAGGTTAAACATATGGTGTGGAAAATAATACTCCCTCCATCCCAAAATACAAGGCGCGCTACTTTTTTGCTGGTCTTTAATGTTCGACTTTGACCATCAATATATCATAAATTATATGGAGTGAGAATGTACAAATGGTATCGTCGGATTTGTCTTGTAAAATTCTTTCATTTCATATATCTTTATACTATTTTTTTACATATTATTAGTATAATTGATGGTCAAACTTAGACATCGTTGTCTTGCGAAATTAAAGGGCTCCTTATATTTTGACACAGAGCGAGTATTTTTTTGCAGTAGATGAAAAGAGAACAGTGATGGCAGTAGGAAAACAGTAGTAATAGTATGAAAACAATGGTTTGCAGTGGATGTATTATCAGTATGAGGAAAACGGACCGGGGTCCACAATTCACTAGAGGTGTCTCTCTCAAAACAGATACATAACATGTTGGGTAAACAAATTACAGCTGGGCAATTGACATATATAAAGGCTTCACCGTAGTGCATATGCATGACATGATGATTACTATGTGATTCATGTGAGCATTACAACAAGACTCATAGACCGTTATCCATCTACATCTATTACTAATAATCCACCCTCAGAATGTCATCCGAGCAATCCTTGGGTATTAAGTTGCAAGCAACAGATAATCACATTAAGCAAAGTGTGTAATGTAAACAATGTAAACATCATTGTTTTCTCCCTAATGGAAACATCACATCCTCCATCCATCATATTTCTGTCACTCGAGCACAGATGCAAAGGAGGCATGAACCCACTATCGAGCATAAATACTCCCTCTTGGAGTCACTAGCATCTACTTGGCCAAAGCATCTACTAATAACGGAGAGCATGCAAGATCATAAATAACATGCACATGAAGAACTTGTTAGATTGATAATCATTGGACATAGCATTCGATATTCATCGGATCCCAGCAAATACAACATGTAGCATTACAATAATATGATCTTAATCATGTAGGACAGCTCACAGGATCTAAATATGAGGCATAAAAAGGAGAGAACAATCATCTAACTACTGCTATGGACCCGTAGTCCAAGGATGAACTTGATCACGCATCATTCCGGAGGTGGGCATGGTGGTGTAGAGCCTTTCGGGCCTTTGGATACTAGGGTACCCTAAGGTGACGGCTGCAACCCAGCCCAGTACGCAGCTCCAAGGCCGAGAGCTCCATCCACACCAGGCGGGGCTCCCTTTCCCAGTCCCACCTGCCACGTGGGCCTGTCCCGCTGGGGATCTTGCCCTGGAGCGGGGTTCTACTTCACCTTCGCCCCCTCCTTGGGTATCTCCCTTCAATAGGAGGCAACCCACGTGCCTCTGACGACCGCTTCTCTGAGCGGTGATGGAGGCGCCATAGAGCCACTTTGTCCCCAGTTGCCATTCTGATGTATAAAGGCCGGGGGGACAGCTGCGGAGGCCAAAGGGGTTCCCAAAGATTGCCCCTTTGGTGCAAGAAGACCAAGACCACGCTACAACACGAAGGCGGCCTCACCGGGCTCCCCCACCATGACGCCATGGACGGTGGAGCTGTCCCCCAGCGAACAGGACCGCGCATGAGGCGCAAACTCGCCTTTGGCACTTTGTGGTAACCCTTTCCCGCCAAATGAGCGGGAAGGAGGTCCAAATGCCAGTATAAGAAGGGAGCCACCGTCCCTTGAACAAAGGGAGCTCGAACCATCATAGAGCCCAAGTAGTCTGTTCCGAGCACAAACTCGCCTTTGTACTGTGATCAACGCAGTGCAATCCATAAGACAAGCAGGTGTAGGGTTTTACACCACACTAGTGGCCTAAACATGGGTAAACTCTCCGTGTCGCCATTGTTGTCATGCTCAAGCTTCCCTCTCGAAGCCTCTTCTGGAAGCAAAGGAAGCGTGTTTAGCCCCTAGTGTTCGAACCATTGAGAGCTATCCTGCCCAGGACAGACGAGCTCTCTCCGATATTTCGCGCTAGGTAGGGGGCTAAGGCGCTCCTTCGTTTCTTCACTGCCATGGCACCTGCCGCTCGGACCAGCCCATGCCTCACCCGCTCCAAGCATGCTCGTCACCGAGGGCATGTCGAGCCAACCGACAACGACAACGACGCGCCAGAGCGCAACACCATTGGCGTGGAAGGAGAACACAGCACCGAGGAGGAAGCTTCCTCCCACACGCCGCAGCAAGACGTGCCTGCCTCTCAGCATCCGCCCCCACCGCCGTCAGGAACGCAGGGGCGCCAGGAGCAACCTACTCCTGCAGCAGCCCTGCTGCTGGTCCGGGAGCTGCTTACGCACCCGCCCGCACCCAAAGGACACGCCGCATGGCTCGCCCGACTCTAGGAGCTCGCCACCGTCGCAAATGACCCCCCACGGGAGCCGCGGGGAGGCGACGTCGTCCAGCATAGGAGCGCGGCAGCTCATGACGTGCCGCCCTCTTGTCACGGTGTAACCTCGCCGGTGCATGGCGACCCCCGCACCAAGTTCCCTGACAAGGCACCCACCACTAAGGTGCCTGAGAAGGGTAGCAGCAGCTGCCAAATCCTGCACACCCTGCCAGATGTAAGCGTTCAAATCAAACACTGCCACGAACGTGGGCGGCGCACCATCCGCGACCTCGCCAGGGCCGGCCGGGCAAACCGCCCGGCGGACCTCGACGCGCGTGCAACGGTCTACGTCGGCGGCGCCCTCGCGTTCACTAAGAAGCTTCGCACGGCCTCCTGGCCACCGAAGTTCAACCCCATGCTGCCATCTCGCTACGACAGCACTACTCCTCCCCTCGACTTCCTGCCGCTCTACTGCCTCGGCGTAGGAGCTGCAAAGGGGGACGACAAGTGCATGGCGAACTGGTTGCCCATGGCCCTCAAGGGCCCAGCCCTCGTTTGGCTCATGAATCTGCAAGAGGGCTCCATCGGGTCGTTCGAGGAGTTGTGCATCCACTTCGTCGCCAAGGATCCTACGAGCGCCCCCTCTCCTACAATGACTTCTGCGGCATACGCCAGCGGCCCGTCAAAACACTTCGCATGTACCTACAGCGCTTCAGCCAGACGCGCAACAAGATCGCCCGCTCTCCGACGCAAACGTCATATCCGTGTTCAGGGAAGGGGTCACCAACGAGCGCATGCTCAAAGAGCTCGGCATCAGGGACAACTTCACCTCCGCCGTCGAGCTCGTGGACATGGCCGACAGGTACGCTAAGACTGAGGAGGGATGCCTCTTCAGGAAAACGTACCTGCCGATGAATCCAAGCCGGTGTTCCCCAAGACAAAGACAAAGGCTCGAGGCGACGATGCGGACGCCAAACGGAAAGCTCCGGCCATTCTGGCTGCCAAGCCAGAACGGAAGCAAGGCCGCAGCGACGCTGCACCCGTGGTGGATAACCGCCCTTACTATGAGTTTCACCGCATGCACTCCCACGCCACAAGGGACTGCTTCCAGCTGGAGAGGATGCGGGGAAACTGCCTCATGAGGGGTGGCCATGAGGGCTACTCTCGAGGCGGTGGCTGGCGCAGTCCTGGGCGAGGGGGAGGCCGCGCTGGAGGGAGATGGGAGGAGCGCGGCCCGAACCAGTACAACGGGTACGACAACTACAACACCGGCGGCTACAACAACGGCGGCTACCAGCCGCCCATGCAGCAGCCACCCCCGCAGCAGCTGCATCGTCCCAACTCGCCTGCTCCTCAGGTGAACGCTGCCATGCAGCCACACACTGCGGGCAACTAGGGGCGGGGCGACGAACACTGCGGGCGCTACCAAGAACCAACAGGCTACATGGCCTGCATTCTTGGCGGAGCACAAGCGCCACTCTCCAACCGCCACTTCAAGAAGATCTCGGGCGAGATCGCCGCTGTCCACTCAGGCACAACTGCGGCGAAGTTACTCAAGTGTTCAGACAACAAGGTCTCCTTCGACATCAACGACCACCCCAAGTCCGCAAGGACCGTGGGGATCCTGCCCCTGGCCTGCACCCCCACCATCAACAACTTCACCGTCAACAAGACACTACTCAACGGGGGTGCAAGCCTCAACATCATCTCGGTGCCTACATTCGAGCGGCTCCAAGTGCCCTACGAGCACCTGGCCTCCACGAGGCCATTCACCAGCGTCACCGGTGGCACCACGGTCCCCCTTGGACAGGTCCCCCTCGCCGTCACGCTTGGCACTCGCCAGAACTACCGCACCGAGACTCTCGACTTCGACGTCGTAAACATAGCCCTCCCCTACAATGACATCCTGGGGTACCCAGCCCTCGGGAAGTTCATGGTCGTGACACACCATGCGTACAACCTCGCCAAACTACCCGGGCCTGCTGGCACCATCACCATCCGTGGAGAGGTGGAGGAGGCAACGCGCTTAGTAGAGTGAGCCTACAAGGAGGTGACCATCTTCCACCCGGCCAATGAAGACGACGTGGGACACCTTGATGAGGCTCCCAAGAAGAGGCTGCTCGCTTCGCACGAAGGAGCAGCTACCGAGAAACACCCCCCCCCCCCAGAGCGCAGGAGGCTCGAGGGATGCCACTGCTCTCCATGCGAGCGCACCTCTCTCCTAGGGAGGAGCTCTTGCCACATGCTCGTTCCATGTCCCCCACAAGGCCATGGAACCGCACCCTCGAGGGGACACCATGACGCCATGGTAAAAACGATGCCAGGACCTCTCTCTGTGAGGGTCTCATGGATCTCTCGCCAGGCGAACCACAAGGCCGCGGGAGTTTCTACCCACACAAGTGGGAGCCTCACTCCGGCGGGGCAATCTTTTGTTACTCGAGAGAGCCACAAGGCCATTACATCCTCGAGCTATGCACCTGAACTCACGCGAATATCAGCCCCATGACGATGGAAGTCCCGTGTCCGCACGGTGACGTCAAGTGCCTCTTGGGGGACCACAAGGTCACGACATCCCCAAGAGTTTTGTAAGAGAACAATGCATCACCCTAGCAGTAAAATCTTATTTCTTTCACAAAGAAATCTCTCCTTGCATGCCAGCATGCTGCATCTTGCATCCAGCAAAACATCATGTGCATTCATCCAAGCATGCATCCTTTTTCTCTCCACAGAGGCGCACGAAGGCCTTTTTCCTCTCGAAAGCATCCCACGAGTGGGGGCTGGAACAATGTATGTCAGCGGGTCACTACCTACACAAACACTTCGCCAAGTCCCTCGGCGTTTCTCCTCGCGAGATGCTCACGAAGGAACAACCAAGCGCGCACCTCTCCAGAGGCACAAACTGCCGGTAACGGTGGCAACCTCACTCCAAGGGACAAGTGAGCAGCACGCAAACCCCCACACAAAGCTCAAGAGGATCCTCCGCAAGGAGCAGCTGGAGGATCACCATGAAAGACACAAACAAAGTACCTCGAAAGACACCATCACGGAAAAGCTAAGTATTCTCGAAAGCAAAATAAAAGATAGGAGTACGATAGGCAACGAAGTTCAGAATTAACCCTTACAAGACACTTAAAATAGTTCACATGTAGACGCCACAAATACGAAGGAACACTAAGCAGAAGGACCCTCGGTTCTAGCGCCAGGAGATAGGGCTTCATCAGCAGGAGGAGTTGGCGTGAAGGCCTTCACGAAGGCAGCAACGTCGTCCTTCACAAGGGTGGAGAGAGGCCGCACGGTCGGGGGGGACCTCCCCCGCTAGAGTGCTCAGCTTGAAGCCCGACTGAACCACCAAAAGCCTGGAGATCAAATGTGTTGCCCCCTCCAATAGGAGCTGGTGGCACTCCGCGTCAAGAATCGCGTCCATGCTATGGGCGTCCTCCTGCAGCGAATCCAGCAGGCCGGCGAAGAAGTGAAGAGCACGCACATCGTCGTACCTGGCGGGTGTAGGAGGCAGCTCGAGGTACAGTCGTTCATCGACCACCTGGGCTGACAGGACGGCGCGCTGGAACACCCCATCGAGTTGGTGTTGAAGCTCCAGGGCCGGCGCAGCCAGCTCCACCCGCTCAGGCACCCCCTCCGCAAGCGGGGCCAGTTGCTCTCGCAGGACGAACAAGTCCGACTGGAATTCCGAAGACGCAACAACGACGCGCTCCCTAGTGCTGCTCTCCTCGGCAAGCTGGGCACGAAGCCGGCCAAGCTCAGCCGAGAGCCTATCAATCTCCGAGGGTAGCGCTCGCACGGCCATGACCTCCACAGACGGTTGTTCCCCAGCTAGGCCTGCCTCGAGTTCCTTGCGGTACGCTTCACACCCCGCCTAGATCTCTTTCTCTACCTGCCGCCGTTGTCTCTCCTTCCCCTCTTTGAGATCAATCTCCAGCTTCTCGAGGCTCTCACGCTCCTCACTCACCTCACCCACGAGGAGGGCGACCTCCGCCTCGCGTCTCTTGACGTCTTCCTCGAGGCCGTGGACTTTGTCCTCCCTGAGGGAAGCGGCGGATTCGCGGGAGGAGACAGCCGCCTCGCGGTGCACCAGAGCTTCTTCACGCGGGATGAGGGCTTTCTCTTGCTCCCTGCTGCCAAGGTTCCACGCATCCACCGCCGAGTGCTGCTCCTCCTGCTCCAGACGGAGTCGAGCCTGCAGATCCCAAGCGGCGTCCAGCATGCGCTTGGCCTCCTCACGAAGCGCCTCCGCCTCACGAGTGGAGGCCTCACACTTGCGTGTGGCCTCACTGAACATCTGGCAGCGCACCGCTTTCGCCAAATTTTCCCTCTCGTGGCATGTGAACATCACCTGGCGGAACCAGGCGCCCAGGTTCTCCAGACGTTCTCTCTCCTTGATGAGGAGATGGGAGTGTTCCCTCGCCCTGACCCGGAGCGCTTGTACAACGTCCTTGGCGATATCGAGCAGGGGGGCTCCAAGTAGAGCTCAGCGCGAGCGCCAGAGCAAATGCGGGCGGACCAACGATCCTCTTCCATCAGGTCACTGAAGAAGTCGTCAGGAAGGAAGGAGCCATCCGGCCCCTCGCGAGGGGTGTCCTGAAGCCACCTCTCCACGACAGCGTTGAAATCCTGCTACGACGCACCGCGGAAGGGGACGGAGAAAGAGCTCAGCACCCCCCCCGCCGCGTCAGCGAGAAAGAGAGTGTCGCGCCCGCTTCCCCATCGGTGGGGGCAGGCTCTTCTCCCCAGGCGCCCACTATGGCGGAGGTTGCCCCGACCGCATCGCTCGGGGGCTGTGAAGTCGTCCTTGAGCTAGCTGCGCTAGGGGCGGCGGTTGGAGGCGACGCCAGACGAGCCATGGGGTCACGCTTGATCAGGACGCCCGGCTCAGGCCTCGGGGCATCATCAGCAGAAGACTCGTCGGGCGGCGCTCGAGCCCCCGCCTTGCCACCCTGCAAGGAAGGGACGGGGTTTTCAAGCTCCTCAGTCACCGGAAATCGCGGGGGGACCCACCTCTCCTCGGGATCTACGAGGCGGACCGCCCCTCCTGAGGATTGGGGGCTAGGCGTCTCCGACACCCTCACCCTCTTCCGAGAGCTGCGACAAGGACATAATAAGATCCGGTACCACTCGAAGAAAAAGAAGACCAACATAACTAGGGACTTACTCTCCCCGGTTCCACCAAGCTCATGGAACGCGTTTTCCAACACGGGGGCGTGTCACGGCATCTTTGGCCATCGAAGAGCCCCCCGCGCCTGCATCAACCTTCGTGGGGTGCAGCCCCTCCACGCTTGCTGCCGCATCGTGGGTCACGGAGTGTGCGGGGGGAGAAGAGGGAGTGCTCGAGTACGCCGATGACTCGTGGCCCGTCTCCCGTGCCGGGGCGGACGTGACCTTCTCGAGAAGGATCTTCTTCGACACACGCCCGGGAGTCGGCTCACTTGGGGTGGAGTCCTCCGTCTCAGCTGGCTCCATGTCGCTCTCAGCAGGAGGCAAGGGAGAAAGGGGTTCTCTTGGCGAGATGTCTCACATTTGGCTAGGAGTCCCCACCTATCGAAGCGAGGCATGGCCCCGATCACCGCGTTACGCCCCGCTTCTTCAAGACTGTAAAGGGAGACTACGGAGGGAGGAAGAGGCGGCGCGGTTTTCCTGCCGAGGAGGGTCTGCATCATCGCCTTGAGCTCCCTGTCCTCAAGGAGGGAGCTGCTGAGCCTCGTATTGTCCTCTGTGTCACCGCAGTAGCACATGAGGTGCTCGTGTTCTTGAGGAGGCGCCAGCCTCTGGCGAACGAATTCATGGACAAGCATGGGCGCCTCAAGCCCGCTCTCGTGCTGCTCCTCCATCCTCTGCACTAGGGGAGCCATGTTCGGACCATCAAGGACTTCCTGGGCCCAGCCGGCGTGCTTCCTGGGCCTACCAGTGGGCACCTCAGGAAGAACCGCGGAGGCGCCAACATCCATAAACACCCAGCGGCTGACGATGTCATCCACCTTCTTCTTGTGGTCCGCAGGGGGAACAGAGCTCCCCTACCCAGACCGATGCGGAAGGAGGAGCACCCGGCGCAACAACCTCGGCCCGTCACACGGAGGCTAAAGAAGGAGCGGAAGAAGGCCACCAAGGGCCTGACACCGAGGAAAGCCTCGCACCAGAACGTGAAGATGGCTACGGTCAGAACGGAGTTTGGGGTGAAGGTGAAGAGCGTGTATTTGATACCAATCCAAGATGGCCAAAAAGAAGGTGGAGAAAGGAGAAATCAGGCCGACGAAGAGGGTGTGGAAGAAGAAGACGTATGCGGTCGCTGGGAGGGAGTTGAGTCGAGCTGACCTAGCAAAGAACGAGGTGGCGCCATGCTCGTTGGTGGAGGAGGCCACCATCAGGCGTACCCTCTCCAGCGAAGTCCCCGAGTGGATGCAGGGCGGCTACAAGATCGAGTGCGGTTGCGACGAGGAAGGATTCGCCGCGACAACCTGCTTGCCTTTCACCGCGGGAGCAGCTTTGTTGTCGGCCATCTCGGGGACAAGGAATATGGAGGGTCTGGAGAATGAGCGGTTTCCAGGCAGCGAAAGGAGAAGAGGGTGAATGGAGCCTTAGTAAATCCGCGGCCTTTATGGGCGGGGGCCCCCACGTCGTAGGGAGCCGTTGCCTTGGGAAGGTCGTGGGTCATGGACACGTGCCGAGGTCTGACCCGCAGCAGTTGGCCCCTTGTCTCCTCACATCCTGCAGACACGTGTGCCCTGCGGGCTCAGGGGCTAGTGCCGGGGCTCTGGATACCAGGGTACCGTTAGGCGACGGCTGCGGCCCAGCCCAGTACGCAGCTCCAAGGCCGAGAGCTCCGTCCATGCCAGGCGGGGCTCCCTTTCCAAGCCCACCCGCCAGGTGGGCCTGGCCCGCTGGGGATCTTGCCCTGGAGAGGGGTTCTCCTTCGCCCCCCTCCTTGGGTACCTCCCTTCAAGAGGAGGCAACCCACGTGCCTCTGAAGACCGCTCCTCTGAGCGGTGACGGAGGCGCCGCAGAGTCACTTTGTCCCAAGTTTCCATTCTGGTGTAAAAAGGTCGGGGGGACAGTTGCGGCGGCCAAAGGGGTTCCCAAAGATTGCCCCTTTCGTGCAAGAAGACCAAGACCACGCTAAAAGACGAAGGCGGCATCACCGGCTCCCCCACCATGACGCCATGGACGGTGGAGCTGTCCCCCAGCAACTAGGACCGCGCAAGAGGCGCAGAAGTATGGGACGCTCCTCCCTTTGGCACTTTGTGGTAACCCTTTCCTGCCAAATGAGTGGGAAAGAGGTCCAAATGCCAATATAAGAAGGGAGCAACCGGCCCTTGAATAAAGGGAGCTCGAACCATCATAGAGACCAAGTAGTCTGTTTCGAGCACAAGCTCGCCTTTGTACTGTAATGAACGCAGTGCAATCCGCCAGACAAGCAGGAGTAGGGTTTTACACCACACTGGTGGCCTGAACCTGTATAAACTCTCTGTTTCACCATTGTTGTCGTGCTCAAACTTCCCTCTCGAAGGCTCCTCTAGAAGCGAAGGAAGCGTGTTTAGCCCCACTGTTCAAACCTTTGAGAGCTATCCTGCCCAGGACAGACGAGCTCTCTCCGAAAGAGTCCTCCGGTGATGATTCCCTCTCTCGGCAGGGTGCCAGGAGAGGTCTAGAACCCTCCCGAACTAGGGTTGACGATGACGGCGGCTGCAGATGTTTGTGGTGAAAAAGGATCGGGTGTTTAGGGTTAACCCTTCGAGGATAATATATAGGCGAGAGGGCAACGCCAGTGGGCAGCCAAGGGGGCCACACCACCCCTAGGCGCGGCCGGGGGGCACGCCCACCCATGGTGTGGGGCCTCTGTGGCTCCCCTCCGTGTTGGGAATATGCCCTAGAGGCAATCATAGATGATGTAATTCCCAATGTATTCATAAAGTTATTAAGTTGTCCTTTGGTTTGAACATCTGATATATGTCATTGAATATGTGATTCGATTGTGGAACTATGTATTCATGTTGTTCATACTAATTGTCCTTGGTCGTTAAGGTTGTGCTGGACACACACCCTAGACTAATGTGAGTGTTGGCTGATGACACGGTTCCACTTGTCATGGGCATGGTGATGCCATTCCAACGTTCACGGACTTGGCTAAAGAGTTTAGCAAGTCGGACTGACCCATATTGAGATGCAACGATCAAGTCGTCATTTGCATGTCTCAATCAATGTAATCCTTAGACCTGAGGTTGTCGCACAATCCGAGTTGTGGATCACCGACTTAGGTTCTGTCAAACGTTGTTCTGTGACAAGGCAACTATAAAGGCAGAGTTCGGGTCGAATGAGAAGCAAGCTGCGTGATGTGGATAATCAAGATGGGATTTGCCCCTCCGAATGGAGAGATATTCTCTGGGCCCTCTCGAGTGATATGATTCAGGAAGCATGGCCATGCGCGACTCAGTTAAGTGTTAACTGTGTCGGTTGACTAAGAGTTAGTCAGATGAATCACATATCACGGATCGAGAAGAGAGTTGAGCTATTTAAGGGATGACGATAAATCGCCTATAGTTCAACAAGGTATATCGTGAGGAAAAGGACTAAGATGAATATCACATTGAAAGGTATGTCGTCATGACTCAATGGAACTTGGGAGTCGGCACGTTCTGCTAGGAGCCGCTACCGATTGATCGATTGAAAGTCGGACTCCAATCGTATCCAAGTCGCCATGAGCCTGCAGGGTCGCACACTTAAGAGCGGGAGCAAGTATTGGTTGGGTTGGACCCGAACCGGAAATGGACTGAGTTAGTGAGTCAGACTCACAGAGGGAATGGGCCACAAGTGTTGTGCAGCCCATTACCATACGCTATATAAAGAGGGGCGCAGGTTGCCCAGCGGGCACGTTAGTCCACCCCCCATGCGTTGGGAACCCTAACCCACTCAGTCCAGCCGCCGCACCGGACCTAGCAGTCCGCCGTCGGAGCTCCTCCTCGTACGTGTGGATACCGGCAGAGGTGCTGTACGTTCAGCACTTCGACGTTCGAGGGATTGGATCGGCTGGACCGGATCGTGGGACTGCACTGCCCCGACGCGCTGCACCGATAATCCGCACCTGCGCGTCTAGTGGTAATACTCGTGGTCTTCTACCTCGGCTAGATCTTGGGAGCTTCGCGTAGGAAAAAGTTTTCGTTTATCTCTACGCGCCCCAACACTCCGTGTCCCCTCCGGACTCCGTGTGCACAACGAATTTCTAAGACTTTCGGGTTTCGAATCGTCCAATTCTGAGAATATTTCTAGAACAACTTTTCCGAATCTAAAAACAGCAGAAAACATGAACTGGCTCTGTGGCATCTTGTCAATAGGTTAGTCCCAGAAATCGATAAAACAACATAAAGTGTAAAGGAAACATGTAGCATATAGCATGAAAACAACATGGAACATAATAAATTATGGATACGTTTATGACGTATCAGTGACCGTGGTGGTTCAGTGTATCCATAGATAACCTCCTTATCCATAACTTTTCGACGTTCCTGCACCAATTCTGGATCTGTATACTTATGGACTAGTTTCTCCAACTCACTCGATACTAGTTTCAAAGTATTGTGATATGCTCATGTCAAAAGAACACACCAATCAAGGTTTTGTTGTGGCAAAAGCTAAGTGATATACTTCCGACTCTTAGCGAAAACTCCCATTTGGGATAGAATTAAAAGGTGTACCTTCCAACTCCGTGTATTTGGATATCCTTATATCCGAGATAGCCTCGACAATTGCAACCTCGATACTACTTGCGTCCCCATATGGCATTCTAAGAGGTAAATGTAACTCCTGGGGCATCTTCAAAGCTACCCGGTACTTGACTAAGGTAGATCCATCATAAAATCTCATGATTTTAACAGTTTCCTTGGTAGTTACACCAAGTGATGTGATCATCCTGGTCAAAATCTCCGTCCAAATGCCAAGAAACTTATCCAAAGATACCCTCACCCTTATGGTGCGTTTCGGATATCCTTTATCCATCCTAGCTGTAAAACAACACCTAACAAAAATGAGAATACTGCATGTTGCAATAAGAATAGTATGGCAGAATTATTCTCAAGTGAATAACTATCAACTAAACTGTTTCCCAGTGGACTCTATCGTGTACTATCCTAAAGGATTTCTCCCATAAATAGGTTTCCAACCTAAGGTCAAAGATATTGCTCTGATACCACTTGTGGTGACCCCGCACACCACTGCATGTGTAGTGCACAAGTCGTTGACATAACACTCATGGAAGGACTTATCCGCAAATATTACATCCCTCAAAGTAGTACAACAGAAACATAATGGTCCATATATATTACACACTGCTTAATATTACAAAAAAAAAGTGAATAAAGAGTTCAACGTCATCCTCGTCTAAGGGAGGAAGTTCGAGTAGTGCGGTGTTGACGTGTGTCAACCTAGTGCACAAAGATAAAAGTAAACTTAGAACCATTGGAGATCAGTAACCTAAGTAGTAATAGTCTAACATTTCTCGCCTCGGTTCTCTATCTGGTTAGGTCTAATCCTCCTCATGTGGGTCTTCAGCTCAGTAGGCGGTCAGGTAGTCGACACATTCGACGGCACCTCACAGATCTGGATCCTCGTAGTAGATCTAGTCATCCTGATAGACTCCTTCGTAATCCTCCGGTAGGTCTTCAAAGTCTAAGAATGAGGTTTAAATGGGAAGGAATGAGTAACGAGTGTTACTCAGCAAGTTCCTGTAAGTAACTGTGGTACAGTGTATGATGCTCTAGCAACTACGTAGGACTGTTGGTCTTTGGTGTAACGCAGGTTTTCTAAGACATGTCTTCAAATGTCAAGTTTTACTTCTGAAAAACTATGTCCATCAGTCCCGCCGGGCGTCAAAATCTCACGGGATTCCTTTCCGGACGTGAACATAGCCCCCTCCTAGGACAAAGATGTTGCTGCCACAATTTGTTGTTTTCCCTCTGCACAGGTGTGCCACTTTGTCCAACAGAAGTCCCAGCCTTCTTGCTCTCTCCGCACACCATGTGTTTCTTAGCCTGGTCAGAATCACCAAGTCATGCTGAGTACTTCTCTGCTCTCCGCATATCCGTCCAATGTGACGCAGCTAGTACGCCAACCAATAGCACGTCACCACTCCCGAGTTCCTGACCCCCACCCAACGTTTAGGTGGTAAATTATATGCTCTTGAATCATGCATGAAACCTCAAGCAAACTGAAAAACTTGTTAATTTTCGAAGATTAAATATAAGGATATGTCATGATTATATAATAGTGTGCACAAGTTATCAACTTTGCCAACATCCAAATTCCTACCATCGTCCCTAACCCTAGTGCAGTGGTGAATTGGCAAATTTAGAATAAATCGAGATGGAGATAACATGCCAATGCGTAGGGCGTAAACACGAACTCTTCACATATTTTCAGCTTGGTTGCTTGACATCTTTGGGCTGGTCCTAAATGTCCCACTGGTTTTGGGCGTGCAAATTGTGCTAGCACAATGTAGCAAAAAACAGAGAGTTCCATGTTACTGGAAATTGATTTTTTTTTTAACTCCGTGGTTGTTCCGCCAGAATATGTTGTTCCGTTTCCATTTTCGTTTCCCCATAAAATTTTCCGTCTCCATTTTTATACTACAAAATTCCGTTTCTCTTTCCCTATTTCCATTCCGTTTGTGAGTTTGCTGGATGTTTACTGCATGTGGAATATAAACCACTGTACATACGAGGTTTATATAAGTACCTGCAAATTGATACGGTTCTAAATACATTTTTATTTTTCTTATTCGTAATGGCATCGAAAATAAATTTAGAATTTTTAAATGGTATCTTCTCCACTCATCCCGTCTAATTATCGTAAATCACACAAACTTTTTTTTTCTTACGTGAGGCTCCTATGCATAGGAAACTAAATTTCCTTCGAAATGCATACTCTAGGCCTCTACTTAGTTTAGGGCACCCGAGCTGTAACTATCATGCTTCCCTCTAGACATATCCTAAAGAACTGAACCATGCTAGACGCATTCGGATTTGTATATCATATACTCTTCGCCTGAGATCAGACTAGGACTTTGCGTAGAAGGTTCTTCTCCTATGGTGCAATAAAAATGTATAAGCTAGATGTATTACTGAACCCTCTCATCCCTAAGTATGTGTTCCTGATATCGTCCTCCAAATCCTGGATTGATTTGTAGTTGAGAGCATCACATGAGAAGGTTTCAAGTGAAGAGAGGTCCACGAGAAAAGAAAGCGGTAGAGGCTAGGTTCCTCCAAACTAGAATTCTGATGTGAATATATACAACCCCAGTCCGCGCGTGGTTACAAGATGGTCCGGTATCGTCAATGAAACCACCATAGCACATGCGAGCTGAGAGTGTACCCTGTCATAATGAAACAAATCCAAAAGTTCCTCCCCTCAAAAAAATAAAAAATAAATCCAATAGTACCTGATACTCCATGGACGTGATGAACTTTGTTGAACTACCATGCATATTTACTCATCCATTGAGCAAGGTAACTAGAACTGTTGGGTGTGTTAATTTGTCGCATTTTTTATCGGTAACTGACATTGTCCTAGCTAAACTACCAAGGAAAAGGAAGATCATATCTTTCGGCCTTAGATGTACCCAACCATCATATTATGGAAGTTGATGCATGAAATTTTTTCCAAATCATCAGCATGCAGAGTACAATTAGTATACAAGAGTGGTAATTCCAAGATGTATTTTGTTGTTGTTGAGGGGAGGCAGTACTAAGATGTGAATGTGAATATGTGATGACATTTCCTTTTTGAGAACTAATATGTGATGACTGATGACGGCTAGAGCGAGAAATTTCATCGCAGGTCCAACCAATCAATCAAGGGCAGCAACGGCGGCGGATCTTGGGGATCGACTAGGTGGGCCGTGGCCTACCGGATTTTGACACGGCCACTGCGAAAAGAAAGCCCACCACCGTCTCCCCCGGCCCCGATCCTGGCTTCTCTTCGACGAGACGACAGTCGGCCCTTCCCCATCCTGCAAGCGAACTTCAATCCTCCCGTCCTGACTCTCCCGGCGAGATCCCCTAAAAAAAAAAGACTCTCCCGGCGAGAATCCCCGCCACCGACCTGCCCCGGTGCTATCGCGGGCCTGCCTCAAGAGCCTATCTCCCTGCCCCCTAACCCTAACAGCCTAGCCGTGATCAGGCGCCACGCGCGCCGCGGCTTCCCGTCGCCGGCGGCTTACGTTCTCAAAGCAGCATTCCGAGTGTCTGCTGTGTCATGAAGCCCAAAGTTTGTGCTGTCACCGCCGGCGGTGGCGAGAAGGGCCGTGGGGTGGACCCGTCGCTGCCGCGGTTCAAGTGCCAGGAGTGCCACCGGGCACTCGTGGTTGTCGGTGTTGAGTCCTTCCCTGATAGGCCGCCCGCCCACGCCAACTCTGGTACCTTTTGCCCCCCGCCCGATTTGTCTCCCTTTCCTTTCAGTAGCCCCTAGTGATTGCGTCAATTGTAATCGAGCGCACCTTTATGTTAACAATCTAGGGCTAGTTGATGTCAACTCTATGTGAGTTGGACAATTTGGCACAATTGGATTGCGTCATATAGGTTCGGATGGAAAGCATGCTGGCAACTGTTTCTGGAGAAGTATAGCTTTTTGCTTCTCTGCAGCCAATGTTAGACGAGAAACCCAAGTATGTGCATGGTTGAGTTTAGTATCTGGCTCTATTGTGTTTGATATGGTAGTTGGACCATATAATGCCTTTGGATACCGTGGTATGGGCTGTAAGTTTCAGCACACCAAATGCCCTCTTGCGTGTCGCAAATTTGCTGGCATTACATTTACTTCCTTTATTGTTAATTGTTATGGCTTGAAACCAGCATACTCTTCATATTGCTGGAACCTTTAGTTTACACAACATACGTTTATCTTGACAATCTTATCAGGCGGTGAACTGCATGTATTGGTTCAAGGTTAAACCCACATAATCATATTCAGTAAAACATAAGCCAGCAAATCCTTCCATATAATAGTTATATACAGAGGAATACAAACATATAATTGTGATTTGAGATGGGAAAATGTTGCTACATTGATCATGTCGCAAACTTTTGATGATGCAACCTGCCGAATTGCTTCCAGTTAAACTAACCATTTTATTGCTAGCCTAAGATAACTGTTGGCTTTTGTTTTGCTTGCTTTATATACTGATGCATCATGCATCGGTGTCACACATTTGTCTTGAAAGCAGTTTAAGTTCCCATTTTCTTGTTAACACTACTAATTAAGAGATTCTAGTAGAGGTTCTTATGTATTATATGCCATTAATGGATACAGGTATGCATGCATCCTCTGTTCAGGGCAGTATTATGGGGGAGAGCAGGATGGAGAGTTCGTACATTGTGCTATCCAAGCAGAACAGATCTCAAGGCCCTGGGATTCCCCCACGCCCACCAAGTGCGGCAGCCCGACATGTCGAACCTAATCAATCAACAAGAGCAATGGAGGGTTCATATGTAATGCTTCCACCTGCTTCTGCTTCCATATACAAGACATCCGCATCTGAAGGAGGTGCTGCACATCTGCCACCTCTAAGTCTTAACTCCACTAGGCATTCACCAGGAAGCAATTCTGGATTTCACTCTAGTGTGACTGTATTAAAGCGGGCATTTGAGATTGCTAGTTCACAAACTCAGGTAAAGTAAGTTGCATGTATACGCAATTGTTACCGTTTAATGTTATGTAGTCAACTTGCTTGAATGTACTAATACGGGTATTTGACAATTGCTGCTTCACAAACTCGGTTTCAAAAAGTTCCTTAAAAAAATGTCTATATTTAGCGCATGCACATGCATTTGATTCCTTTTCATCAGATTTGCACCAGGCTGCATGTTGTGTACGTCATTGCATCACTACATTTTTCAGTGCGTTCATTATTAAAAGTTATTGGGTTTTTAGAAAATCAGTGCGAACACTTGTGTGACTATGAAATATGTTTGCAGGTTGAGCAGCCGCTCTGCCTCGAATGTATGAGGGTGCTTTCTGACAAGATGGATAAGGAGATTGAGGATGTAAAAACTGACATTAAAGTTTATGATACGTGTCTACAACGTTTGGAGCAAGAATCCTACAACATCCTCAGTGAAACCGATTTCAACAAGGAGAAACAAAAGGTACCTCTCTCTGTTACATAGTCACATATGCATGTGAGATGTTAACTAATGAGGTCACACTATATATGGTTTACTGTTTGATGTTATCCTAGATATATGCCTTTATCATATACATGTTAGAGATTCTAAATACTAAGAAATGCAATAAGATCCAGTTTTATGCTTTGACCTTGAGCTATCATATCAACTAGAATAGCTGCAAATGTATATTAGTCTCCCCCGAAAAAGTAAGAGAAAATGCATTAATCTTGTGATTCATACTATGTTTTATAGTGCTTGAGCAGATAGTAAAAAGTTACATGAAAACTGTAGGATAGCTTGAGTTTGAGACTACTTTTGTATAACTTATGTAGCTCACATCGGTGTTGTACTTTCCTACACAGCTAGTCACAACTTGGACAAGTAGACAACAGTTTATGCTCTTTATGCTGAACCTGTATCTAATTTGTATCCATAGTCTAATAAACTATCTAGGTAAGAGTGGTGCTCAGCTAGGGACAAGAAAATAATGGAAGACAAGGAAGATTTTATTGATAAAACATACATGTACCTTAGATGAAAATTAGTTCATTTCCAATTCCAATACTACAGTATAAGTAGTTATCTTTATATAAATAATACTAAAGTGTAGCCATTCATGATGTTGTGCAGGGGTTATGTAGAACACCTTTATTATGTCTTCATAACTAAAATCAGCAATTTTATTTTTTGGGCTGATCAGCATTCATTAATTTTTTATAGGATACACAAATTCTATCGTTTACGATGTGTGTTCTGTCTTTTCAGATAGAAGAAGAAGAAAATAAACTAAAAGCTGCTATTGAAGAAGCTGAAAAGCAATTTTTAGAAGTTAGTTCTGAGATGAAAAATCTGGAAACAGAATATAAAGAATTTGAAGAATTAGAAGAGCGGTTTGTGGTTTCTTCACCATGCCACTTTTGTTTCAGGCATAATTTTATTATTTTGCAACTTGACTATTGGAAGAATGCGATATGAAAATTTTAATACTTTGCACTAATAGGACCTGGTCATTTTTTTCCTTATCTTCTTGATGCATGTGTTATTATTCTAGAGTAAAAAATGCACGAAAAGAAAAAGATTATGAAGGCATCACTGCACCTGGATAGTGTTATAATGTTTCTAGTATAGATATTTATAGTGAAAATGTTTCTACTATAGTAACAACTGCTCATCTTAAAATATAACAGATTGTTTCTATTAGGTAGTCAACTGAAAATAGTATTCCATATTGGCACCAAAAGACACCACCATTGATGAATAATATCATGCAGGCATGGTATCGCTTTTCCAACGATACATTGGTTTTTGGCAATCTGAACTGTTCGTTGTGTCATGCTAAGCTCCAATTACTTTTTAGAAAAATCTAATGTATCATATTTCTGTTCAGGTATTGGCATGAATTCAACAGCTTCCAGTTTCAGCTGACATCTCACCAGGTATATACCTGTTGGACACAGAAACATCTACTTGTCAAATAGAAGTAATTATGTTTTCTTGTCATATCTTGAGATCTCCTACACTTTTACTGAGAAGAAGCTCTATAGCACATTCCAATTCATTGTAGAATCATCCATGCATCTTGTTCCAGATAAGTGAACCAGACATATGTTTTATTTTATTCTCCTTATTTTGTTGGCATAAATAAAAGTCTTTTGAAAAGCGAGCATTAAAAAACCTCCACAAACAGGCAGTAGAACCTGTGGCGTTTCTATAAGAAAACAACTGTGGGCACACCCCGCAGGGGCAAACCCCAAACATGATGGGCTCTGCACCCTCTAACCACTGAGCAATAATTGGTTCTCTCTTGAAAAGTCAATTCTGAATTCATATATTTAATACTTAAAAAAAACATTACAACCTTTTCTTTCTTCTGTACGTGCATTATTTCTTATGTCTGAACTGTTCGCTAACATTTTCCGCTGATGCTTCGAGTCATTGGCTAAAATATTGCTTACTCCAACCTTCAGGAAGAAAGAGATGCGGTTTTGGCCAAAATAGAAGTTTCACAGGTTCACCTGGAATTGTTAAAGCGCACAAACGTTCTTAATGATGCATTCTATATTTCACATGACGGAGTGATTGGAACAATAAACAACTTCCGTCTCGGTCGTCTCCCTCATGTACAGGTAACAACTTTCATGTGTGCTTCACTACTGCTATACTCACTGTTTTTAGACTATACACATTGTGTCCTATGTACTAACATACAGACCTTAATTACTCTGACCTTAGGTTGAGTGGGATGAAATAAATGCTGCTTGGGGTCAGGCTGCTCTTGTTTTGCATACCATGACTCAGTACTTTCCAAAATTTCAGTATCCTCCACGCAAACGACCTTTTCTTGTTTCAATTTGTGGTTATGAGTGCATATTTTAATTTCTATGTAGCATAAATAATATTAGTCATTCTCAAATAAACTCAATTGTTCTAAGAAGGGATGATTTTGCTATCTAGTTCCTGAACTTTATCCAGATACCGGATCAAGATTCATCCTATGGGAAGCCATCCAAGAGTAACAGACATCAACAATAATACCTATGAACTGTAAGCCATATGTACTCCTTTCTGTATAAGAAGATATCAAGGGTAGATCATTTTATATGGTAGCACGTAGTTACATAGATGAATTGAAATATCTTCTGCATGTATCTAGACCTATTAATAAATGCAAATCTGCTCTCATTGAGCACTTGTTATGTTGGTCAGTGAGGTGGGCGAAGTTCTAAAATGATCATTGTTCTATCTAGTTGTGGCAGTATGCTTTGGACATGTTTTTGCAGTTTTTTCCCGTGTCTTGGCAGTATAATTTCATTTCAAGTTAATAAGATGTATTTTTGATGTTCAGGTTTGGTCCTGTGAATCTATTCTGGAGCACCCAATTGACAAAGCAATGACCTGGTTTCTGACTTGCCTGCAAGAGTTGGCCGAGTTCGCCATGAGTTTGGATAAAGAGAACAATGTTCCACTTGACAAGTTACTGAAGCTGCCCTACAAGTAAGATCTCCTGCAACTTTTTCTCTGTTATGTCGCTATTTCTGAATTTTTTGATGCATCAATCGAGGTTTTCACAGGATTGATGGTGACAAAGTGGGGAGCTACACGATCTTCCTAAGTTTCAATAAACTCGAGAACTGGACAAAGGCGCTCAAAATATGCTGTGCAACTTGAAGTGGGTTCTCTACTGGTTTATTGGGAACACGGCTTTCGCGGGCCATCTGCATCTTTGTACTTGGCGCAATCACAAAACGAGAAGGGTTGATGTTGTATTTAAACAGAGACGAAATCACTGACCCCAGATGCTGATTGTTGCTGCATGTTAACTAGCCACGGTAACAATACGCATTTGAGATGTACATAATTACTAGTCATAGCTAGCCTTGTTACATTGAGTATATGGACTGCATGACGTACATAATTATCAGGCATAGCTAGATTTCGGTTCAGGTTACAAAGATCTTTTTTTACACTTAGATGGAAATGATTTTATTTTTATTTCTACAGTAGGTGAGAAAGATTCTTCATCTTGGGTGATTTTTACCGTCCATGTTAGGCTGTACTCCCTCCGTATCGAAACGTAAGATGTTTTACCGTTTACTACAAAACGCATCTAGACATGTTTTAGTGCAAGATATAAATGAATCTATATATAAAACATGTCTAGATACGTTTTATCTAGAAAACGCTAAAACATCTTATATTTTGATACGGAGAGTGTCGCGTAAATGTGATTCCTCCGACAGCCAGCAGCTCATCTTCGACCTCCCAGCCAACTTGTGTACACAAGCAACGTCTAGAGGAAAAGGCGGAAAACCGTGCGGGCCCATAATTTTTTTGGGGTGACTGAGAATTCCTCGCTCCAACCCGTGAATCCGAGGGTTTGGACGTTGATCTGAGGGTGCCCTCCATCGCGAAGAAAGGACTTGCTGGGACGGAAATTTCAGCCCCCTGCTACCGCCCCCGCTCTGACCTTCCTCTCTTGCTCCGTCCGTTCTGCTCGTAGCGCCGCCATGGCATCTAAGCAGTCTTCACTCGTCAGCGTACGCGTTTGCGCGGCTCTAGAATCAGATCTCGCGGGTCATTCAGATTTGACGGTGGCCGCCGCGGCGGCGACTGCGCCTGCTCCCGCTCCGGTGAAGCACAAGCGGTTGGGTAGCGGACAAACTGCTAAAGCCGCCGCCGCTGGTGCCGCTTAAGGTAGAGTCGGTTTGCTGGTCACGACCGCCATAGAAGGGGCGGCGAAACCACCGAAGCCGCTACCGAAGAAGAAGAAATCGCCGACCTCTCCCGCCGTACCTCCAACGCCGACGCATAGGTACAAATTCTCTCCTTTTCGATTCGATCTTGCTACAATTTCGCTGTATTTCTTTCGGATTATTGTACCGATTGTGTAGCTTGGCCGGGTGTGAGGCCCCTACAGCCGCGTACATGGACATGCTGAACGAGGTCAGCGTCAACATCGTTGAAACCCCCTTACTGCTTTCAGCTACAACTAGGCCGAGGAAGGGGTTGACGGTGCCGGCGATGAGGATGAGGACGGCGACGAGGATGAGGACGACGTCGATGAGATCGGGGGGTTGGTGTTCATCGCGAGCAAGAGGGTGATGAATTACACGCAGCTCGAAGACGAGACCCTGATCAAAGCTTGGGAGGTCGTTTCTCTCGATGCCACTACCGGCACTGGATCAAACCGGCAAGGGTACTAGCCAAGGGTCGAGGATCAGTTCTTACAGATGATGCCTTGCTTTGACCAGAACGACAAAGTGGTGAAAAGAACCACACGCATGTATAGGTCACTGCAAGGTCGTTGGGGTATGATCAAACCGATAGTGAGCCGGTTCTGTGGATGCTTGGAGCAAGTTCGTAATGCACCTCCAAGTGGAACGACTGAGGGTGATTATGTGAGTTTGCAAGTCAACATTCTTGCTTTCTTTATCATTGTTGTTACGCTGACACGATTTTTGTTTACGAAGGAATGATGACCCACAAGTATAGTGGATCGCAACAGTTTCGAAGGAAGTAAAACCCAAATTTATTGATTCGACACAATGAGAGTAAAAGAATACTATTAGCCTTAACAACTGAGTTGTCAATTCAGCTACACCTGAAAGTAGACTTGCTCGTAACAATTTATCAGTGGTAACCGTTTTATAGCAGCAGTAGAAATAAAATAACAACATTAGTAAAATAGTAACAACAGTAGCAATCGCGGAAAACAGCAGAATGAGAAGTACCGTAGGCATAGAGAGAATGGATGGACGGACGTAGCATGGATAACATCGGTCATGTAATAATCTAAACATGGGCATTGCACATAATAATAATAATAAAGCATCCAACTTCTAGGCAAACCATAGGCATGTGTTCCAATAAAGTCATACATGCTCGCAATGAGAAATTTGCACAACATCTTTTGTCCTACCAGCCCGCGGCAGCGGGGCCTAGGAAAACTACTGGTAATTAAGGTGCTCCTTTTAATAAAGCACCGGAGCAAGCATTAACATTCTGTGAACACACGTGATCCTCACATCACAACCATCCCCTCCGGTTGTTCCAATTTATGTCACATTGGGGCATCGGGTTCCGGACAATGACATGTGTAAACAACTTGCAAATATGATCAAGAAACATAATTATACTCATGAAACAATAACATGTCCAGATCCGAGATCATGGCACTCGGGCCCTAGTGACAAAGCATTAAGCATAACAAGTTGCAACAATGATAGAAAACACTAATAATGGATACTAGGCACTATGCCCTAACAATCTGGCATTATTACATGATCAATCTCATCAAGTCTCTTCCATCCCTCTCAGCCTACAACAGTGTTTACTCACACATGGACAGGGGAATCATGGATGGTTGATGGAGAAGAGGTGGCGGCGTCGATGGTGATGATCTCCTCCGAATCCCCGTCCCGACAGGCGCCAGAACAGGAACTTCTGATCCCCGAATCGAGTTTCGAGGTGGCGGCGGCACTCTGTTGTGTTTGTGTGGAATATGACGAACCCTCCCTCGGTTTTTAGGTTTACGGGGCATATGTAGTCGAAAGGGGAGTCCGATGGGGTGTCGGGGAGCCCCACACCACCAGGCGGCACGGTCAAGGAGAGGGGGCGCCAGGGGGTGGTGGCCCTCTCCTAGCCCCTCTCTGGGCCCCCTTCTCACTCCCGGGGTCTTCTGGTGTTTTAAGCTCAATGGGATCTTTTCTAGGAAAAAACGAGACACCAAGATAATTCTGTTGAAAAAAGCGTTTGCCCGTATTAGTGGTATCCAAAACTCAAGTTTGGAGGAAAACAATAAGAAAAGTGTTCGGAAAAGGAGATACGTTTTGGACATATCAACTCCCCCCGAGCTTAGCTTATTTCTTGTCCTCAAGCAATTCAGTGACAACTGAGTGCGATAAAAGACTTTTACAAACATATTTATTTCATATGATGTAAATATACTCACTATATGATCAAGTGCCGAAGCAATTCATAATAGGATGTATGGAAGATAAAAGTCACCTAACAGTTATGCAAACCATCAAGAGATGCCAACAAATTAATAATAATAAACAACATGAAGTATATCAATCTCCAGGATTGCAATGCTCATAATAGGGTTTGATAAAGTGTACTCATTTTCCCTTAATAATGGAGCAAAAAATATATGCTAGGGTACCTCTGAAGTTCAAATGAAGACTAGAAATAAAGATATCAAAGATACAAGCATCAAAGTTATACCACTATCAACCGTGGTTTGGGACAAACACATTACACTAAGAATGAAAGCCATGCTCTCAAGAAGGTGCATAAAGCGAGAAGGTGAAGACTCAACATAAAAATAAAAGAAAGACCCTTCGCAGAGGGAAGCAGGGATTAACTCATGTGCTAGAGCTTTTTATTTTAGTAAAAAGATGTATTGAAAACATTTTTAAGAGAGATGCATGCTTATGTCAACAAATGGTAAACAGAAAATACAGTACATCACAAGCCAACTAGACTTCAAAAGAGCGGCTCCCATAAAAGAACGCATCTGGGTAGAAGGTTATCCCTCTTTCTCTTTTGTTTACACAATTATGTTTTGACTGATAAATCAGGGAAAAATATAGTGAAGATAATTTTTTGTATTAATTTGGGGCTAGGCACCCCGCTGCCGGCTCTTCTATCATTTGGATAAGCGGATGAAGTGTGAAATCCAATCAACAAGTGAGGTAAAGATTCTCTATTTACGTCCTCATGAGCTAAAACAGGGGCACAAAACAGATATAATTTTTTGATGTTTTAAAGGTAGCACAGGAGAAATTTACTTGGAGTGGCGATTAAATATCACATATATAGGTAGGTATGGTGGACACATTTGACAAACTTTGGTTTTTTAGGAGTTGGATGCACTAGTAGACCTCATACTCAGGTGAAGGCTAGCAATAGACGGGGAGTGACAATCAAGAGAGCAACAACTGTGATAATCATGTTTGCGACAAAACAAAATTAACATGGGCATAAAAATGATGCAAATAATCCGAGGAAAAATAAACCATCGAGGCTTAAGTGAGTTTTTGTTTTCAGTCATAGCATGCGTGCGCATGTGCCAAGTCAATTCAAGCGAAACAATCATAGGGAGATACCACAATGTCATACCCTTCTATGAATAAAACAACGCAAGAAAACATTCATACTACATGCTATCTTATATTAATAAGTTGGAACTAAACACGTGGGAGCACGAACTACTAAGTATCAATTAAATAACATACACCTTACATGAACGAACTAAGCATGTTCACACGGATGATTATATGTTCAAAATAAAACAAATAGAGTTAATACTAGCCTCTTACCACAACTTGGACTTGTCGTAAATCATCATTACTTCTTTTCACTTGTGTGGATCGAATAATATAGAATGATAATTAAACTCCAATGGAGACACGGAAGTCCGATGAACTCTGCAACAAACTTTACAAAACCAAAGAAGAATAACAAATACTTTTGGGTTTTCGAATTAAAACAAGAACAAAAAGAACAAGCAAACAAAGCAAAATATTACTGGATTTTTGAATATTAAACCGAAACGAGAAAAGAAAGCAAACCAACAAAACTAAAGAAACAAACAAAGAGAAAAAACAGAAATATTTGGTCTTTTTGTGTTTTGTAAAACAAGAACAAAACAATAAAACAAAGAGAAACGAAAGAAGCGAAAGAAAACGAAAACATGGTGACGTGGGGATGACTCCTGAACCTGTCGGGTGAGCCTACCCGGTCCAAGGCCCAAGACCAAGGCCCAAAGCAAGGAGTTACCCCGCAGTTCTAGAAGGCCCAGCGGAGGCCCACCCGCAAGACTTGCGGGTCAAGAAGGAAAACTCCTACGGGCCTAGAGTTAGGGTTTGTAACCCCCCCGATACGGTTTGAGACCCAGCTATCTATAAAACGCTGGGAGAACCACATGAGGGGGTGATGGAATCTACTTTCCACCACCACAACCATAAGCTCGAGATCAATCTCTCGGCTTGCGCACCCACCTTTGTAATCGGTCTACTCGTAATACAGATCTCAAGAGCAGGAGTAAGGGTTTACCTCTACGAGGGCCCCGAACCTGGGTAAAATCGTGCCCACTGTTAGCTGACGATTTTCATCTATGCGCCCCACTCGCCGGAATCGCGCCCGACGTTCAGCGGACTCGAGAAAAGCATCAGCTTGACGTTCGGCAGCTTCCACTTCCACGCCATCAACACGGAATCCTGCGCTTCCCCGACCAGATCGGACTCGGCGAATCGGACTCTGAGTCCGTCTCAAGCCCGGCGGCCCTCGAGTCGCCATCTGACAGCGCTGGTCGCGACCCAGCGCCCAGCGGTGGCTCCATCCGCTGCAACACACACGATTTCCACACGACCGCGACTGAGGATCCCTCCAAGTTCTGCAAGAACCGCTAATCTACGCCTAGGAATCACGCGCCATATATGGCCCAAGTCTGCATGGCAGATTCAGGCGAAGTACCCGACGAGACGGAGGAAAGCAAAGAAGCGCGAGAGAGCATCAAGGTTTCGCGAGCCTCCTGGCTCAAAGCGAAAACGGCTATAAATTTGAGCCAACCGATATCACCCACGTCCACTCAAGGGGACCTGATGGCGTACCACTACCAACTGCTGCGGACTGGCCGACAGTTGCAAGAAGCCCGCAAGGAGCTAGAACAGCAGAACCAAGCGACAGAAGCCTCGAGTGTGCGCCGTGCGGCGCTCTCCAGGACCCAATCGACGGGAAACCAACCCTTGACGAAAAAATACGTCTCAAAAACTGCTCGCCTGGACCACGGGTCCCTCAGCGAAGTCAACAAATCTCTCGAGACCTCCCTCATGCACGTTGATGAGGAGGGAAACGTATGCCCGAAAACTCCCGCCACCGCGATACTGGCCGCCGCAACGTACTTGCAGGCGAACCAGCCACCCGAATACAACTTCCGCGCGGAGCAACACCGACAAGTCCAGAAGGGGCACCGCCGCCCAGAACCGCAAGCAGCGACAACTCCAGAAGCTGATAAAACCCCTCGGGTGGACAAAGCACCTCGCAGACGCGAGAGTACGTCGCCTAAAAGAGGAGAGAAGGGATCACCTCGCCGATCCCGAGGAAAAGAAGCCATGCACCGTGGCGATAGCCCGCGTAGAGACGATGATATCCCGTGAAACCGCGATAGCAGCCCACGGCACCATGGAAGCCGGTCGTGACACCGTAGTAGTGAACAGCGGCCGGAGGACAATCGCGACCGAACTAAATACGACGCACGTGGAGACATCGCGCAGAGCAAGGTCGACAAGGCTCGAGCCCGCAAGAACCGCACCCGATCGCCGTCCACCTCCTCTGACGAGGAAGCCTAGGGCGCAATGTGTTTCAGCCGCAGCATCCACGAGGCACCGATGCCTAAAGGATTCAAGCTCACAAAGGAGGTCCCAAAGTACGCGGTCCGCAAGAGCCCAAGTCATGGCTTTCAGACTATCTTACGGCCGTAAAATACCAACGCGGGAACAAGACAACAACCATGCAGTACCTAAGCCTACACCTCGTAGGCGCCGCCCGCAGCTGGCTCGAAGGAAGACTGTAAGTGCATTTTGCATCTTTGATCTCTCTTAGGTTTTGGAGTTGATAACAACACCACTAAGCTTCTAACAGTGCGTCAAGTATTTCAGGTTAAATCAACTAGACGCCAAAAAGGTGAAGAGAATTCCAAGATAAAGCCACTAAGATTATCTTGGTCCAGCGGTAGTACCGGGCGTGGCAACGGTAGTACCGTTCTGCACAGGGAGCGGTAGTACCGCGCCCAGACCCCGCTAGGGGAAATTGCGTACTGCCTCCAGCGGTACTGAAGCGGTAGTGGCTCGGTAGTACCGCTGGATTCTTTTTAATCTTGAGCAAATCCTTTCTCAGCGGTAGTACCGGTACCGGCTAGCGGTAGTACCGCCCCCAGTACCGTCTCTTCTACCGCTGGCTAGGAAATTGCTCTCTGTATCGCACGGTACTAGAGCGGTAGTGGCTCGGTATTACCGCCCGCCACTTCGAATTAATTCAAAGTGGGTGGCCAGTGGTAGTACCGTGGCGCACTCGCGGTAGTACCGCTGCTGGAGTACCATGGTTCAGTACCGCCTGTGCTCTGCGTCTGAGACGCGCTAGTACCGCGTGGATACCCAGGTGGCGGTAGTACCGCTGGGTCCAGCGGTAGTACCACCAGGCACGAAAAGAGTCAAAACGGCTAGTTTTGGGATGGGTCTATAAATACCCCATCCCCTTCTTCCCCAAGTGGTTGCTCGTTCTAGCATTTAAGACAATCATTTATTGAGCCTCCAAAAGCTAGATCTCTCCCAATCCCTCCACCCAAACTCGTTGATACTTGGAGGATTGGATGAGAAGACCCGAATCTACATCTTCACCGACTCGTTCTTCATTTCCCCCTCTCTAGATAGAGGGGTCTAGCCTAGGGTTTCCTCTTGTGGAGAACCTAGGCATCTTGTTCTTGTTGGTGATTCAAGAAGTGTTGGGAGCCCCCAATTTGGTTTTGGGTGTGTGCCCCAAGTTGTTTGTAAAGTACTCGTTCCCCGCCTCAAAGGGGTTCAATAGTGGAAGGTGAACTAGGCCTTTGTGGCGGAGTTCATCGGAGAATAGGGTGAGGCCTTTGTGGCGTTGAGTAGGACTTCGTGGCGAGCTCACACTCCTCCAACGAGACGTACTCCCCTAACAAGGAGGAACTGGGGAATACATCGTGTCTCCGTGTGCTTCACTTTGGTTACCGTGTTCCCTCACTCCCTTTACTTATCGCTTGCATTGTGTTTATCATTATGCTTGTCATATAGGTAAATTACCTGTAGCCGCATTATCTAGAGAATTTACCTTTGTGTCAAGCCTAAATCAAAAGAAAAATTAAAATTGGTCGTAGCACCTATTCACCCCCCTCTAAGTGCCCATACTTTACTTTCAATTGGTATCAGAGCCTCGGCTCTTCTATCGGGCTTAACCGCCTAAGAGTTTTAGTATGGGAGACGATTTGGATGCCGAAACGTCCGTGGTCAAGGTGACCATGGATGATCTCAATGATTTGAGAAATTCATTGACCTCATCCATAGACACCAAATTTGATGAGTTGCGTCAAATCTTGGCAGAACTCCTCAAAGCCTAAGGACCGGAGGTAGTCGAATCTACTCCTCCGAAAACTAATCCGGAGGGCGCCAAGAAAGGGGTAGATGGTGATCCATCTAAAAATGCTTCCGCCGAACACTCCACCAAGAAGGGCACGGAGGGAGACGAAGGATATCACTCCGTTGAAGGACGATATTCTCCCGACCCCCCCGTCCCTCATTCTCATATAATACCTAGGGGAGATCCACCTAAAATTAATGCCTTTTCTTTTCGTGAATGGCAATATTACATGGAGACTCACTTGAACTCTTCTTGTATAGATCTTTGGAGAATCACTCGTGATGGATACAAGCCTCATGACCCCAAGAATCTCACAAGAAGAGAAGTCTTAGATTGCCAACTCAACTACACCGCTTTGTCCATTCTTCAACAAGCCGTGGGTCCTAACCACATGCTGCATTTTCAATAATATTCCACCGCCAAGGAAACATGTGACGCTATTGTCATCATGTTTATGGGCAATGAGAGCATGCAAAGGAATAGATATGATGCCTTTACCAATAAGGCCGAAGGATTCTATATGCATGATGGAGAGGACCATGTGGACATGTACCGGAGACTCAAGACTCTTGCCACCGCCTTCTGAAATGTTGGTGCCAAGTACATTGATGATGCTTGGATCAAGAGGAAGTACATGATTGCGATAATGCCATTTGAGGGCGCGGACATGAAGAGCATTCAAGGAAGACATGATTTTTCTTCCATGACCTCAACTCAAGTGATGCAAGAAATGTGCTCGTATCAAGTGCAAACCAAGAATGCTCTTGACAACCGTGCTAAGGCCATTGGAATGCACAAAGGAGCATCTGTTGCTTTGAAGGCCAAGGTTTTGTCAAGAGAGGTTGAGTTTGAAGAATAAGGAGAAGAGGCATTGCCTCCTTTGAAGGAACAAGACTATGATCCCGTTATAAAGGATCTCATTGCTCTCACCGTGCAAAAGTTTTGGAACAATCCTCCTAAGGGCAAGAGATTTGTTGAGGAGAAGACCAAGTCTCGTTATGGAAATGATGGGGCTCAAAAAGTGAGGTCTTGCTTGAATTTCCAAGATAAGCACCACTTCATTGCGGAGTGTCCCTATGAGAATAGAGAGCTCCATAGTGGAATGCTCATTCGCAAGGACAAGTCCAAGGTTGAGTACAAGAAACCTCATTTCAAGAAGAAATCATTCAACAAGAAGTCTCCCACCAAGTTTGTGCTCTTGACTCAAGAGGAGTATGATTCCGGGAGTGATGAAGAAGAAGAAACCACAAGTGAAGTGGCCGCTCTAGCTATTGCTTCTATTCCATCATCTTCATCCCTCTTTGAATCCCCCAATGACGATCTACCTCAACGAAATTCCAAGTGATTCATGGCTAAGGCCACGAAGGTATCACCTTCTTCCAACTAAGACCCCTAGTGAACTAGAACATCTTGCTAGTTAGGAAGAAGATGAAAGGGTCACCTTGGAACTTTTTATGTCTAACATGCAAGGGGAGACCAAGAAGTACTTTGAGTATCTCATGAGGCAATTGGGAGAGGCCCAAGAGGCTCTTGAGAAGAAAGGTGAGGTTGAGAGAAGGGATGCGGATGAAATTGCATCCCTCTCTATGACTCTTGAAGAAGAGCATGATGGTAGAGTTTATCTAGAAGATGAACTTGAATATATTGAATTAAATCATAATGAACTTGTCTCTAACATCACTAAGGAACATGATCTTGCTATTGCTAAATATAAAAAGGCTAAAAAGGATAAGGTCGAGTTTGGGGTTGGTCATGGTAAACTAACCGAGGAGTTTGAAACGCTAACAAAGGCTCACAAAGCTTTGGAGAGCCAACACTCTTCCCTCAAAGAGTTGCATGAACAACTTCAATCTCAACTTAATCAACCTAAGCACCCTAGCATATCTACTTCTCCTTGTGATCATGCAAATATTATTGAGGAAAATGCTAGGTTTAAGGATGAACTAGCAAGGCTCAAGGGCAAAAGCCCTCAAGTTGAGAAGGTTGTGATCCCTACCCCACAAGTGGTTTCCCCTAGCTCTAATGTGGTCATTACTAGACCACAATTGAGTGCTCCAAGGCAACAAGTGGGCAAGCAAGGTCTTGGCTATGTAGCCAGGAAGAAGAACAAGAAGAAGACCAACAATGGTGCTTCAGGTGGTATTGTCATTAGGGACAACACTACTCGTAGCACACCCGCTCAAGCGAACAATGTTGCCTGGAGTAGTAGTGTCACGAGGGACAACACTACTCGTAGCACTTCCACGGGAACTAACAATCCACACCATTTCTAATATGTTGATTATTATGGTGTTGTTCAAGCTAAATATGTTGGTCCCATTGAGGGTTTCATTGACTATACTATTTGGGTTTCAAAGACCCTTGTTGCTAACATGAAGGGACCCTCCTCGGGTCCTAACTCTAGTCAATGATCTCTTGCAGGACTATGCTTCCGGTGGGACTAAATGGATAATTGATAGTGGATGCACTAGCCATATGACCGGAAGCAAAGAACTTGTGACGGAGTTGCGCCCAAATGACATACAAGCAACCGTCACTTATGGAGACTCGTCCTCGTCTAAGGTATCCGGGTTCGGCAAGGTTGTGGTGGCTCCCGATATCACTATCGTGAACGTCATGCTTGTCAAATCCCTTGGCTACAATTTACTTTCCGTCTGCTCTCTTGCAAAGATGGGTTTCTCCGTCTTTTGTGATGTTGATATTGTGGTCTTTTTGAGGAGCAAGACTCTTGACGTCGCTTACGTGGGACATGTTGAAAATGAGTTGTTCGTGGTGGACTTTTCGAAGTCTACCAACTCTCAAACAATATGTCTTTTCGGAAAGGCGGACGTGGGATGGTTGTGGCATCTCCGCTTGTCCCATGTCAACATGAGGACTTTGCAAAGTCTTCACAAAGGTGGCCTTATTGTCGGACTAAAAGAAAATGTTTCCTTTTCAAAGGATCGCGTGTGTAGGTCGTGTGTTGAAGGAAAGATGCATGATAAGGTGCACAAGGCCAAGACTATTATTTCATCAAAGAGGATGTTGGAGCTTCTCCATGTTGATCTCTTTGGTGCCATGTCCGAAGCAAGTCTTGGAGGCAAAAAGTATTGCTTGGTGATTGTCGATGATTATTCAAGATACACTTGGGTTTATTTCTTCAAGTGCAAGAGTGAGACTCAACAAACCATCATCGACTTCTCCAACCAAGTGCAACATCAACACAATGTGCAAATCATGGCTATTAGGAGTGATAATGGTTCGGAGTTCAAGAACTATACATTGAATGAATTCCTTAGTGAAGAAGGCATTCGTCACCAATACTCCGCCACTTACACTCCTCAAGAAAATGGTGTTACCGAAAGGAAGAATCACACTCTCTTGGATATGGAAAGGACCATGTTGGCGGAGTACACTTCTCCCCAATATTAATGGGGCGAGGCCATATCCACCGCATGCCACTCCTCCAACCGCCTCTACATCCGCAAAGGCTTGGACAAGACTCCATATGAGATCTTCACCGGCAACAAGCCCAATGTCTCCTACTTCCGTGTATTCGGTTGTAAGTGCTTTTATTTGATCAAGGGTGTTAGGTTGTCTAAATTTCAATCCAAAACTATTTAGGGTATCTTTGTTGGTTACGGTGCCGAATCCCACACTTATAGAGTCTTTGACAAAGCCTCACGGATTTTCATAGAATCTTGTAGTGTGGCTTTCGAGGAAAATGATGGCTCCCAAGTGGCGCAGTTTCATGTTTCTAAGGTAGATGTTGAAATACCTCAAGAAGCCATAGGAATGATGGGTGTGGGATTTTTCCGCCCCATTGAGGGACACCTTATGGCGACTCGAGAAGGACTATGCTCTACTCAAGTGGAGCCCTCCTCTACAATAGAAGAATAAGCCAAGGAGCCAAGTATTACACCTAACCAAGAACATGTTCAAGACCCTCCTCTCATTGACCAAGACACTACGCAAGTCGTACCCACTCCTATCACTAATGCGAGTCAAGGTCAAGTCCAAGATCAACCATCCACTTCATCCTCTCCTCAAGTTGAAGCAAGTGTTGAAGATATTGATGATGATGATGATGATCAAGGCCAAGTTGGTCAAGATGGGGACCCAAATGATCAAGATGATCAAGTGATCCCTCCGCGCAATAATGCGGAGATCGAAGCCCGTCGTGTTAAAAGAATAAGAAGCTTTGAAGCATATTGATGCCCAAGACAACAAGGTCTTGGAGGATATTCAAGCTAGAAGATCCACAAGAAGGCAATTGGCACATTTTAGTGAGCATCAAGATCATATCTCTATGGTGGAACCAAAGAAAGTGTTTGAAGCTCTTGAGGACTCCGATTGGGTTGAAGCAATGCATGATGAGCTCAATAACTTTGAGCGCAACAAAGTTTGGAGATTGATTGAGAAGCCCAAAGATTTCCACAATGTTATTGGCACTAAGTGGATTTTCAAGAACAAGCAAGATGAGAATGACATTTTCATAAGGAACAAGGCTAGATTGGTTGCTCAAGGTTACACTCAAGTTGAAGGCGTTGAATTTGATGAAACCTACGCACTCGTGGCTCGCCTTGAGTCCATCCGTATCCTCCTTGCTTACGCTTCCTCTCATAATTTTAAATTGGAACAAATGGATGTGAAAAGTGCTTTCTTGAATGGTCCACTAAAAGAGTAAGTATATGTGAAGCAACCTCCCGGGTTCGAGAATCTCAACTTCCCTAACCATGTCTACAAACTTGACAAAGCTCTCTATGGTCTCAAACAAGCACCTCGTGCTTGGTATGAGCACCTTAGAAAATTGTTAGATGACCCTGGTTTAGAAGTTGGGAAGATCGACCCCACTCTCTTCACCAAGAGAGTAAAGGGAGAGCTTTTCATATGCCAACTCTATGTGGACGATATTATCTTTGGATCAACTAACCAACCTTTCAATAATGAGTTCTCTAAGCTTATGACTGACAGGTTCGAGATGTCTATGATGGGTGAGCTTAAATTCTTCCTTGGCTTTGAGATCAAGCAATTGGCTCGTGGGACTTTCATTTCTCAAGACAAGTATACCCAAGATATGATCAAGAGGTTCAATTTCGTAGATGCAAATATCAAGACATCTCCTATGCAAGTCAAGTGCCACCTATCACGTAATATGAAGGGTAAAGATGTGGACCAAAAGATGTACCGTTCTATGATTGGTTCTTTGCTCTATATTTGTGCATCTAGGTCCGATATCGTTTTGAGTATAGGTGTGTGTGCAAGGTATCAAGCGGCTCCTAAGAATGGCCATTTGATGGCGGTCCATAGGATCTTTCGTTATTTGGTTCATACCCCAAGATTTGGTTTGTGGTACCCAAAGGGGGCACAATTTTCTCTCAATGGCTACACGGATTCCGATCTGGCGGGTGATGAAGATGATAGGAAGTCTACTTCCGGGGCTTGCCAATTTCTTGGTAGGTCCTTAGTGAGTTGGTTTTCCAAGAAGCAAAATTGCATATCTCTTTCCATCGCCGAAGCCGAGTATGTAGCCGCCGCAAGTGCTTGCACTCAATTGCTATGGATGAGGCAAACTCTCAAGGAATATGGAGTTCATATGGATAAGCTGCCTCTTTTGTGCGACAATGAAAGTGCCATCAAGATCACATACAATCCCGTGCAACATACAAGAACGAAGCACATTGAGATTCGCCATCATTTCATCCGAGACCATCACTAGTACAGATTCCCTCTTCTGTGGCGCACCAAAAGTGTATTCTATGGCGCACCCTGGGGCCACAGGGGTGCGCCACAGAATACACGCCATAAAAATATTTTCTGTGGCGCACCCCTCCCGTGCGCCACAGAAAATATGGATTCTGTGGCGCACCCAGCCAGTGCGCCACAGAAATAGTGAATTCTATGGCGCATCCCTTCCTGGTGCGCCACAGAATTGTTTTACGGTGCGCCACAGAAATATCTGCAGTATTACGAAATTTAAATTGTTTCTGGTATAAATACCAGGTATATTACAGTATTTATACAGTTTGAATACAGACAGTGATATTTCACAAATATATAAACATAGAAGTGATATTTGACAAAGATATAAGTCACACATTACTCGATAATAACATAATATACAATAGTGATCCATAGTGCAAAAGTATCAAATTTTGTTCATCGAACATCATCGAACATAGTGATACATAGTCAAACATCATCGAACATGCCACCACATAGTTCATCGAACATGACACCACATAGTTACTCGATAAGGCCTAAGCTAAGATGAAATAGACTACAAGCACGGCGACGATGGTGAGCAAGAACGGTAGCTTGATGGAGGTCTTCATCTTGTTCTTCTGTTTCGACTGGTGGTCCCTCCACTTCGCAACCGCCTCGTGTCTAGTCTCGTATCCTTTATAGCAGTTGCCGCTGAACTTGTCGACCTGTGCTTTACAGTCCTTCCACTCGTCATAGACTCCTGGAACCCGACCCTCGAAGACCACGTAGTACGTCATCTATATAGATAGACACAAAGCATATTAGTAAGTATAATGCAAAAAACAACTAAGGCATATATGCGTCACAGCGGGTTGTTTGCAACCTTCACTGTCGCTTAACAAAAATTCTCCTTCTATAAAAATCCACTATGCAATTGCATACCCTAAAGTTTTACATCGCAACAATAATTCTCTTACAGCTCATAGGTTAAAAAATTATATTACAGCTCATAGGTTAAAAAATTATATCACTCCTTTGCAGCTTTGCATTTTGAGAAGACATGGCCTTTACAATTAGCTAAATAGAAAAATTCATTATAAATCTACTCTCTTAAATCTGATTTGGTCAGCATATTAAAGGGAAGTCTGATTAGTCCTCACTCATCCTCCTCCTCTTATGTGCACATCAGACAGTCACAAACCCATGATGATGCAAGATAAAGAAGAATGGAAGAAAACAAGTTTTGACTCGGCTGGTGGCAATCATTCATGCCATGTAACGATAAAACAAGTGATGTCGCGGCAGTCCCAGTTGTTTTAGACCCTACCAAAAACAACAAATATCAAGTGACCACATCCGACGGCTGTATCAACAACTTCAGGCTTTATCCTACTGCAAAGCTCTTAATTTATTCACACGAAATGGAAGCAAAGAAGGGCAAAAGCTGAGTGTCATGATTTGGATCAACAAAACACTGCGTGCCTAGAAAACTTGTTTGGGCTCATACTAAACATGAACCATCTACCATATGGCAGGTAAAGCTAGTGTTCCGCAAATGGAAAATATGCTACGTTTCATATGGTGGATATTATCACGCCTCGCGCTACGCGGTTATGGAAACAGATGGACTCAGAATTTCAGCTAAACTGTACCTTGCCAGTACAGAATTACAGACCATTTCACCAAGGCAAAGCATAACTCACATAATTACTTGGTGACACACATAAAAAACCATAGAGATTCACAGCACAAATAGCAAGAGTAGAACGTGCAAGCTAACTCATTTGACTTTACATGGACAATCGGTGTGCCCAAGTTACACGAGATAAAGTCACAAGACTCAAGTCACCGCATACGATAACCATTATCACTTTGCCAAAACAAGTGTACTTGACAGGTGGCATCTACTTGAAGCAAATCATCAAACTTCAAGAAACTAGCAGCACAGCTAATCATAGATGAAAGTGACACGAAACCATAACTTTATGCACTGCCGTATCAAACACAGATCAGGGCATGTAAGGTAACTAAATGTATAATAAGGTTCAAACATGATATGTAAGATAAGGTATTCAATTTGTAAAGCCTTTGGTCTCTAAGTAATATTGTTAAGAGAATCTTGACTCTGTGAAGGACATCCTTGCAGGTGACTTTAATGATGGAACAGAACAGAAAGCTAAAATGGAATGGGTGTCTAGATCAAGGATAGACTAAATCACTATAATATGACCAATAATAACAATTACCAACTCTTACCATAAATACAAGCCCTTGGTAATCAATATGGACTCAGAACTACTTCATTAAACAGATAGTAAGTAGAAAAATCTATTCTTGTAGAATCCTTTGCAGGAATTTGTTTGTGTGTCCAAGGGTCCAAATGATTTGGGATAGTTATCGCTTAGAAGCAAATGTTCTGGTTACCAGTACTACCCTACTTAGCAGCATATGTTCAGGTACTCTTTTTCATTTCTAAATACGAGTTGAGTCGTTTTTCATCTAAGATACTCTCTTTTTTGCAAGAATGATAATTGATTTTCCTGTCAGCCAAATTTTAGCAAGATATTTGATAACACTGTAGAATAAGTGTTTTCAAGAGCAACACAGTGGGATTGTACATTGTGATAGTGATGTATATTTTTTCCGGCCTACATACATTCCAAAAAGATACTGGACTAATTTACCGCAGCAACGCGCGGGGCATCATCTAGTTAAGTTTAGAGCTAACTAATAGTAGCTAGCTAGGCCTAAGTTTAGAGCAAACTAATAGTAGCTAGCTAGGCCTAAGTTTAGAGCTAAACTAATATAGTAGCTAGGCTTATATAAGTTAAGCAAATTTTGTTAAACAAACTAATAGTAGCTAGCTACGCACACCTCGATCAACGATACCTCAACTGGAGCGGCGCCGGAAACGGCTTATATAGGTCCTTGGTCATCCACGTCCTACGATCAGCCTGCCGCTCTAGGCGTTCCTGGATATCCCTCTGGCATAACCCTATGGGTTGGTGCAAGGACCCTCCCTTTTTGTTGACATCTTCAATGATTATCTCCGACAACTTGGCTTTGATGCGATGAAAATCTTGTATAAGATCTTCCTGTGAGATTTCCCCCGCCATTTTGTTGGACCAGTCTCGGAGTCTAGAAGGATGATTCAAATTGTTTGCATCGCGGACAATCCCTTTGAGGTGATGGAGGGCATAGAAGGCCTCTTTCGTGCTCCAAGCCGGCTGCTTGATGCAGGGAACTCGGTCACGTGCCTGAACCCGTATTTGCCAGTACCCAGCCTGATACATTCTTGTTTCTTTTGGAATGTGCCTCCATTTTGGGCGTAGCCATTGATAGCCTCATCGAGAACACCCCTTATTCTGGTGTAGTCTTTCCTCTTCGTCACATTCGACGAGTCGAAGTATTGGGCAAGTGACCACTGTGGGCAAAGCACGATGAGTGTGCAGTATGTGTCCCTGCTCAACACATGCAATTGAATCCAGGATAAGCAATGGATGAAATCTAGAAAAAAAACATTAGCTACGACGGTCGCGAGACTTACTCGGGGAAGACAGGCAAAAGAATGTCCCTCTTGTTCTCACTGTTTCTCAACATGAAGCTCTCGAGGTACTTCACTGCCTTGGTCCGTGTACTTGATCCTTCCTCCAGCTGGCTATCACGCATGTAGTAGGGATCCGCTACCATAACGTGAGGGGGTAACTCTCGCTGGATCTGCAGCTGAGCATTGAGCGCGTATAGGCGGACCAAGTTATAGTCCAGCCGTCTCGAGTGAAACAGACTGAAGATATCCTCATACGCTATGAAGAACAGTCCCGCGGGGTCTTCGTTGACGAAGTCCGGGCCCTCTGGCACCTTGACCGTGAACACATGGTAATTTGGACACTTGTCTTGAAGAAGGAGGCCCTCTAGCATCACGATAATGTTCTGCAATGTGAGCATTGGTCCAGTTGCCCCCTGTATCTCGTCCGGACCCAGTATCGGTTTCCCAGCTTCATGCAAGCGGGTCAAGCCATCCTTACGGGGTCGTACCACGGCGTCGGCCAAGATCTTAGTATGCTGGACCTTTTTAGCAGGTCTCTTCCTAATCTTCTTGCTGGCGGTGGCTTGATCTGCTGCGGGAGCTGGGGGTGAGGGATCTGGGGGTGCGGGTGCTCGGGACGACCCTACGATTGTCTTATGCAGTGTGCCAGGGCTGAATACGGTACCCTCCGGGTAGGTCAGACGCTGCGTGACTTCAGTACGTTTAGGTTGATCGTCGTGACTGCGGAAGGCTTCGTCGTCACGATTCATATCAGGCATGTACCTATCTTGGCTGTAGCCCGTGTTGAGGTAGGCATTGATGTCGACATTGTCATCGTAATGACAGTCTTCGACACCGGCGGCTCCAGCAAACTGGTTGTCCACGTCCTTTGGTGGTGACGACGGCTGTGATGCCGGCGGCTGTGATGCCGGCGGTTGAGGCACAACTGCATTTGATGATCTTTTGGCCGGTCGTTGCGGCATATTTCCCAACAACACTTTGTGCCTTGTTGTGGTGGCAACAACCGCCGGTTCCTTCTGGGTGGTGGTGGCAACAACCGCCGGTTCCTTCTGGGTGGTGGTGGCGACGAGTACTGTTTCCTTCTGAGGGGCGGCGGCCTTGGGTGCTGTCTGGAGGGCTCTTTGCTTCGTGGGCCGGACGATCTTATTCTGCGGGGCCATAGGGGATGTGGCGCCGGTGTTGCGCTTGATCACAAGACCCCCCCCCCCAAGACGAATCTGGCTCTTCGGCCATTGCATCACCCAAGTCGTGCACTCTCCAAGTACCAAGTTGTCCTCGTCGCAGCCTGGAGGTTGAAAGGGGGGGGAGGACGTCGCGATACTCCGGCACTACATTGGCCAACTTCACCTTCATCACGTTCTCGTCCATTCGAGAGTGGTGCATAGTGCGTTGCATGGGTTGTATAATAGTGCCGGTAGCAACATCCACCAACTCTCCGCCGGGCACCACACGATGCAGGAGTACGCAAGGTTCGTCCTGTTGGGCAACATACCAGGCATCATGAGATGACAGTCATCTTGAGAAGGCGTAGTTAGATCATGACTAACTAATTAGTTACCTTGGTGATGGCGTCAAGCTCGGCGGGTGTCGAGACAAGGGCGACGGTGCCGGCGGCCGGCCCATCATTCTTCGGCATTGCTGCGGAAGGGGGCGGCGATGTGACCAGAAGGAGCGGCGCCGGCGTCTGGGGGGTCAGCTGTTGCGGCGGCACTTGCTGGTTCATGCTTGAGTTGCTGCCGACGAAGGTGGGCAGATGGATCGGTCCAATTTGACCCCCCGCATTCCAAGAAGCTATCCCCTCCATCAACCCAGCGGGGATGACTTCCTTGAGCCTCTGATCCACTAATCGGTTGAGCGTGTCGGGGTCCACCTCTCTGCTCTCAAGTTTCTTCTCTAGAGCCGCCATCTTCTTCTTTAGCTCCGCGACCTCCTCATCATCCTTAGTCGATGTCGTCTTCCTCTTCTTTTTTGACTTGGTATCTGATGAGTAGTACTCGGCTACCTTCATGTTTAGCCCAAAGCCGGAGATACGGCCAGCTGACGTCGGCGGGGCATCCAACGGCCTTTTCTTGTATGCGTTCGTCGCTCTGTTGAAAGGCGTGTCCCACCGACTCGTCGACCCTTCGGACGAGTCAGATTTCTGCAACTCCCTCTCCTTCGGACAAAAGGAAATTAAGGTGAGCCCATTATCTAATTATTAGATCAATGCAATATACATGTACTTGAGATATATGTGTCCTTACCAAATGTTTCTCAAACGTCCTCGTCTCGTCTTCGTCACGAATTCCCCCGTCTTCCAGTCTAAGAAGTACCGGGATCGGACAAAGTTCCTAACTTGTATATCCGTGATTTTGTGCCAGGAGTTATCTTTTCCGAGACGTTCCATCTCGCGGTCCTCCTTCTCCCAAATAGGCTGTTTTCCTCGGTAACCACTGCTTCCGAGATGTTGGTGCCCTATGTTTTGGTCCCGCATATCCTGCCCCCATTTTGTCCATTTTTTACACTCCTCGGTGTTCAAGTACGCCTTAAATATCTCGAAATCTTCTTTCTGAAGCGTCGGGTCTTTTTGACTGATCTCCTCCCAGCTTTTACCTTTTTCAATCTTCTTCTTCACCCGGGATTTCCAGCTGCTCAACGCGGTGCTCATCTTCGTGATGGCTAAAGAGTCCACCTGTTTGTTGAACGGCTCCGGGAACGTGTATCGCTGGTGAAGCTTCTTCAGAAGGATTTCGACCAAAGCCTTGTTGTCGTCGCTTCTAAGGTCCGTCGTGTTGATCGACATGCTTTCCCGCATGATGCACCCTAGCTGCATGCCGTACCCTGAGGCAACACCTGGAGGCGCCAATGGTAGGCCACTCGGCGAGACCTCGGTGATTGTATCGGTGACGTTCGCGACCACTTGCGGCTTACGATCCTTCCTTGGGGCCCGGGGCTTCTTATTCTTCTTATCGGTCGTCGGGGCGGCGTCGCCGCTACCACCAGCCGCCGTGCGGTCAGTGCCGCCACCATCGGTGCTGTTATCCTGGTCCTCTTCCTCCAAGTACCCCCAATCAATGTCCTCCCGGTCCTCTTCCTCAATTCTGGTTGCAGCGTGGGCATCCCAGCCCTCTTCCTCGGCACCGGCTTCGGGCACGGACCCGTGCTTGGAAGAGCCAGACATGTTTCTGTAATAACATTCAAATTTGAGTTTTTGAGTTGGATTTCAAATTATTCAATATAAACTATTTCGTTATCATTCATGTATTTTTCTGTGCAGGTTATATCTGCTCGCGATGGTGGTGCTAAAGTCGTCAAGGTTCATGACTTGTAACTCTCCTCTTGTAGTTATGGTGGAAACATGTCAGATATTGAACAATATATTAAGATTATAAAATTTTATCAGACACTATTAAATATTTTACTTTTCTATGATCATTATGATTCTGTCCGAACCAGCAAAATGTAGTTATTTGATCAGGTGTACCCAGTTTCAGTGATGGGTGGAGAGAGCTGTATGTCTGCTCTAAAGAAACCATTTCCTCTTCTACCCATGTTTCCTTCTCAGGGAATTGCCATAGGTAATTGGCCTTGTCTAATACTCCTACAATGCTATTTCCCTGCTGAATTATTTTGAGTGAAGAGGAACTGTTCTAAGTAAATTGTAATGACTGAACTGCATCGTGTAACCAGCTACGGTGTGGATTGTAATGACTGAAGTTCAGTAGGTTGCAACACCTAGCACATGCTTCAACACCCACACGAGCAGTCGCAGACGCGCCTAAGGTAACCAGTACTACGATACTAACTCACCACACACATGATTATTATCAATGCACTTCACAGTCTACACCTGGAAAGGCAAAGGCAGACTCACTCTCAACAATAGGCAGTAGCTAGCTTAGCTAAGCTAACCCCCACGAACAGCCCACACCCCAATCTGCTAGTATTTCAAAACAGTTATTCTACAAGAGGAGTGTAAATGTAAATATTGTAATAATTAGTGAGCTGAAATCCATGACCATCAGGTCAGCCTTTTCCACATGGCCAAAAGCAAGATCATCAGATTAACTATTACATTGCCTCCCATAAGAACAAGAATGTATGTTTTATATCGACAGATGAATTCAGCTAAGAACAAAAGGAGTAAAATATATTTTTGTGCCCCAAGTTTGGCATGTGAAAATATAAATCACACCATTTAACAGAAATGACATTGTAGGAGAGATGTAACAGAAATGTACTAAGTCAAGAACAGAATTCCATCTTCAGGCATTAGTGAAAATATAAATCACACCATTTAACAGAAACCATTTCATGGCTAATAAGTCAAGATCAACTAGGACGTATACCAAAATGTACTAAGTAAAGAACATAATTCAGTCATCAGTTTCCGCAACCAAAGGAGGGCAACACCAATATCCTTCTTAGTTTTTTCAATGTTTCTTAGACTAGTTGGTTACTTTGGTACATCATATCTTAACTGCAAAATGTTTTGGTTGATTATAAAAGCGTGACAAGGCAAAAGTGGTTCAGACACTGCTATTTGTGACTGGGATAAAGATACTGCTCCAGACACTACTTGATGCATAGTAAGGAAATCAAAGGGCATTAACTTCTTTTTGGGGTGCAAAACAACAGACCTTAATACTGAAACTTAGTAAGTTAAACTAAAATTTATAAGTTGTACACTCTATTAGCTAATTTTCATATGAAACTATTATTGAAACACAAATCCAATACACACACAAAATCATTTTCCTATGAAACTACTAAGTATAAAATTCATAGAAAATTTGGGCATGACCTATGCTATTTTTCCTATGTCTAGGAGTGCCAGAAATTCGCTCGGAAGGAAATGAATCAACTTTCTCGCGAAACATTGGCATCTCAAAAAGAAAAAACCTGCACAAAAATCCCAAAACGTCGAAATCTTCCTCTCAAGATCATACACACTTTAATATTCCTCTCAATGCTCCTAATCCAAGCACATCAATGGTTGAGATCAATGAAACAGAGATTACTATTGTACAGTATGATCTTCTCAATGATACCTGACAGAACAATGATCAAAGTAGAAGTAACGCTTAATAAAGCAAGAGGTCGAATAAATTTATATACCTGACAGAACACACCATTACAGAGCTAAAAACAGTTGTGGAGCAGAGCGAGTGAATTTTATTATCTTTTCAATGATCAAAGTAGAGGTAACGCTTAATAAATAAAAACATCCCTGTAGTGTTGTAAACATTGTAGTTTCCACAGCAAACGAACAACCTATTCTAGATTAATAGTCAGTTGATGTTGTACTAGTATTTAGACATGGCGAATCACCGAAACATCACCCATGTTGCATCAGGATATGACTAATTACTCCAATATTTGATCTCACGAACAGAATTTTGAAATTAAGAAAAGAACTAAAGTAGAGATAACTCATGGATCAAGGTTCAATTTTCAGTACAAGCAACAATATTTGGTCCCGTGGTACCTATTATACTACAAATCAAACAAGAATGCCGCAACTATGGATGCTTTCAGGTTATTATGGGCATCAAGCACTCCAGCTACCAAACAGCGCAAACATCCACAAGAATGCAGATGGAAATTGGCAAGGGCTAGCATAATGGATAAGGAGGGGAACTGACCTGGACAGTGGCACGTGGACGGCGGCGCCTGGACGGAGTCGTGGACGGCGGCGCCTGGACGGAGTCGTGGACGGCGGCGCGTGCACGGACTCGCGAGGACGGCCGGGGCGCGTGGACGTAGTCGTGGACGGGGCGCGTGGCGGCGCGTGAACGGCGGCGGGCCAGCACCTGCTCCTCCACACTTGCTCCTCCACACGGGTCCGGCGAGCGCGATCGAGGGAGAATCGAAGAAGTTAGGGTTCGTCGCGCGAGGGAGAAGGAGGGGAACGAGCGAACGCGTTCTTCGCGAATTTTTTGCTAAGTGTCGAAGATTAGCGCGCGGGGCCACAGTCATCTCCTGAGAGACATATTCTGTGGCGCACCTTGACCGCGTGCGCCACAGAATTGCTAGATTTCTATAGCGCATCGTCTATGTAGTGCGCCACAGAATTTCTAGGGCACATTCTGTGGCCACGTGCGCGGGGCCACACGTCATTGGCTCGAAGATATTTCTGTGGCGCATGGATTAGATGGTGCGCCACAGAATTGCGTGGATAGATAAAAAAAAGACGAAACGCTGTGTACTGTCACAGATATCTATACTAGCCCCATTGGTTTAGCTGTGAAGTAAATAAGTCTAGTGGAATGGGTTCGAATCTTGGGGTTGCCCCACTTTTTTTTTAATATTTTATTATAATTATAATTATAGAAAGAAAACATTAAATTACAATTAATTAAAAAAAGAAGTGCTTGTCTGACATACATACATGCACATATATAAAGAAGTGCTTGTCTCACATACACATGCACATATATATATATAGAAAGAAGTGCTTGTCTCACATACACACATACACATGCATGTATATACACACAAAAATCTTCTTAATTTGTCTCGATCTGTTCCGATCTAGCTTAATTAGCGTCTCTTTCCCTTTTTGTTGGCGACTGGATACTTTATACCGGCCACCTTGAGATTTCTTCGCGTGAACGGACAACCGTGTGTAGGTAGGGATGTCTTCCTTCTTACTTTACCAGTAGTAGGCATGTCGAAGTGCTTGTCGAACTCCTCCTCGATTTTCGGATCACCGTTCTTGTCCAAGTCTTCCTCGTTGGCGTCTCCTTCCATTCCGATGATGCTCCTCTTGCCCCTCCTCACGACAACACGGCTAGGCCTTGACGGGTCGGTGATGAAGAAGCATTGGTGTCGTGGGATAATCACGGCAGACGTTACCGGGGGTAACTGATCTTGGGGCAAGACGACACAGGCGTTTGGGAGAGGGTTTAGCTCAGAGGAAAACATGATGCAACTCGATCTGGTAGCCGGCAATCAAAGTCGCCGAGTCTCCGATCTTGATATAATAACTCAATTCTGGGATTACACTAGATGCTCGATATCAAGCAATATTGCTAGGATTCTTAGATCTCAAACAACTACTCCTAGGGGTCGGTTTATAAAGCACCCGTACCCCCTGGCTTACCCTCCAAGGCGCACCCTGGATCCTACCCGGACACGGCGCACAAACCCTAACTTCTCTTTACCATAACCCACAATCCGGGTTACTGGGCCTACAAACTTGGGCCTTCCAAAAGTTTCTTTATCCTTAGCCGGATCCTGCGCAGCGTCCTTTGGGCCGGGTTACTCCTTGGAGTTTGGCCTACCGGGTTATTATCCCCCCATCAGTAGTCCCCAGAATAGCCTGGGCTTCACGGATCCTTCCTTGAAGCGCTCGCTATTCCCTGCAAGGATATCAAACACACAAGTATGTGGAGGCCGGGTTAAGGTGCCTTGATAGATAGCTAGGCCTTACTCCATGGTGGCCATATAGTAACCCGGCTCTTCCCCAAATACCTAGCTTACCTTTCCAGGTCTAAACCCCAAAAATGTCAAGATTCTATACTTGATAATTGACCCTGATATCACGGGATGGATCTCTTTCTCCTTTTCGTTCAGATACCTTGCTCAACATTTAAAGCGCATCTCGCAAAAAATCAAATAGATAGCCGTTTACTCCGCAACTCCCGGCTCCCGCTCGCTGAACCGGGCTTATCCACTCGCGCTATAAATAGGCTCCTTGGGGGTAACCCGAACCCTAACGACTCATTTCCCCCCACTCTTCTTCCTTTCTCCCTCCGTGCTCATCCTCACCGAGCGCCACCACGGAAATCCCGCGCGCATCACCGGAGCCCATTGGCCGGAGGCTGCGCTCCGCCACAACTCACCCCGCGCCGCCGCCAAGATCCACCGGAAAATTTCCAACCGGCCCGTCAGGAACCGCAAAAGGACACCAATCTTGCGTGATTTGCCTTCGTCGAGCTTCACTTCAACCTCCTCCAGTAAGATTCCCATTCCCATTAATTAACCTCCGCAATCTCTTGATTTTCTTCAAACTAGATCTAGGTCAACCCGCCGGTCATTTTCCTGGTCATGCCGCATTAGATCGCTTGTGTTCATTCTAACCCACCAATACGTAGGATATAGACTTTGTTGCGTTTTCCTATCGCCCACATTCATTAATGTTACCGCAAATCCAGAAACGGAACCTCCAATCTAGTCTCGAACCACTCAAAATTTCCGCCTTTGTCTCAGTCACCCGGCCAATCCTCCCCTTTCCAGTTCCTTTTATTCGCACTAAGTGCCTGTGCAGCCATCCATCGTCCTCAAAAGCTCCTTCAACGCTTAGATCCCCATAATTTTTGCTATAATACTTGATACCCGGATAGTTCGAACCTCACTCTGCAAACTGATACCCGGATAATACGCAATTTTCGTGTCTCGATATTACCTTGCCGATACTTGGCCGGCTCACAGCTTCCGTGTCTTATTCCTTTCCTTCTACCTTGTGCTTTGCAGGTCAACCACATGGCTCCCAAAAAGCAGGGAAAAACTCCAACTAAAGCCAAAGCCACCAACTCCATATCCGCCAACTGGGCGCGGTCTACGGTCACCAAGGCCAAGTTGGAGGAACTGGTCGAGCTGGGAGTTCTTCCTCCTCAAGAGGATATCCAGTGGAGGGTGCCGGGCAAGGAGACCCGGCCTACCCCGACGACAGACGAGGTAATCTGTTTCGTGGAACATGTGACCCGGGGCTTCCGTCCGCCGGGTCACCCTTTCTTCCGTGATGTTCTAAGCCATTACGGCCTTCGCGTTTTTGACATCGGGCCTAATTCTGTATTAAATATTTCCCACTTCATCGTCCTTTCCGAGTCATACTTGTGCACTCCGCCAAGTCTGGCTCTTTTCGTTGAGCTTTTTCAGTGCAAACCGTGCCGCGAAAGCGGTGACGGGGCGCTTCTCGCTTGCGGCGGGGTTTCTATCCAGCGCCGCAAGAATTCTCTGATGCCACCCCTCACCCTTAACTCCCATGTCAAGCACTGGCAGCTCTCATACTTTTACTGCCAAGACACCTCCCCACCCGGCCAAAAGAAACTGCCGGGTTACTCAGAGGGCCTTCTTGACATCTTTGAGAAATTTAGTGCCTTTGCCCCTGATTCGGACAGGGAGGCAATTCAACCTCTGCTAGCCAAAATCACCACTCTCACGGCCCAAGGTCTCATCGGGCTCAACCTGGTGAAGACTTGGGTCGACTTCCGGATTCAACCCAATTCCATCCGCACAAAGTTGATGTGCGAGTATTCGGGGCAATCTACAGACCCGCTCCGGTACTCTGACAACATCTTCGCGGCTGGTGACACTCATAAAACTATCAAGGGTTTTCTGACGGAAAAGCTTGAGGTAATCCGGAACATATCCGGATTAGAGCCCTTCACACTCGAGAACCCAGCCCCCAAGGTGAACACCCAATTTTGATGTCTTTACCTTTGCTCTTTCCACTCGATACAGTTGATGACCCTTGTACTGATACTTTTCAGGCTGATGATGATTTTTGGAAGATCAACACTTCTCCTAGCTCCGAAAGTCCAGAGGAGCAAGAAGAAGTCGTTAACTCGGACGAAGGTGCTCTCCGGATTTTATTTGGTTCCTTTAAGCTCATCATAACCCCTTCATTTTCCAACTATAACTTTGATGATATCCAGAACAAGAAGATGACGAAGAAGAAGACACCGACGGCAAAGTAGAATCCGCCAGCGACGAGGAGGAATGGGAGCCGACAGTCAAAGTCGGATCAAAGAGAAAAACTCAAGAGGCCACCTCCAAGGTTTCATATCACCTCCTCGCATTCAATTCGTATTCCTTTAATGATATACATGAGCTACCTTGACGTTGTTCCACTGGCCATGCTTGAAGGAGTCGCCCATGACCAAGCGCAGGTCAACTCGAAATCACCCGGGTGATGGTGCTCTTAACCCGGGTATTTCATCGACTCCGACTCGGCGGGCTGGTATTTACCCTATCCTTTCTCGGACGAAACATTCTCCTTGAACCATTCCCTTATGAAATCTTACTTGATACTTTCCAGCCTCTCCCGGGTCCAGCGATGGATTTCCTTCGGACTTCGCGGTGAATACCGGGTAAAATCCCCTTCCTGATGCTCTACCACGTTTCATCACCCTTTCCTGACTGTACACTAGCTGCTCACTCATAACATCTATAGGGCCACAGTCGTTACCAGCGACCAAGAGGATATGGAGACCGAGGGCCCGGGTAAGGGGAGCCTGGCTGATAAGACTACAGCCGCGTCTAGCGGCGAAGGACAAGCGTCACCGATAAAACCGGACATACAAGAAGCCGAGTATCCGATTGCCTCCCATGCAAGCAAGAAGAACAGAGTCACAACCTTGGGTGCAGAAGAAGGAGCATCGGATTCCGACATACAAATGACCCGGGTGCCGCCTCCCACTAAGAAGAAAATTCCTTCTCGGAATTTCCAAGGCCCCGGGTCCTCTGATACGGGTAAAGACACTTTCGATCAATTGATGAACACTCTCCTCACTATGAAGACTTCAGAGAGCAATATCTTGGAGCGCATGGCCGCAGAGCACCAGGTAACGACACTTGATATCTCGTAGTGCATACCTAGTCCCCAAGTTCCGAGCATGACTTGCTGAAGTTATGTTTGGTACTTTACGCAATACTCAGCTTACCATGATATCCAACTGATACTTTTGTTCCTTGCTACTTACAGGCGCAGATAACCCGGTCTGATGAAATTTTACTCAAGACCGAACAACTTCTTGCCGAGGTAAAGGGGGAAACCCTTGAGGATGACATGAAAACTTTGAAGAAGGATGTTTCTAAATACAAGAAGAAGTGCAATACCGCTCAGACCGCACTGAAGAAACTATCGGACCAGGTCGCCGATACTTATCAGATCTTGCTTAGTAAGTTTTTGCTGCTGATTGACTTCATGTCTTTGCTTTATTATATGATACTCGGGATTACTGATACGTTCTTTCTTTTGTTTCAACTGTAGGTGCCAACCTTGCGACCCCAGAGGAGGATGCCATTGTCAAGGCTAGAACCCTAAAGGCTGTGCTCCGGACTTTCTTTGCCGGCACAAAATTTATACTGGATGCCGTGAAGTGGCCTACGGAGGTATATCCGGGTGAAGAAAATCTCATTCAAGCCTGCTCCACTGTGCCTGGCTGGATTGAAATCTGGAAACGCTCGTCATGCCGGATTGGTATGACCCGGGCCTTTACCCTGGCCAAAGCTTTCTTTCCGAAGCTTGACCCGGCAAAGGTAATATCCGGGTTTCCAGAATTCAAGGCGGACGGTTCCAAATTTACACCCAAGGATTTCAAGGCCATACAGTCCGCAGTGCGTCCCTCGGCTACCACTTTGGCCGATAGTTTGGATCTAAACACGATTATGAGTGCATACGATGCTGAAGGCAAAGTTGTTACGGAGGAAGCACCCCCGCCCTTTGATATCTTGGAGAAGTGGGTTGCTAATTCGGCCAGGAAGAGGGAGGCAACTGCGAAGAGAGAGGCCGAGTTAGGATCAGGTCCGTCTGCCTCTACACCAGCTGTCCCTCCGCCTGTCCGCCCTGGTGCGGGGAGTCCGGGTAATGCTGCCGGGAAAGCTAAGCAACAAGCCCAGGACCAAGAACCGGAAGACCGTACTCAGGAGGCCGAATAGGGCAATGCCATCATAATACCTTGATCACATGATACTTTGTATTCAAACTAGTATGCTTTTGATGGTGCGCCTGTGCACCCCTGATACTGGTATCGCAATTTGTAACGTACTTTTAGTCCGTGATATACTTTGCGGCTTTCCTGGCCTTTTGATAATCGTGCTACTTGTCTATTCTTTGAACTTGTTCTCGATACCCGGCTCTCTTTTTGGCTCCCTTCGTAAGACTCGGTTTTCCGAGTATCACGGGTTTTGATAAGTGGACTTTTCTTTAAGTCCCCAAGACTCGGATGGTAGGGTCTTTCGAACTTCGATAGCCAAGTAGTTTGTTTCTGTTTCGAAGTCCCCAGTCCCCATGGCCCAAAGTCCGAGTCATGGGGGTGTGGCCTTTCTCAGAGAACAAATTGTTTTTTATCGAGTCGAAAACCTATAGCCATTCCGTGTAGGTACTGAAGTTATGCTTGATAGTCGTTGAGTTTCCGGATATTAGCCTTGTACTCTGCATAAACTTGTGGTTTAGATGACCCTTTTGACTATCTTGTACTGTAAGCCGGCTTTCGCGTGGATACCATGTTGTTACATCTATACGAAAACAGGGTCAGACAAGTCCCATTGGGCTTCATGGCTGATTGTAATCGTAAGCGAACAAATCATGCCACTTTAGTGCGAGTCACATCGAGCTTAAGTAAGAAAAGTCAAGAAAATTTGGCTCCTTTGTCCAGTTATAAGATTGCAGCCGTACTCGTTTGCGAATAATCGGCCCTTATAACTTATAGGCATCAAGGCCGGGTCTTTGGGTTTGTGGCTGCGCTACTTGAGCAACCAGCCCCCGAGACCTATATACACTCAACGTTCTTAATGATATTGAAGTATTGATGTCACATGGATACTACTTACTTGTAATCAGTCTGTAACGAGATAGGACTTGATAACCATCTCTTTATTGATGCGAGAAAGTTTGGATCAGCAGGCCGCCTCATTAAAAACCTTCCAGTCCCCTTAGGTACCCTGGGTAGGAAAAGAGCGCGTCTGAAACCTGCTGCCCGTTACATTGTTTAGTTCTTCATGGGCACCGGTCCCGGGCTGGCGTGACCGATGCACATTCTCCACATGTTGGACTTTTTCATGATGAGTACCGGGTTTACTAGCCAACCCGGGTGAGGTGTTTCCATGACGTGGCTGGTTGTGAGCGGCCGTGCAGTTTCTTCTTTTATAGCGGATTGTTTGGGGGAGTCATCCTCGATAAAAGCCACCATTTTAGTATCTTGTGCTACCTTGGACTTTGCTCTTTCGCCTTCAGTACTCGGCCTTTTTGATGTGGTTCTGTCCTCCGGGTCTGCTTGAGACCGGTAGTGCTTGAGTTCTTCTTTTCTACAGGCTTGCTCGGCCATTGCTGCGTCTCCTTCATCGCATTCAGCTGCTATGTCTCGATTTCCATGTATGGTAATGGTCTTCTTGGGACCCAGGATTTTTAGCTGTAGATATACGTAACACGGCCTAGCCATGAATTTGGCATAAGCCGGCCGTCCGAATAACGCGTGATAAGGGTTGCGCAACTTGACTACCTCAAAGGTGAGCCACTCAACTCGATAGTTATCCCTTGACTCCCCAAAAGCTACCTCCAATGCAATTTTTCCCTCGGGGCACACTGAATGACCCGGCACTATCCCATGAAAAATTGTTGAGCTTTTTTGTAGCTGAGACTCCTTGAGGCCCATGCGTAGGAAGGTTTCCCAATACAGTATATTGATGCTGCTTCCACCATCCATCAAAACCTTTTTCAGCTCATACCCATTGACCTGCGGTGCGACTACTAATGCCAAGACTCCCGGGTGTTCTACTCTTTCTGGGTGATCCCTTCTGCTCCATGTTACCTCCTGTTCTGACCATCTCAAGTATCTCGGGACAGCTGACGAAACTGAGTTGACCGCTTGCTTCAGTATCTTTTTGTCCTTGTTAGAACCTCCTGTGGTATGCACATGATATTGACCCAATTGTTTGGGGTTAGCCTGGAAACCTCCTGCCCCCCCTTGGTTATTACCTTGATTTCCAGCCGCCGGGTTACCGGCTGGGGGTGGGCCGTTGCCCGGGTTTCCCCCTGGACCCGGTCCTCCTCCCCGTCCTGCACCTCGCATAGCTCTGTTCACTTCCTCATTTTTCCATCTTTGTAAGTCGGCGCACTGCTCCAAGGAGTGGTTAGCTGGCCTGCCGTTCCTGCTGTGCTTCGGGCATGCCATTCTGAATATGTCCCAATTGTTACTCGGCCTTGGTGGTCCTTGATAGTTTCCTCCACTGTGATTACCTCCGTTGAAATTTCCTTCTTCTCTGGGTCTCGAAGACCCGGCCTCTGTGTTGGCGACAAACTCGGAGCCTCCTTCAAACGGGCGCTTGTTCTGGCTATTTCCGTTATTACCCGGTGCTGATCCATTGCCGGTTCTTCCGCTATTACTTGTGTTTGCTTTTACCTTCTTGTCATCAGTTTCCTCCTCTGTAGTATCTGTCGCAGCGTGCTTGTTGCACGCATCCATCAATTCTCCCATTGTAACTTCCGACGCATTTCGACTTGATTTCATGCGAGTTAACTTTTGCACTAAAGGTATATACTTGCATGTTTTTGCCATAGCTTGTAGTGCATCCTTGGGCTGAATATCCGTGGACGAGTGAAGTATCTCCATAACCCGGCGCACCCAACTGCGCGCCGACTCTCCCTTCTTCTGGACGCATCGCTCTAGATCATCAATAGTGAACAATTTCCTGCACGTCCCATGAAAGTGCTTGACAAACGCGGTCTTCAATTCCTCCCAGGACTTGATCGATCCTTCCGGCAAATTGGTGAACCACAACTTTGCTGCTCCTTCTGACATCATCAAGTACATGAACTTGGCTTGGAGATTCTCGGATGCGTTGCGAATCGACATTGCCATCTCGTAGCTACTTAGCCATGTTTCTGGATCCATAGTTGGCTCGTAATTTACTACTTTTCCTGGCTCTTTGAATTTTTCCGGGTAAGGTTCAGCTCTGATATTGTCCGAGAGACACTTGGGTCCTGCAAGAATGGTCGAGGCCGGCCTTGCTCGAGAAACGTGTGACCCAGCGGGGGGCGCGGCTGGGGGCGGCGCTGCGGGTAATCTATGCGCTGCAGATCCGGCCGCGGCCCTCCGAGCCCTGGAACTGTCCACAACAGCCTGTGCTGCTGATGCTGCCTGAACACGGGGAGGAGGCGGCATTTGCTGCTGCTCTTCCCTCCGCCGTGCCGAACTTGTTTGGATATTCCCTTGTTGCTGACTGGCGTATGGCGTCCCGTGCATCCCACTTCTATGATCCGGATAATTGGCTTGCTGCGCCACCGCAGTGTGCAACAGATCGATTGCTTGCCGGGTCTTCTCTGTATGGGGTGACTCTCCCACGGGGATTTGATTTAATGCGAGTGTTGCCGCATACACGTTGTCCATGGGATTGTTGTAGTGACCTGCTGGTGTGCGAAATCGTGATGGTGATGGTGGCGGTGGTGGTAGATCGTTGCCGGTTGTGATTCTAGTCTGTGGTGGGGGTAACCCGGCCCGCTCGTTTGCCGGATGCGTCCCCGCTGTTGCCGGTTGGGGTGCGGTTCCCTGGTTCACCACTGGTATCGGCTGATCCTGAGGTGTGATAAATAAAGTAGCCGGATTAATAACCCCGCCCGTTGCTGGTAACCTAGTTTGATGCCTTTGATGTACTCTAGATGTTTCCTCCCGGAGCCGAGTTTCCAGCGCATCCAGCTCGCACTGCCGCGTGGCCATCCCTTGCCTTTCTGCCTCTACTTGCCTTCTTTGCTGTTCCAGCGCACGACGAGCCACATCCAGATCCCTGACACGTTCCGCTGCGTTTTCTGGAGTGATAACCGTCGCAAGAACCGTGGGGTCTAGAATCAGATTATTATCGAATAAGGCCGGGTGACGCGGGTTCGAAGGACCCGCCCCTGGTGTCCGGTTTTCCAGGAATCCGAACGTATTTGCGTGCAACTCCTCGTCTGCTGCGCGGCTGGTCACTGTTGCCGATTCTCCATCAACCCGGGCCAGAACCGGGTCTCCGTTAGCCGCGCCCTGCTGCTGGGCCAATGCCTGAGCCGCCCCAACTGCTGCCGCGGTTGCGTTCTCTTGGTTGAGATTGGCCGCGGGAGCCGTGTAGACCGCAACTCGGCGTATGATACTCAGTGTAAATTCATGTTGTTCTTCTCCGCCGTTATTCTCCTCGTACCGGTTCTCCAGCAGATCCAGGATAGACTCGGCATCATCCTCTCTCTCGACCCGGTCGTGCGGGGTCCATGCCGGCTCCTCCGGCTGTTCCCACTTCGCGATGGGTTCTTCCGCCGGATATGTCGTTCCGATCGATTCCTCATCATCTGATCGGATAGAAGTGGCTTCCCCTGACACAGAATCAGATCCAAAATTGTCAGGGATCGAACCGGAAGTACATACCATACCAATGAAGACGCTGATCCGGCCGATTGTCACGACAGATCCGGATTCGAGGTAATCCGATTCTGGCCCCCAGCCGGAATCGTCCACCGTCTTTTCTCCTTTGTGGTCGATGTAGATCTCGCCGACGACAAGATTCTCCATGTTCTTCCGAGCTTCTCCCGTGATGTAACACCTTTGGACGCAGGCCCCACGGTGGGCGCCAACGTGGGATAATCACGGCAGACGTTACCGGGGGTAACTGATCTTGGGGCAAGACGACACAGGCGTTTGGGAGAGGGTTTAGCTCAGAGGAAAACATGATGCAACTCGATCTGGTAGCCGGCAATCAAAGTCGCCGAGTCTCCAATCTTGATATAATAACTCAATTCTGGGATTACACTAGATGCTCGATATCAAGCAATATTGCTAGGATTCTTAGATCTCAAACAACTACTCCTAGGGGTCGGTTTATAAAGCACCCGTACCCCCTGGCTTACCCTCCAAGGCGCACCCTGGATCCTACCCGGACACGGCGCACAAACCCTAACTTCCCTTTACCATAACCCACAATCCGGGTTACTGGGCCTACAAACTTGGGCCTTCCAAAAGTTTCTTTATCCTTAGCCGGATCCTGCGCAGCGTCCTTTGGGCCGGGTTACTCCTTGGAGTTTGGCCTACCGGGTTATTATCCCCCCATCAATTGGTCAACTTGGCTAGCGAGTACCCATGGCTCATTTTTCGCGGATGCGTTCTTCGATTTGGCATCGGGTATAACCATTGTGGTGAAATACCGTCCTTCTTTCTTGACATTCTTGGCCCATCTCACACGGAACATTGGCACCACCGTCTCTCCGCAATAGTTGAGCTCCCATATCTCCTCGATCTTTCCAAAGTATCTTTCTTCCACATTAGTCTCGGCATCGCCATATGATAGCATAGTTACTCCTGAGTTTTGATTTTTGCTACTCATGTCCTTGTCCTCGGTGGAGAATCTGTAACCGGAGATGTCGTACCCCTGATAGGTCCTTACGTTCTGTCCGGGGCCCTGTGATAAGATGTATATGAGTTTTTCATCTTCCGTAGAAGGCATTTTTCTCCGTGCTTCAATCAGTTGACTTTGCTTGAACCAACGCGTGAAGCCGGAGTTGTGCTCTTTGGTTACGTCTCCCATCTTGCTCGGCCGGCCCATTTCAATATAATTCTGATTGATTAAGCTTTTGTGCTCTTCCACGAAAGGCTCGATCAACTTTAAGTGTTGTAGCGCGACCCGGTGAGCCCTATCAAAGTCGTCGCGTCGTTTTTGAATGCCGACATGGACGTCGCGGCAGCCCTCGCGGTGACCGACTCCGTTGAGTCTGCCAAGGTGCGTCCTGGTGGAAAAACCGACATACAGATCGTCTTCGGTGCTTAGGTAATTGTCGCAGAAAGAGATGCACTCGTTGGTTAGAAATCCTTTGGCCATGCTTGCGTCTGGACGGGCCCTATTGCGAACGTATCCTTTCAGGACACCATTCTGGCTTTCCATCGGCATCATGTAGTGCAGAAACGTCGGGCCGAGATGCCTGATGTCATCAACGACATGGAGAAGGAGATGTACACATATCACAGAATGCCGGCGGGAAGTAAATCTCGAGCTCGCATAGTATCACCACGATCTCATCCTGTAGCATCTTGAGCTGCCTCACGCCGATCGATTTCCGGGTGATAACGTCGAAAAAGTTGCAAAGGCCAAACAACGTATCACGGACATGCTCGTCCATTATCCCTCGGATCGCAACAGGAAGTATCTGCGTCATGAGCACATGACAATCGTGAGACTTCATCCCGGTGAACCTCTTCTTCGCTAAGTCCAGATATCTGCTTATACTCCCTGAGTATCCGTGAGGAACTTTGACTTCTACGAGGCACCTAAAAAACTGCTCAAGCTCCGGCGGACTCAATGTGAAGCAGGCAGCGGGAAGCACCACGGTGATCTTCTTAGCCTTTTTGCGGGGAGGACGTTGAGTCCCTTCCGTCTTATCCTCATCGTCATCATCATCATCACTATCGGCGGGGACCAGTAGATTTTTCCTAATGCCAAAATGTTTTAGATCGTATCTTGCTTTCGGCCCATCCTTGGACTTCTCCGAATTGCAAATAGTGCCAAGCAGACTCTCCGTAACGTTCTTCGTAATGTGCATCACATCAAGACTATGAGGCGCGTGGAGGACCGTCCAGTACTCCAAGTCGTGGAAAACAGACCTCGCTTTCCATACACCCAGCAGCGGCTCTGGCTTGGGTCGTTTCTTTCCCGGCGAAGGGCACTCGTCCCAATTTTTCAGAAGCTCGTCGATTTCTTCGCCGCTCCTCGTGCGCGGGGCTCCATCGGGCTCGTCTTTACCATTGAACAACTCACCGCGTTTTCTCCATGGGTGATCCAGGCGAAGCCACCATCGAGCCCCTGGGTACACGGTTTTCGAAGACCCAGGATCCCTTGGTAGCTGGAGATGCGGGGTCCCGTCCATGCACTTCACGCAGCCGCAGAATCCGTGGCCGACCTGGGCAGATACATACGCGTAACCAGGATAGTCTGTGACCGTCGTCAGCAACGCGGCTCTCATATGGAAATAATCTCTAGTGTACGCGTCCCACGTACGGGGTGGCGTCTTCCACAACGTGTCTAACTCGTCTTTCAGCAGCCCGAGATACAAATGCATGTCGACACCTGGTTGTTTGGCCCCTGGATGAGAATACTCAAGTGTATGTACTTTTGCTTGGTGCACAACCACGGGGGTAGGTTGTAAGGCCATACAAACACGGGCCAGCTGCTATGTGTGCTACTCTGGTTGCCGAACGGATTGAGTCCATCGGTGCTCATACCCAGCCTGACGTTCCTCGCGTCGCCCCCAAAACTCGGGAAAGCTATGTCCAATGCTTCCCACTGGGCAGCGTGCAGGATGTGTCATGATATAGCCCTTCTCCGGATCTTCTTCCGGCTTCTCCCTTTTCGCGTGCCATTGCATGAGCTTTGCTTCCTTAGGGTCCACGTAGTACCGTTGAAGACGGGGAGTGATAGGAAAGTACCATACCACTTTTCGAGGAATTTTCTTGTTGTTGGTTCCACACTTGTATCGTCCGTGGCCGCACTTCGGACATGTGATTGTGTCCTTGTACTCCCCCCGATAAATTACACAATCATTGATGCAGGCGTGAATTTTTTCGTGAGGTAGGTCAAGAGGGCACACGACTTTCTTAGCCTCGTTGATACTGCTTGGCAATGTGTTCCCCTCGGGAAGGCGATCGTGCCAGAATTTCAAGTTCTTGTTGAAGCTCGAGTCGGTCCATTTGTTTTGCGTCTTCATCTTCAGAGCAGCAAGCGTTACATGCAACCGCGTATCCTCGGGGCGGCACCCAGGAAACAACGGAGTCACCCCGTCTATCTCCATTTGCGCCAGCTTGGCTTTCTCCCTAGCTGCAGCTATGTCGTTGCTCGTCTCCTTAAGCAGCAGATCCTGAACATGAGAGTCCCGCAAGGCCGAAATTAGCGGGGTCTCCGTGTTCTCGCCTTCATCGTCATGTCGATCTTCTCCGCCGACATATCCTTCTTCATGATGATCTTGTTCGCCGTCATATCCTCGCTCGCCCTCCTCTTCGTGCACAACTTTTGCTGCCGGCGGTGCCACGTGGTTGCGGTCGTCAAAGAAACCGCGTCTGAGAAGGTGCTCCTCCAATTGTCCGGAATCAGGGTCAATCCAGCGCACGAGTTTGCATGATCGACACGGGCATCTTATCTGCCGCCTGTTGCACCGAATCATGTCCGCCTTCGCGTCTTTTTTGTATCTAGCGATTCGAGCAGAGCTCATTTCTAGTACCATGGTTGCCTGCACAGACACATAGAGAGCAGAAAATTAGAACCACAACATGCATGCATAGTCGCCGGAAAAATTCGGCATGATCTCTCCTATAAGTAGGACATATGGGGTGCAAAAGTTTGCCGAAATGGAAGTGAATCAACATTTCGGCAAACATCCATGCACCATGACCGCGCCCGCACGCGCGACAATCGATCGGTCCACCTGCACATGCATGACAAACACCCATACACATCGATCGATGGCCACACGAGACATATGCACCTCCAACTATACTCACCTAGTAGATTCGATACCGACACGCAAAGAGCGAGGAGAGGGAGGGACCGGAGTATAGATGCAATAATTAGGCCCCCCAACAACTTCACCAACAATTATACATCGAATAAATAGGTTCACCTACCTAAAAAGGAGAATTAAATGTGTAAAAATGGAGTGGAGAGAAGGGGGGGGGGGCGAGTGAGCAACATCCACTTGGAATGAAGTGAGTGGGGGGGAGAGAGAGGGGGCTGCCATCTTTATGTGCACAGTGTGCATAATTCTGTGGCGCACCAGTATGCTATTCTGTGGCGCACTGTCCTGGTGCGCCACAGAAAAACATATTCTGTGGCGCATTGCGAGAGATGCGCCACAGAATATGGTGTTTCTGTGGCGCACCAGGACAGTGCGCCACAGAAGTTGCCCTTTCTGTGGCGCACGGGTTAGGATGCACCATAAAACTATGGCCTCTGACACCCAGCCCAATGATTGGGGTGGGCCCCGCACACTTTCTGTGGCGCACATCTAACACATGCGCCACAAAAATGGGTATTTCTGTGGCGCACCCATGGCCATGCGCCACAAAATAATATTTCTGTGGCGCACCAAATCATGATGCGCCACAGAATCCATTCCATAGAATGGCATTTCTCTACTAGTGCATGTGGCAAGAGGGGATATCTTGCGGATATTTTCACGAAGCCACTTGATGATGCAAGATTCTTGTTCTTGAGGAATGAACTAAATGTCATTGATTCTAGGAGTTTGACTTGAAGATCTTGCACACACCCCTATAGATGAAACGTGTTCGAGCTTAGGTGTAGGCATGGACATAGGGGGAGTGTTATCCTAACACATTGGGTTCTCCCTCCCCCCATTATGCCCAAAGAAAATACTCATTCTTATCTCTCTTTTTCTAGTGTTGAATTGTGAGCTTCAATGTTGAGAATTGGCAATGTACCTGTCGTGGGATAATCACGGCAGACGTTACCGGGGGTAACTGATCTTGGGGCAAGACGACACAGGCGTTTGGGAGAGGGTTTAGCTCAGAGGAAAGCATGATGGAATTCAATCTGGTGGCCGGCAATCAAGTCGCCGAGTCTCCGATCTCAAGATATTAACTCAACTCTCGTGCTATACTAGATGCTCGATACCAAGCGATATTGCTAGGGTTCTTAGATCTCTCTCAAACAAACCTAGGGATCGGTTTATAAAGCAACCGTACCCCCTGGCTTACTCTCCAAGGTACACCCTGAATCCTACCTGGACACCGCATACAAACCCTAACTTTCCTTTACCGTAACCCACAATCCGGGTTACGAGGCCTACAAACTTGGGCCTTCCAGAAGTTTCTTTATCCTTAGCCGGATCTTGCGCAGCGTCCTTTGGGCCGGGTTATGCCTTGGAGTCGGCCTACCGGGTTAGTATCCCTCCATCAGTAGTCCCCAGAATAGCTTGGGCTTCACGGATCCTTCCTTGAAGCGCTTGCTATTCCCTGAAAAAAACCATCAAACGCCCAAATGTATGAAGGCCGGGTTAAAAAGCTTTGATAAACAGCTAGGCCCAACTCCACGGTGGCCATATAGTAACCCGGCTTCTCTCCAAACACTCGGCTTAGCTTTCCGGGTCTAAGCCCTGATAAAAATGTCAAGATCCTGCACTTTACTCGATAATTGATTTTGATATTATGAAGAATATCTCCTTCTTATTTCTGCCCAGATATCACGTTTAACACTTAAAGCATATCTCGCAAAACTCAAACAGATAGCCGTTACTCCGTAATTCCCGGCTCCCGCTCGTTGAACTAAACTTATCCAACCGAACCATTATAAATATGCTCTTAGGGGTAACCCTAACCCCAACGGCTCACTTCTCCCCATTCCTCTTCCTTTCTTCCTCCGTGCTCAAGCTCACAGAGCGCCACCACGGAAACCTCGCGCGCATCACCGGTGCCTATCGGCCGCCGGCTACGCTCCGCCACAGTACGCTCTGCACCGCCGCCAACATCCGCCGCCAAACCCCCGACCGGCCCGCCGGGAATCGCAAAGGGGCACCAAGCTTGTGCTATTTGCCTCCGTCAAGCTTCACTTCGATCTCCTCCAGTAAGCCTCCCACACCCGTTAACTGGCCTCCGCAACTTCTTGATTTTCTTCAGATTAGATCTAGGTCAACCCGCCGGTCATTTTCCCGGTCATGCCGAATTAAGTCACTTGTACTCACTCTAGTTCATCCAATGGATTGGATACTGACTTTATTTTACTTCCCTACCTCCCATAGCTGCTAATTTTGCCACAAATCCAGAAATGGAATCTCTAGCCTGGGCTCGGGCCGCCCAATTTTTCCGCCCTCGCCTCTATCATCCGGAAAATCTTCCCTTTTCCGATTCCCTTTATTCGTAATAGGTACCTGTGTAACCATCCATCACCCTCGAACATTCTTTCAATGCATAAGCCTCCATGATTTATAATGATGCTTGATACCCGGATAGCTTGAACCTTGCTCCACGGAATGACACCCGGACAGTATGTAACTTCCATATCGTCTCGATGCCACTCACCGATACTCGACCAGCTTATGATTTCCGAGTCTTATTCCTTGTATCCTTCTACCTTGTGCTTTGCAGGTCAATCACATGGCTCCCAAGAAGCAGGGAAAAACACCAGCCAAGGCCAAGACCACCAACTCCATATCCGCCAACTGGGCGCGATCTTCGGTCACCAAGGCCAAGTTAGAAGAACTGGTCGAGCTAGGGGTTCTTCCCCCCAAGAGGATATCCAGTGGAGGGTGCCGGGTAACGAGACCCGGCCTACACCGGCAAAGGATGAGGTAATATGTTTCGTGGAGCACGTGACCCGGGGCTTCCGTCCTCCGGGTCACCCTTTCTTTCGTGACATTTTGAGCCACTACGGCCTTCGTATATTTGACATAGGGCCTAACTCCGTGTTAAATATCTCCCACTTCATCGTCCTTTCCGAGTCATACTTGTGCACTCCGCCAAGTTTGGATCTTTTCGTCGAGCTTTTCCAATGCAAACCGTGCCGCGAAAGCGGCGACGGGGCGCTCCTTGCTTGCGGCGGGGTTTCCATCCAGCGCCGCAAGAATTCTCTGATGCCACCTCTTACCCTTAACTCCCACGTCAAACATTGGCAGCTCTCATATTTTTACTGCCGAGACACTTCCCCACCCGGCCAAAAGAAACTGCCGGGTTACTCAGAGGGCCTTCTTGACATCTCCGAGAATTTTAATGCCTTTGCCCCTGACTCGGACAGGGAGGCAATTCAACCTTTGCTAGCCAAAATAACTATTCTTGCGGCCCAAGGTCTCATCGGGCTCAACCTGGTGAAAACTTGGGTCGATTTCCGGATTCAGCCCAATTCCATCCGCACAAAGTTAATGTGCGAGTATTCGGGGCACACCACAGACCCGCTCCGGTACTCTGATAACAGCTTTGCGGCTGGTGACACCAATAAAACTATCAAGGGCTTTCTGACAGAAAAACTGGAGGTAATCCGGAACATAGCCGGACTAGAGCCCTTCACACTCGAGAACCCAGCCCCCAAGGTAAAGATCCGATCTTGATGTTTTTACCTTCGCTCTTTCCACTTGATACAGCTGATAACCCTTGTTCTGACACCTTCATCTCAGGCTGATGATGATTTTTGGAAGATCGACACTTCTCCTAGCTCCGAGAGTCCAGAGGAACAAGAAGATGCCGTTAACTCGGACGAAGGTGCTCTCCGGGTTTTACTTGGTTCCTTTAAGTTTGTCGTAACTCCTTCATTTTCCAACTATAAACTTGATGACTTCCAGAACGAGAGGACAAAGACGAAGAAGAAGAAACTGACGGCAAGGTGGAATCCGCCAGTGATGAGGATGAAGTGGAGCCGGCAATCAAAGTCGGATCAAAGAGAAAAACCCGAGGGGTCGTCTTCGAGGTACCAAATCGTTTCCTTGTGTCCAATTCATACTCCTTTGATAACATGTATGAGATATCTTGACGTTATTCCAGTGGCCGTATTTGAAGGAGTCGCCTATGACCAAGCGCAGAGCGACTCGAAATTACCCGGGTGATAGTGCTCTTAACCCGGGTATTCCATCGTCTCCAGCTCGATGCACTGGTATTTACCTTATCCTTTCTTGAATGAAAAAAAACTTCCTGAACCATTCCCTCACAAGATCTTGCTTGATGTTTTTCAGTTTCGCCCGGGTCCAGCAGCGAATTCCCTTCAGACTTTGCGGTGAATCCCGGGTAAAGTTCCTTTTCTGACGTTCCATCACATTTTCATCACCCTTTCCTGATTGTACACAAACTGCTCACTCATACTATCCATAGGGCCACTGTCGTTATTAGCGACCAAGAGGACATGGCGACCGATGACCCGGGTAAGGGGAACCCGGCTGATAAGACGACAGCCGCGTCTAGCAGCGAAGAACAAGCGTCACCAATAAACCCGGCCAGACAAGAAGCCGAGTATCCGATAGCTTCTCATGCAAGCAAGAAGGAAAAAGCTGCAACTTTGGGTGCGGGTGAGGGAGCATCAGATTCCGACAATCGAATGACCCGGATGCCGCCTCCTGCTAAGAAGAAAACTCCTTCTCCGAAGTTCCAAGGCCCCGGGTCCTCTAATACGGGTAATGATACCTTTGATCAACTGATGAGCGCTCTCCTCACTATGAAGACCTCAGAGAGAAATATTCTGGAGCGCATGGCCGCCGAGCACCAGGTAACACTACTTGATATCTCGTAACGTACACCTAGTCCCCAAGTTCCGAGCATAACTTGTTGAAGTTGTGCTTGGTACTTTATGCAATACTTAGCTTGCCATAATACCCGACTGATACTTGTACTCCTTGTTCTTTACATGCACAGATGACCCGGTCTAATGAAATTTTGCTCAAGACCGAACAACTTCTTCTTGCCGAGGTAAAGCGGAGAGAAGCCCTTGAGGATGACGTGGAAACCTTGAAGAAGGATGTTTCTAAATACAAGAAGAAGTACAATACTGCTCAATCCGCGCTGAAGAAATTATCGGACCAGGTTACCGATACCTATCGCATCTTGCTTAGTAAGTTTTTGCTGCCGACTGACTTCATGCCTTTACTTTATTACATGATACTCGGGATTACTGATACGTCCTTCCTTTGTTTCAACTGCAGGTGCCAACCTTGCGGCCCCAGAGGAGGATGCCGTTGCAAAGGCTAGAACTCTAAAGACTGTGCTCCGGACATTCTTTGCCGGCACGAAATTTATACTGGATGCCGTGAAGTGGCCTACTGAGGTATATCCGGGTGAAGAAAATCTTATCCAAGCCTGCTCCACCGTGCCTGCCTGGATTGAAATCTGGAAACGCTCGGCATGCCGGATTGGTATGACCCGGGCCTTTACCCTGGCTAAGGCTTATTTTCCGAAGCTTGATCCGGCAAATGTAATATCCGGGTTTCCAGAATTCAAAGCGGATTGTTCCAAGTTTGCACCCAAGGACTTCAAGGCCATACAGTCCACAGTGCGTCATTCGACCACCACTTTGGCCGATAGTATGGATCTGAACACAATTATGAGTGCATACGATGCTGAAGGCAAAATCGTTACAGAGGACGCACCCCCGCCCTTTGATATTTTGGAGAAATGGGCTGCTGACTCGGCCAGGAAGAGGGAAGAAACTGCGAAGAGAGAGGCCGAGTTAAGATCAGGGCCAACCACCTCTACACCAGCTGTTCTTCCGTCTGTCCGTCCTGTCGCGAGGAATCCGGGTGCTGATGCCGGGAGAGCTAAAGAGCAAGTCCAGGAGCAAGACCCGGAGAGAAAGGGCAAAGATGTGGACCCTACCCAGGAAGCCGAATAGGCAAATGCCATCAAAATACTTCGATCATCTGATGCTTTTATTCAAAACTAGTATTCTTTTGACGGTGCGCCTGTGCACCCTTGATACTGGTGTCGCAACTTTGTAACGCGCTTTAACTCTATGATACGCTTCTTGCCTTTCTAGGCCTTTTGATGAACTTGATACTTGTCTATTTTTGAACTTATTCTTGATATCCAACTTTCATTTCTTTATTTCCGAGTATCGTGAGTTTTGACAGGTGGACTTTTCTTTAAGTCCCCAAGTCCCCACGACTCGGACATTGGGGTCTTTCGAGCTTGGCGACGAAACAATTTGATTCTATTTCGAAACCCACAGTCCCCAAGGCCCGAATTTCCGAGTCTGTGGTGTGTGGTCTTTTCGAAGAGAACAAACTTGTTGTTGCTAAGCCGAAACCCGGAACTGTTTCATATAGATAATGAAGGTATGCTTCATAAACGTTGAGTTTCCGGCTATTAGCCTTGTACTCTGCATAACTTGTGGTTTAGATGACCCTTTTGACTATCTTGTACTGTAAGCCGGCTTTCGCGTGGGTACCATGTTGTTACATCTATACGAAAACAGGGCCAGACAAGTCCCATTGGGCTTCATGGCTGATTGTAATCGTAAGCGAGCAAATCATGCCACTTTAGTGCGAGTCACATCGAGCTTAAGTAAGAAAAGTCAAGAAAATTTGGCTCCTTTGTCCGGTTATAAGATTGCAGCCGTACTCGTTTGCGAGTGATCGGCCCTTATAACTCATAGGCATCAAGGCCGGGTCTTTGGGTTTGTGGCTGTGCTATTCAAGCAATCGGCCCCCGAGACCTATATATGTTCAACACACTTAATGATACTGATGTATTGATGGCAATGGATACTACTTACCTGTAACCGAAGTAAAGATCGTAACAAAATAGGACTTGATAACCATCTCTTTATTGATACGAGAAAGTTTGGGTCAGCATGCCGCCTCATTAAAAACCTTCCAGTCCCCTTAGGTACCCTGGGTAGGAAAAGAGCGCGTCTGAAACCTGCTGCCCGTTACATTGTTTAGTTCTTCTTGAGAACCGGTCCCGGGCTGACGTGACCGATACACATTCTCCATTTGTTGGACTTTTTCATGATGAGTACCGGGTTTACTAGCCAACCCGGGTGAGGTGTTTCCATAACGCGGCTGGCCGTGAGCGGCCGTGCATTTTCTTCTCCTCTGCCAGATTGTTTGGAGGAATCATCCTTGATAAAAGCCACCATCTTAGCATCTTGTGCTGCCTTGGACTTTGCTCTTTCGCCTTCAGTGCTCGGCCTTTTTGATGTGGTTCTGTCCTCCGGGTCTGCTTGAGACCGGTAATGCTTGAGTTCCTCTTTTCTACAGGCTTGCTCGGCCATTGCTGCGTCTCCTTCATCGCATTCAGCTGCTATATCTCGATTTCCGTGTATGGTAATGGTCTGCTTCGGACCCGGGATTTTTAGCTGTAGATACACGTAACACGGCCTAGCCATGAATTTAGCATAAGCCGGCCTGGAATAGTGCGTGATAAGGACTGCGCAATTTGACCACCTCAAAAGTGAGCCACTCAACTCGATAGTTATCCTTTGATTCCCCAAAAGCTACCTCCAATGCGATTTTTCCCTCGGGGCACGCTGAATGACCCGTCACTATCCCATGAAAAATTGTTGAACTTTTTTGTAGCAGAGACTCCTTGAGGCCCATGCGCAAGAAGGTTTCCCAATACAGTATATTGATGCTAGTTCCGCCGTCCATCAAAAACTTTTTCAGCTCATACCCATTGACCTGCGGCGCGACTACTAATGCTAAGACTCCCGGGTGTTCTATTCTTTCCGGGTGATCCCTTCTGCTCCATGTTGCGTCCTGTTCTGACCATCTCAGGTATCTCGGGACAGCCGAAGAAACTGAGTTGACCGCTTGCTTCAGTATCTTTTTGTCCTTGTTAGAACCTCCTGTGGTATGCACGTGATATTGACCCAACTGTTTGGGGTTGGCCTGGAAACCTCCTGCTCCCCCTTGGTTATTACCTTGATTTCCAACTGCCGGGTTACCGGCTGGGGGTGGGCCGTTGCCCGGGTTTCCTCCTGGACCCGGTCCTCCTCCCCAACCTGCACCTCGCATGGATCTGTTCACTTCCTCATTCTTCCATCTCTGTAGGTCGGCGCACTGCTCCAAGGAGTGGTTAGCTGGCCTACCGTTCCTGCTATGCTTCGTGCATGCCATTCTGAATATGTCCCAATTATTACTCGGCCTTGGTGGCCCTTGGTAGTTTCCTCCATTGTGATTTCCAGTATTAAAATTTCCTTCTGCCCTGGGTCTGGAAGATCCGGCTTCAGTATTGGCGACAAACTCGGAGCCTCCTTCAAACGGGCGCTTGTTCTGGCTGTTGTTACCCGGCGCTGATCCGTTGCCGGTTCTTCCGTTATTACTTGTGTTTGCTTTTGCTTTTTTATCGTCAGTTTCCTCTTCCGTAGTGTCCGTTGCGGCATGTTTGTTGCATGCGTCCATCAATTCTCCCATTGTAACCTCCAAAGCATTCCGACTAGATTTCATGCGAGTTAACTTTTGTACTAAAGGTGTGTACTTGCAGGTCTTTGCCATAGCTTGCAGCGCATCCTTAGGCTGAATATCCGTAGATGAATGAAGAATTTCCATAACCCGGCGCACCCAGCTGCGCGCCGATTCTCCCTTCTTCTGAACACATCGCTCTAGGTCATCAATAGTGAATAACTTTCTACACGTCCCGTGAAAGTGCTTGATAAACGCAGTTTTCAATTCTTCCCATGACTTAATAGATCTTTCCGGTAGATTGGCGAACCATACCTTTGCTGCTCCCTCTGACATCATTAGATACATGAATTTGGCTTGAAGATTCTCGGACGCATTACGAATTGACATGGCCATCTCATAACTGCTCAACCATGTTTCCGGATCCATGGTTGGCTCGTAATTTACTACTTTACCCGGTTCTTTGAACTTTTCCGGGTAAGGCTCTGCCCTGATGCTATCCGAGAGACACTTAGGTCCTGCAAGAATGGTTGAAGCTGGTCTTACTCGGGAAACGTGTGATCCTGCAGGGGGTACAGCTGGACGCGGTACTGCTGGTATCCCATGTACCGCAGACCCGGCCACGGCTCTCCTGGCTCTGGAACTGTCCACGATGGCCTGTGCTGCTGATGCTGCTGGTACTGCCTGAATGGGTGGAGGAGGCGGCATTTGCTGCTGCTCTTCCCTCCGCCGTGCCGAACTTGTTTGGATGTTTCCAGCGTTACCTTGCTGTTGGCTGACGTATGGTGTCCCATGCATTCCACTTCTGTGATCCGGGTAATTAACCTGTTGTGCCACCGCGGTGCGCAGCATATCTATCGCCCGCCGGGTCTCCTCTGCGTGGGGTGACTCTCTCACGGGGATTTGATTTAGTGCAAGCGTTGCCGCGTACACGTTGTCCATGGGATTGTTGTAATGACCCGCTGGTGTGCGAAAACGCGATGGTGGTGGTGGTGGCGGTGGTACAGTATTGCCGGCAGTAACTCCAGTCTGTGGTGCGGGTAACCCGGCCTGCGTGTCTACCGGTTGTACTCCTCCGGTTGTCGGCTGAGGGGCGGTTCCTTGGTTTGCCGCTGGAATCGGCTGATCCTGAGGCGTGATAAATAGTGCGGCCGGGTTTATGACTCCTCCCAATGCTGGTAATCTAGTTTGGTGCCTTTGATGTATTCTAGTCGTTTCCTCTCGGAGCCGGGTTTCCAGTGCATCCAGCTCGCGTTGTCGTGTGGCCATCCCTTGTCTTTCTGCTTCTACTTGCCTCCTCTGCTGCTCTAATGCACGACGGGCTACGTCCAAATCCCTGACACGTTCCGCCGCGTTCTCTGGAGTGATAACTGTGGCAAGAACTGTCGGATCTAGGATCAGATTGTTGTCGAACAAGGCCGGATGTTGTGGATTGGAAGGACCCGCTCCTGGTGTCCGGTTTGCTAGGAATCCGAACGTGTTCGCGTGTAACTCGTTTTCTGGCGCTTGACTGGTAACCGATGCCGACTCTCCGTCAACTTGGGCCAAAATCGTGTTTCCGTTAGCCGGCCCTTGCTGCCGGGTTAATGCTGGCGCTGACCCGGCCACGGCCGCGGTTACGGTCTCTTGGTTGAGATTGGTCGCGGGAGCCGTGTAAACCGCAACTCGGCGTATGATGCTTGGTGCGAATTCATGATGTTCCTCTTCGCTGTTATTCTCTTCATACCGGTTCTCCAGCAGATCCAGGATGGACTCGGTATCATCCTCTCTTTCGACCCGGTCCCGCGGGGTCCATGCCGGTTCCTCCGGCTGTTCCCACTTCGCGATGGGTTCTTCTGTCGGATATGTCGTTCCAACTGATTCTTCTTCATCTGATTGGATATAAGTGGCCTCCCCTGACACAGAATCAGATCCAAAATTGTCAGGGATCGAACCGGAAGTACATACCATACCGATGAAGACGCTGATCGGCCGATCATCGCGACGGATCCGGATTCCAGGTGATCCGACTCTGGTCCCCAGCCGGAATCGTCCACCATCTTCTCCCCTTCGTGGTCGATGTAGATCTCGCCGACGACAAGATTCTCCATGTTCTTCCGAGCTTCTCCCGTGATGTAAACACCTTTGGACGCAGGCCCCACGGTGGGCGCCAACTGTCATGGGATAATCACGGCAGACGTTACCGGGGGTAACTGATCTTGGGGCAAGACGACACAGGCGTTTGGGAGAGGGTTTAGCTCAGAGGAAAGCATGATGGAATTCAATCTGGTGGCCGGCAATCAAGTCGCCGAGTCTCCGATCTCAAGATATTAACTCAATTCTCGTGTTATACTAGATGCTCGATACCAAGCGATATTGCTAGGGTTCTTAGATCTCTCTCAAACAAACCTAGGGATCGGTTTATAAAGCACCCGTACCCCCTGGCTTACTCTCCAAGGTACACCCTGAATCCTACCTGGACACCGCATACAAACCCTAACTTTCCTTTACCGTAACCCACAATCCGGGTTACGAGGCCTACAAACTTGGGCCTTCCAGAAGTTTCTTTATCCTTAGCCGGATCTTGCGCAGCGTCCTTTGGGCCGGGTTATGCCTTGGAGTCGGCCTACCGGGTTAGTATCCCTCCATCAGTACCCAAGATATATCTTCGCGGTTACGTACCATGATCTCTTACATGGTGGCTTAGGCCACCAACCTCTTCTCTTGAAGATTTGGTTCTTGTTTTTGGTTTTATAGTGGTGTTTTCGTTGTGTTGGTTTGTGTTTTGTGTCGTGTCGGTGTTGGTTTGGGAATCACACTCCCTCTTTTCCTTATTTTATTTTTGAGTTTGTTTGCAAAACTTGGAGTGTGTAGTACCATCTCAGCTGGTGTTCTAACCCCAAGCCCAAACAATTCCCCCTAAGACATTTCTCTCTCTGAAATTTTCAATCTTTGTGATCCCTTGGTGAAATTGAGTTTTGGCTAGCGGTACTACCGCCAGTTACAAGTGGTACTACCGTTGTAACTGTTGTAGTACCCAGCGCATGGTACTACCGGTGGCCCCGAGCGGTACTACCGCCGCAGGAGTTCGTGCTCAACACAGACTCGGCAGCGGTACTACCTCTTGGCCCATGTAGTACCAGCTGAGCGGTACTACCGCTGAGCGTAGCGGTACTACCGATGCGGAAAAAATCCGGGGGATAAAAGAGATCTGGAAACGAGGGTTACCCTCATAACCCCCACTCCCACATCTCCTCCCCACTTCGGATCTCCCTGCCGCCAAGACTTCCCGTCACCGGGGAGGGCTCCCTCCGGCCGTTGAACGCCTCTCTATCGCCGGAGAATGCCTGGGGACCACTCCCAACTCCTCCTCCTCGACGATGAGCTCCGGTACCCTTCTATCTCTCTCCCTTGAGCAATCTTGAGAGATGACGATTCCTAGGGTCTAGAGATCTCCTAGTCTAGGGGTAGTTGTTGTGTTCCCTACGTAGAAGAAATCCTATTAGCGCTACTCGTTGTTTTAGTCGTTGCATTGGAATTGGTAGTCGCGGTTGGGTGCCTTGGTTGAATCCGCCAGCAGCGGTACTACCGCTGTCACTAGTGGTACTACCACTATGGCTGGAACCGCTGGCAACAGCGGTACTACCGTGGCACCCAAGCGGTACTACCGCTTCCTGTAGACTGAAACAGACATAAGTTCTAGTTTGATACCCTATCGCAGATCACTTTGATTGTTGTTTCGCTTATCTTTTGCTATCCCCCTGTTGCTTTCTTAGGAGCAGGTGCTAGTGGTTCGAGGGGTGGAGGTCGCAAGCGTGCAGCCAAGCGAGTCCGCAAGAACCCCGAGGAAGATGAAGCCCCTGAGGTTATGCCACAGGGAATGACAAGGAGACAGAGGTCCATTAACATGAAATCCAAGGCTGCTAGGGATAAGTCCATTGTGAATATGCCAGATGAGCAGTTTCGTAGGGAGAGGATGACCAATCCCTATGTTCATCCTAGGGAAGCACGAGCAAATGAGTGCTTCTGGACACGGTTTCAGGAGAGGGTCTTCTATGAGGAGTATCTGTTGGGAACATGCCCTAGAGGCAATCATGTATGATGTAATTCCCACTGTATTCATAAAGTTATTAAGTTGTCCTTGTTTTGAACATATGATTTATGTCATTGAATATGTGATTCGATTGTGGAACTATATATTCATGTAGTTCATACTAGATTGTCCTTGGTCATTAAGTTTGTGCTGGACACACACCCTAGACTAATGTGAGTGTTGGCTGATGACACGGTTCCACTTGTCATGGGCATAGTGATGCTATTCCAACGTTCACGAACTTGGCTAAAGAGTTTAGCAAAGTCGGACTGACCCACATTGAGATGCAACGAGTAAGTCGTCATTTGCATGTCTCAATCAATGTAATCCTTAGACCTGAGGTTGTCGCACAATCCGAGTTGTGGATCACCGACTTAGGTTCTGTCAAACGTTGTTATGTGACAAGGCAACTATAAAGGCAGAGTTCGGGTCGAATGAGAAGCAAGCTGCGTGATGTGGATAATCAAGATGGGATTTTGCCCCTCCGAATGGAGAGATATTCTCTGGGCCCTCTCGAGTGATATGATTCAGGAAGCATGGCCATGCGCGACTCAGTTAAGTGTTAACTGTGTCGGTTGACTAAGAGTTAGTCAGATGAATCACATATCACGGATCGAGAAGAGAGATGAACTATTAAAGGGATGACGATAAATCGCCTATAGTTCAACAAGTTATATCGTGAGGCAAAAGGGACTAATATGAATATCACATTGAAAGGTATGTCGTCATAACTCAAAGGGACTTGGGAGTCGACACGTTCTGCTAGGAGCCGCTACCGATTGATCGATTGAGAGTCGGACTCCAATCGTGTCCAAGTCGCCATGAGCCTGCAGGGTCGTACACTTAAGAGCGGGAGCAAGTATTGATCGGGTTGGACCCGAACCGGAAATGGACTGAGTTTGTGAGTCGGACTCACAGAGGGAATGGGCCACAAGTGTTGTGAAGCCCATTACCATACACTTTATAAAGAGGGGCGCAGGTTGCCCAGCGGGCACGTTAGTCCACTCCCATGCGTTGGGAACCCTAGCCCCACTCAGTCCAGCTGTCGCACCAGACCTAGCAGTCTGCCGTCGGAGCTCCTCCTCGTACGTGTGGATACCGGTAGAGGTGCTGTACGTTCAGCACTTCGACGTTCGAGGGATTGGATCGGCCGGACCGGATCGTGGGACTGCACTGCCCCGACGCGCTGCATCGATAATCCGCACCTGCGCATCTAGTGGTAATACTCGTGGCCTCCTACCTCGGCTAGATCTTGGAAGCATCGCGTAGGAAAAAGTTTTGTTTATCTCTACGTGTTCCAACAGTATCCACTTAACAAAAATAAAGTGGTTATTCAATTCTCGATCAATGTTGCTTACATGAGAGCCAAGATGGACTATTTTGGTGAAGCCCTGGAGATTTGTGAAGAATTTGGGCTTCTGGATTTCATTGAGCTGAACGAGGACTATGATGAGCATCTAGTGGGCCAATTCCATGCCACTATGTACTTCCACACTGATGAGAGGAAGATCACCTGGATGACGAAGGATCAGAAGTTTTCTGCGTCTTGGAGTCAGTTTGCTACCATTCTGGGCATGCAGGACTTTGGTGAGACACCTGATGCTGATTTTTACTCCACATACTTCAGACTTCCTTATATTGAGAATTCTATGCCACTCACTGAGCTGTATGACCTCTATATTCCTGAACGTGCTGTGGTTGGGCAGTCCAAGCATCTGTTGCCAGTCTATGATATCCTCCAGAGGATTTTCAGGAACACTTTGACTCTTCGAGTGGGAAACTTTGATCAGATCCATGGTTCTCTTGTTGACTTGATGGTAGTCTCTCACAGGCGTCGTGGTGATGGGCTGAGGATTGACATTATGGACATTCTGTGGAATTAGATGTATAACTGCATCATAAAGAGGAGAGTGCGTGTTTTTGCTGCTTTGGTCTATCGGCTCATCTCCACCACTTGGCGCAATGCCAAGCTTGCTGAGGCTCTATAGGACAATGATCAGGAGCCCAAGACTCATGCTGTCAAGGATCTCCGTGTCAAGAATCATGCCACTCCTCTACTTAGTCCGGATGATCTTGGTCCGGACATTGATGGCTCTAGTGACTCGGATTTCGAGATGGAGGGAAGAGCCAAGAAGGACAACTTTCGCAAGTGGATGTGCTCTACTTTGAAGAAGATCTTCTGTCGCCAGGTTGATATGGAGGATCAAGCATATCGTGCTCATGTCCGTAGCAAGGAGGAGTGACAGCTGACACGTGACAGGTTTGCCCATCTGGGGTTGCCTGTTCGTGCTGGGTCCGAGGACAGGATCACAACTTCTAGGGAGTGGAAGTCCAAGCAAGGCAACAAGTGGACTGATCCATATCTTCTAGATGATTCTACCACGTCACACGGGCCTTGGACTCATGGTGACACTAACAAGGAGGTTGAAGATGTGAACTCGGAGGATGAGCACAATCTCGGCAGCCCGGCTCGCGCTTCTAGCTCCGACGAGTGAGCTCCAGGGACGCTAGCATCGCCTCTTCCCTTTTTGGTGCCTTGATGCCAAAGGGGGAGAGAGGTCTATTAGGATCGCTCTATTTTCTTGGGTTTATGTTTTGTGTGTCAAACTTTGTGTGTGTGCTTGTGAGTTGAACCTTTTGTGTTAAAGTTTGTGTGGTTGAACCATTTGATGTTATGGATTTGGATTTAATGGTTTTATCTATTTTCATCAAGCAAGCATTCATATTATCATATCTATTGTACCCTTGCTAGGTTTCAAAGAGTTAGGGGGAGCCCACTTTCTAAAAGACCAAAGTTTGCCTCATAAGAATTTTTTTATTATGTATCACTCTCTCGAAGTGCTCGTCCAAAATTGTTGAAACCTCTCTTAGTTGTATTGTCATCAATCTCCAAAAAGGGGGAGATTGAAAGCGCATTTTGCATCTTTGATCTCTCTTAGGTTTTGGAGTTGATAACAACACCACTAAGCTTCTAACAGTGCGTCAAGTATTTCAGATTAAATCAACTAGACGCCAAAAAGGTGAAGAGAATTCCAAGACAAATCCACCAAGATTATCTTGGTCCAGCGGTCGTACCGGGCGTGGCAGCGGTAGTACCGCTCTGCACAGGGAGCGGTAGTACCGCGCCCAGTACCGCCAGATGTACCGCCAGGAGGAAATTGCGTACTGCATCCAGCGGTACTGAAGCGGTAGTGGCTCGGTAGTACCGCTGGATTCTTTTTAATCTTGAGCAAATCCTTGCTCAGCGGTAGTACCGGTACGGGCTAGCGGTAGTGCCGCTCCCTCCAGGAAGCGGTAGTACCGCCCCAGTACCGTCTCTTCTACCGCTGGCTAGGAAATTGCTCTATGTATCACACGGTACTAGAGCGGTAGTGGCTCGGTACTACCGCCCGCCACTTCGAATTAATTCAAAGTGGGTGGCCAGCGGTAGTACCGTGACGCACTCGCGGTAGTACCGTTGCTGGAGTACCACGGTACTTCAGCTGCAGTACCGCCTGCGCTTTGCGTATGAGACGCGCTAGTACCGCGTGGATACCCAGGTGTCGGTAGTACCGCTAGGCACGAAAAGGGTCGAACCGGCTAGTTTTGGGATGGGGCTATAAATATCCCATCCCCTTCTTCCCCAAGTGGTTGCTCGTTCTAGCATTTAAGACAAGCATTTATTGAGCCTCCAAAAGCTAGATCTCTCCCAATCCCTCCACCCAAACTCGTTGATACTTGGAGGATTGGAGGAGAAGACCCGGATCTACATCTTCACCGACTCGTTCTTCATTTACCCCTCTCTAGCTATAGGGATCTAGCCTAGGGTTTCCTCTTGTGGAAAACCTAGGCATCTTGTTTTTGTTGGTGATTCAAGAAGAGTTGGAAGCCCCCAATTTGGTTGTGGGTCTGTGCCCCAAGTTGTTTGTAAAGGACTCGATCCCCGCCTCAAAGGGGTTCAATAGTGGAAGGTGAACTAGGCCTTTGTGGCGGAGTTCATCGGAGAATAGGGTGATGTAGCGCCCTCACATTTAATAATGTAAGAACTACTGTGTTAAGTGCTAGTCCCTGGATCAATGCTAGCACCACAGAACAAAATGTAAAGTATCATTGCAGAAGTATCAAAACTATTACAAAGGATCCAGAATAGCCAAGTATAGCTTTATTACAAAGTGCATAGTCTTGAAAGACTAGCAAAACTCAGAGTTCTAAACAGCAGAAATAAGATAGCAATGAGCCTACTGGATAGAGGACATCAAAGCAACACCATAGAAATTGATTTCACCTAAAAAGGATTTATAGATTAAAATTTATGCCCAAAATAGTGATTAATAGAGATCTACAAATAACATGTGAGTGCACGTCTCAAAATTGAAATTTTAATATCCTAGATTAATCTACACATTGCGCTGATTTCAAAAAGACAAAAATCACCTAAATCGGAGTTACAGAACAAAAGTTATTGATTTTACAAGTTTTAGATATTTTCTGGAATTTTAATTCAATTTAAATCGCGCTGACTCGCTCTGCTGACTGGGATGCCCACCTGGCGCGCAGCGATTGGTGCGGAGCGGCGCGGCGGCTGACGAGGCGTGTGACGAGGCATGCGATGTGGCGAGCTACCATTGGTCGGTACCGGTTCGCGAAAGCGATCTAACGTGAACCATTGGATGCAGATCGGACGGAGGAGATTGGATCTGGGGGGTGGCGGCGGCGGACTCACCGGAGACGAAAACGGCGGCTACGGTGGCGTGCGGGCGGGGATGGCGGCGACGTTCCCGAGCTTCCCCGGCAAAGGCGAACACGGCGGCGACTTCCTCTCCTCGTTTCGATCCTTCTCGGCTCCTCGGTGGCGTCTCCCGTGGTGCGTAGCGGCGGCGGCGTATGCTTCCCGGGGGGCGTCAATGGCGGCGACGGTGGATGAACTCGAAACGGTGGCGGCGATTTAGGGTTAGGGTTTCGAGGCGGGGTAGGGCACAGACGTCGAGGCAGGCCTGCCCCTTATATGGAGTAAGAGGCGTGGAGGAGGGGCACGGCTCGAGGCGGCGCGATGGTGTCCATGTCGGGCACGGAGGCGGAGACCTGCTCGAGCACGGCGGCGGTGAGGCTGACGTCAGCGTGACGCATGGATGGCGTCAGCCGCGAGGCCCACGAGTCAGCGAGAGGAGAGAAGAGAGGACGGGGCGGGCTTGTGCGCGTTTCGGCTGGGCTCCAACGTGGGCTCGGCCCGCTTTGATTACAGCTGCGTGCGCAGGAGAAAGAGAGGGGGAGGGAGGTTGGGCTGGGCCAGGCCGGGAGAGAGGGAGAGGGCTGCGCTGGTTTCTCTTTTTTTTCTGTTTTTTTTTCTCTCTTTAATCAAATGATTCAAAATCAACCATAAACTTGTCAAAACTATTCAGAAATTTTTGATAAAATATGTTTTGGAAAGCTCGTGAAAAATAGAGTACTTTGGTACTACTATTTCCCAAAAATAAAATACTTGCTTTAGGAAATTGATTTAAGTACAAAAGATGGTTTAATGGGTAATAACACCCAGATTTTTGTGCTTAGCAAATTTAAAACCAATTTTTTATGCAATCAAAGTGCAAGTACTCTATGATGATCATGAATGCATGATGGTTTTGAATTTTTCAAAATTTTCAAAATCCTGGGATGTTACAGACTACCCCCCTTAAAAGGAATCTCGTCCCGAGATTCGAGAAGGCTAGCAATTGGGTTGGAAAAGTTATGAGGTGGCTACCCCCCTTAAAAGAATACACTTGAGATTGAACTTCCCGCATGCAATTGAGGTAATGGAACATGTGATGGAAGAAAATGAGTTAAGGGTTACCATTCACAAGATCCATGTTGATATGATTCACATGCCCCTTCTTGAATGGGTTGGGCTTGGCAGCTTCTGTAGTCTTCTGCTCTGGGCAATCAGTTGCATAATGTCCCTTGTTTCTGCACTTGAAGCACATCACTTGACTAAGATCCCTCTTCTTCTCATGATTGTGGTTGTGGTGTCCATTGCCATTTGAGTGACCATTGCTGTTACCATTGGTTTCCTTGAGTCCTTCAACATGATCATGACCATTATGAGTGTGTCCATTCCACCATTGTGATGGTTCTCATGTTTATGGAAGTTGTGTCCTCCATTGGATGTGTGCCTCTTATATGAGGGTCCAGAGTGATATTTTCCACTGTTACTATACTTCCTCTTCCTGTTTTCCTCCTTGGTCATATTGTTATCCAAAGTAATGGCTTGATCCAACAGAGCTTGGTAATTTGGGGCATATGCCACAGACAAAGGTATCTTCAGTTCTCCTTTAAGTCCATTGAGAAATTTTTCCTTCCTCTTGGCATCAGTGTCAATGTCCTCTGGTGCATACCTTGATAAAGAATGGAAATCATCCATATACTCCTTTAAAGTTCTACCTCCCTGCCTCAGACTACGAAACTCCTCCTTCTTGAGGTTCATTATCCCAGATGAGATATGTGCATTGCGGAATCCCTCCTTGAAATCATCCCAAGTCATGCCTAGTGGATGAGTCACTTGGTAAGTTTCCCACCACATTGCAGCAGGTCCTTCTAACAGATGTGCGGTGAATCTCACCTTCTCTGCATCAGTGCACTCACAAGTTACTAAGTCCTTGTTGATTGAACGAAGCCAGTCGTCTGCCTCAATAGGATCAGTAGCATAGGAGAACTTGTTAGGCCTAAGTCTCAGAAATCTGGTAAGTCTATCCATTGGGGGTGGTGGTGGGGGATTGTTGTTGTTGTTCATGGCTGCCACAAACTGAGTCATCATTTGTAAAAGTTGGGCTTGGGAGGTGAGCATCTGCTGCATAGCATCATCGTTGTCGGGGTCACGTCGAGGAGGCATCTGTGGGGTTTTCAGAAGGGATGAGGAAAAGATAGATAGAGCTATGAGGAGAAAATTTTCCTACCCATGCACAATACAACAAGACAAACAATCAATGGAAAATAACAACTTAAAATATTTTATCTCTTAACCAAATTTCGAAATTTGGACTTAATTTTTGAAAAACTAAGCAAAACCACTTAGTTCAAACCAAAACCATCTATAATTGCCATATCACAAGTTGATAGGTCAATACTCAAACAAAAACTCTAGCTAACGCATTCTGCCATGGTGGTCAACTACTGGGATGGATCATAACTCTTCACAATGATCTCTATGTTCTTGTACATCTTCAGCTCCTTCTCAAGGGCGTTGATCTCTTCTTCAGCTTCTTGAAGATCCTTCTGAGTGTGATAAAGTCTCCACGTAAGTCTTTCCCCAAGTTCTGTGATTGCCTCCCATGCAGCGCATCTAGCTGACTCGAAGAATGATGTGTATTGTTGTGGGTTGGTGAAGATGTAGTCCCCTTCTATCTTGTGGTCATACTCCTTGCTTCTGTATAGGTGAAGTTGAACCCACCAATACTCTTGGCCATCTTCAATGAAGGGAAAACCTTTGTAGAGTGCTGGTCCTCCAAATCCTAATTTTGTCATTAGGTTCTTCAATGCCCTTGGGAATTCAGTCTCACAATCTAGAGTCATGGTCATCAATGGGCCCTTATTGATTGATTCAAAGAGGTTGGTCATCTATCAGGGGATAAGGCATTAGAAGATTGAACAAAGGTAGAAGTACTAGAAGAAGAGTTGTTATAGCTACGCTAGAGTAGAATAAATGGTCAATCCTAGGGTCCTTGAAGTCCTTGCTGGTGGTGAAGTTGCAGCTCTTCATCCTTAAGTTTAGGAGATAACATAAGTCATGAGATCTTAAGACATAGATGTACTAGATACGAGATAAGTAAAAGTACTTAGAAAATATTAAGTCTTGTTTCATGGTGATCATTTGCTCATTAACAACTTATTGAATTTTGGATATTCACTATAGTGAGAGAGACTGGCACCCGCAAAGCCAATCAGGGAACCGGTCTCATGTACGTGGACATGTAATGTTGGTCCGGGCCGCTTCATCTCACTATGCCGCTAGGATCCAAAAATACTCAAAGGAGTTAAAAATATTGATCAAAAAGGGTTTTCCAATCCTAAGGGCTCGAACCTACGGGCAACACTTTGCTCTGATACCATTTTGTAGCGCCCTCACATTTAATAATGTAAGAACTACTGTGTTAAGTGCTAGTCCCTGGATCAATGCTAGCACCACAGAACAAAATGTAAAGTATCATTGCAGAAGTATCAAAACTATTACAAAGGATCCAGAATAGCCAAGTATAGCTTTATTACAAAGTGCATAGTCTTGAAAGACTAGCAAAACTCAGAGTTCTAAACAGCAGAAATAAGATAGCAATGAGCCTCCATCTTCAATCATGCGCCACAGGCATTACATGTTGGGTGTAGACTCGAGTCCAAGCACTTAATCAAACTTCATCCTCAGAATTTCCTACACGTTGGAATATGCAGCCCCCGAAGGAGATTCAGTACAAACAATGTACTGGCAAATGACACTATGGTGGATATAAAATGGCAAGTCTAAACTACATGCATATCTGGCTTGGTGGAGTTTAGGATATTTGCGGAAATCAAGCTTTCCCTAACACTTTTGAAAAAGAGTTTTCTTTCAAAGATTGGCACCATAGGACACACCCATGAGCACCACCACTAATATTTCCTTAGCCAAATTTTACTTCTTCAAAAACGGTGTTGAGATTCTTCTGTCCATCCTTGTCCAGCTGCTCGAAGTTGTCCTTTCCGGGAACACGGCTATGATCATAGTTTCCAACTCTGCAGAGGTTGTGCACTTTCACCCTTTGTCTTCAATTAGCCCAAACATCCTATACACCCGGAGTGCATCAAGGAAAGGAGAGAATTGAGACGACATCTTTCAGAAGCAAGAATTCAACCCAACCAGCAAGACTCGTTCCACCTATAATTCTGCTACATCTTCATGTCAAGCATGGGTTGAACTCTCACAAACTTAGTTGATCAAGACAGAGCCCATATGTCAAAGGGCTGCACGGGAAGCTACTAAACTTAGAGGGACTTTAGGAATCTCTTTGCTCCTGGGTGGCCATCCACAAGTGTACTCCTTCGGTGATAAACACCATTGATATGGCCCTAGGGAGCCACTCAAACATAATCCAATCACATCCAAATCCACCCAGGTGTTTCATTGGGAGTTTTACTTAGAATTTTTCCACAACATTGAGTAAAACAAATTTGTAGCAAGGCTAAGCATCTACTAAGTATAAGTCTCTAAAATAACAAGTCTAAAGGATGGCTACACACTACTTGGGATTTTGCATAGCATATAATAACTTAGTAAAATTTCCTATCATGCATGCTACTCAAAAACACTAGTAATGCATAGTAAAATATGGGAGATTTGATGGTGTGTCACTTGCCTTGGCAATAGGGAGAGGATATGCCAGATGAGCAGTTTCGTAGGGAGAGGAGGACCAATCCCTATGTTCATCCTAGGGAAGCACGAGCAAATGAGTGCTTCTGGACACGGTTTCAGGGAGGGTCTTCTATGAGGAGTATCTGTTGGGAACATGCCCTAGAGGCAATCATGTATGATGTAATTCCCACTGTATTCATAAAGTTATTAAGTTGTCCTTGTTTTGAACATATGATTTATGTCATTGAATATGTGATTCGATTGTGGAACTATATATTCATGTAGTTCATACTAGATTGTCCTTGGTCATTAAGTTTGTGCTGGACACACACCCTAGACTAATGTGAGTGTTGGCTGATGACACGGTTCCACTTGTCATGGGCATAGTGATGCTATTCCAACGTTCACGAACTTGGCTAAAGAGTTTAGCAAAGTCGGACTGACCCACATTGAGATGCAACGAGTAAGTCGTCATTTGCATGTCTCAATGTAATCCTTAGACCTGAGGTTGTCGCACAATCCGAGTTGTGGATCACCGACTTAGGTTCTGTCAAACGTTGTTATGTGACAAGGCAACTATAAAGGCAGAGTTCGGGTCGAATGAGAAGCAAGCTGCGTGATGTGGATAATCAAGATGGGATTTTGCCCCTCCGAATGGAGAGATATTCTCTGGGCCCTCTCGAGTGATATGATTCAGGAAGCATGGCCATGCGCGACTCAGTTAAGTGTTAACTGTGTCGGTTGACTAAGAGTTAGTCAGATGAAATCACATATCACGGATCGAGAAGAGAGATGAACTATTAAAGGGATGACGATAAATCGCCTATAGTTCAACAAGTTATATCGTGAGGCAAAAGGGACTAATATGAATATCACATTGAAAGGTATGTCGTCATAACTCAATGGGACTTGGGAGTCGGCACGTTCTGCTAGGAGCCGCTACCGATTGATCGATTGAGAGTCGGACTCCAATCGTGTCCAAGTCGCCATGAGCCTGCAGGGTCGTACACTTAAGAGCGGGAGCAAGTATTGATCGGGTTGGACCCGAACCGGAAATGGACTGAGTTTGTGAGTCGGACTCACAGAGGGAATGGGCCACAAGTGTTGTGAAGCCCATTACCATACACTTTTAAAGAGGGGCGCAGGTTGCCCAGCGGGCACGTTAGTCCACTCCCATGCGTTGGGAACCCTAGCCCCACTCAGTCCAGCTGTCGCACCAGACCTAGCAGTCTGCCGTCGGAGCTCCTCCTCGTACGTGTGGATACCGGTAGAGGTGCTGTACGTTCAGCACTTCGACGTTCGAGGGATTGGATCGGGGACCGGATCGTGGGACTGCACTGCCCCGACGCGCTGCATCGATAATCCGCACCTGCGCGTCTAGTGGTAATACTCGTGGCCTCCTACCTCGGCTAGATCTTGGAAGCATCGCGTAGGAAAAAGTTTTGTTTATCTCTACATGTTCCAACAGTATCCACTTAACAAAAATAAAGTGGTTATTCAATTCTCGATCAATGTTGCTTACATGAGAGCCAAGATGGACTATTTTGGTGAAGCCCTGGAGATTTGTGAAGAATTTGGGCTTCTGGATTTCATTGAGCTGAACGAGGACTATGATGAGCATCTAGTGGGCCAATTCCATGCCACTATGTACTTCCACACTGATGAGAGGAAGATCACCTGGATGACGAAGGATCAGAAGTTTTCTGCGTCTTGGGTCAGTTTGCTACCATTCTGGGCATGCAGGACTTTGGTGAGACACCTGATGCTGATTTTTACTCCACATACTTCAGACTTCCTTATATTGAGAATTCTATGCCACTCACTGAGCTGTATGACCTCTATATTCCTGAACGTGCTGTGGTTGGGCAGTCCAAGCATCTGTTGCCAGTCTATGATATCCTCCAGAGGATTTTCAGGAACACTTTGACTCTTCGAGTGGGAAACTTGATCAGATCCATGGTTTCTTGTTGACTTGATGGTAGTCTCTCACAGGCGTCGTGGTGATGGGCTGAGGATTGACATTATGGACATTCTGTGGAATTAGATGTATAACTGCATCATAAGAGGAGAGTGCGTGTTTTTGCTGCTTTGGTCTATCGGCTCATCTCCACCACTTGGCGCAATGCCAAGCTTGCTGAGGCTCTATAGGACAATGATCAGGAGCCCAAGACTCATGCTGTCAAGGATCTCCGTGTCAAGAATCATGCCACTCCTCTACTTTAGTCCGGATGATCTTGGTCCGGACATTGATGGCTCTAGTGACTCGGATTTCGAGATGGAGGGAAGAGCCAAGAAGGACAACTTTTGCAAGTGGATGTGCTCTACTTTGAAGAAGATCTTCTGTCGCCAGGTTGATATGGAGGATCAAGCATATCGTGCTCATGTCCGTAGCAAGGAGGAGTGACAGCTGACACGTGACAGGTTTGCCCATCTGGGGTTGCCTGTTCGTGCTGGGTCCGAGGACAGGATCACAACTTCTAGGGAGTGGAAGTCCAAGCAAGGCAACAAGTGGACTGATCCATATCTTCTAGATGATTCTACCACGTCACACGGGCCTTGGACTCATGGTGACACTAACAAGGAGGTTGAAGATGTGAACTCGGAGGATGAGCACAATCTCGGCAGCCCGGCTCGCGCTTCTAGCTCCGACGAGTGAGCTCCAGGGACGCTAGCATCGCCTCTTCCCTTTTTGGTGCCTTGATGCCAAAGGGGGAGAGAGGTCTATTAGGATCGCTCTATTTTCTTGGGTTTATGTTTTGTGTGTCAAACTTTGTGCGTGTGCTTGTGAGTTGAACCTTTTGTGTTAAAGTTTGTGTGGTTGAACCATTTGATGTTTATGGATTTGGATTTAATGGTTTTATCTATTTTCATCAAGCAAGCATTCATATTATCATATCTATTGTACCCTTGCTAGGTTTCAAAGAGTTAGGGGGAGCCCACTTTCTAAAAGAGACCAAAGTTTGCCTCATAAGAATTTTTTTATTATGTATCACTCTCTCGAAGTGCTCGTCCAAAATTGTTGAAACCTCTCTTAGTTGTATTGTCATCAATCTCCAAAAAGGGGGAGATTGAAAGCGCATTTTGCATCTTTGATCTCTCTCTTAGGTTTTGGAGTTGATAAACACCACTAAGCTTCTAACAGTGCGTCAAGTATTTCAGATTAAATCAACTAGACGCCAAAAAGGTGAAGAGAATTCCAAGACAAATCCACCAAGATTATCTTGGTCCAGCGGTCGTACCGGGCGTGGCAGCGGTAGTACCGCTCTGCACAGGGAGCGGTAGTACCGCGCCCAGTACCGCAAGATGTACCGCCAGGAGGAAATTGCGTACTGCATCCAGCGGTACTGAAGCGGTAGTGGCTCGGTAGTACCGCTGGATTCTTTTTAATCTTGAGCAAATCCTTGCTCAGCGGTAGTACCGGTACGGGGCTAGCGGTAGTGCGCTCCCTCCAGGAAGCGGTAGTACCGCCCCAGTACCGTCTCTTCTACCGCTGGCTAGGAAATTGCTCTATGTATCACACGGTACTAGAGCGGTAGTGGCTCGGTACTACCGCCCGCCACTTCGAATTAATTCAAAGTGGGTGGCCAGCGGTAGTACCGTGACGCACTCGCGGTAGTACCGTTGCTGGAGTACCACGGTACTTCAGCTGCAGTACCGCCTGCGCTTTGCGTATGAGACGCGCTAGTACCGCGTGGATACCCAGGTGTCGGTAGTACCGCTAGGCACGAAAAGGGTCGAACCGGCTAGTTTTGGGATGGGGCTATAAATATCCCATCCCCTTCTTCCCCAAGTGGTTGCTCGTTCTAGCATTTAAGACAAGCATTTATTGAGCCTCCAAAAGCTAGATCTCTCCCAATCCCTCCACCCAAACTCGTTGATACTTGGAGGATTGGAGGAGAAGACCCGGATCTACATCTTCACCGACTCGTTCTTCATTTACCCCTCTCTAGCTATAGGGATCTAGCCTAGGGTTTCCTCTTGTGGAAAACCTAGGCATCTTGTTTTTGTTGGTGATTCAAGAAGAGTTGGAAGCCCCCAATTTGGTTGTGGGTCTGTGCCCCAAGTTGTTTGTAAAGGACTCGATCCCCGCCTCAAAGGGTTCAATAGTGGAAGGTGAACTAGGCCTTGTGGCGGAGTTCATCGGAGAATAGGGTGATGTAGCGCCCTCACATTTAATAATGTAAGAACTACTGTGTTAAGTGCTAGTCCCTGGATCAATGCTAGCACCACAGAACAAAATGTAAAGTATCATTGCAGAAGTATCAAAACTATTACAAGGATCCAGAATAGCCAAGTATAGCTTTATTACAAAGTGCATAGTCTTGAAAGACTAGCAAAACTCAGAGTTCTAAACAGCAGAAATAAGATAGCAATGAGCCTACTGGATAGAGGACATCAAAGCAACACCATAGAAATTGATTTCACCTAAAAAGGATTTATAGATTAAAATTTATGCCCAAAATAGTGATTAATAGAGATCTACAAATAACATGTGAGTGCACGTCTCAAAATTGAAATTTTAATATCCTAGATTAATCTACACATTGCGCTGATTTCAAAAAGACAAAAATCACCTAAATCGGAGTTACAGAACAAAAGTTATTGATTTTACAAGTTTTAGATATTTTCTGGAATTTTAATTCAATTTAAATCGCGCTGACTCGCTCTGCTGACTGGGATGCCCACCTGGCGCGCAGCGATTGGTGCGGAGCGGCGCGGCGGCTGACGAGGCGTGTGACGAGGCATGCGATGTGGCGAGCTACCATTGGTCGGTACCGGTTCGCGAAAGCGATCTAACGTGAACCATTGGATGCAGATCGGACGGAGGAGATTGGATCTGGGGGGTGGCGGCGGCGGACTCACCGGAGACGAAACGGCGGCTACGGTGGCGTGCGGGCGGGGATGGCGGCGACGTTCCCGAGCTTCCCGGCAAGGCGAACACGGCGGCGACTTCCTCTCCTCGTTTCGATCCTTCTCGGCTCCTCGGTGGGTCTCCCGTGGTGCGTAGCGGCGGCGGCGTATGCTTCCCGGGGGCGTCAATGGCGGCGACGGTGGATGAACTCGAAACGGTGGCGGCGATTTAGGGTTAGGGTTTCGAGGCGGGGTAGGGCACAGACGTCGAGGCAGGCCTGCCCCTTATATGGAGTAAGAGGCGTGGAGGAGGGGCACGGCTCGACGCGGCACGATGGTGTCCATGTCGGGCACGGAGGCGGAGACCTGCTCGAGCACGGCGGCGGTGAGGCTGACGTCAGCGTGACGCATGGATGGCGTCAGCCGCGAGGCCCACGAGTCAGCGAGAGGAGAGAAGAGAGGACGGGGCGGGCTTGTGCGCGTTTCGGCTGGGCTCCAACGTGGGCTCGGCCCGCTTTGATTACAGCTGCGTGCGCAGGAGAAAGAGAGGGGGAGGGAGGTTGGGCTGGGCCAGGCCGGGAGAGAGGGAGAGGGCTGCGCTGGTTTCTCTTTTTTTTTCTGTTTTTTTTTCTCTCTTTAATCAAATGATTCAAAATCAACCATAAACTTGTCAAAACTATTCAGAAATTTTTGATAAAATATGTTTTGGAAAGCTCGTGAAAAATAGAGTACTTTGGTACTACTATTTCCCAAAAATAAAATACTTGCTTTTAGGAAATTGATTTAAGTACAAAAGATGGTTTAATGGGTAATAACACCCAGATTTTTGTGCTTAGCAAATTTAAAACCAATTTTTTATGCAATCAAAGTGCAAACTCTATGATGATCATGAATGCATGATGGTTTTGAATTTTTCAAAATTTTCAAAATCCTGGGATGTTACAGACTACCCCCCTTAAAAGGAATATCGTCCCGAGATTCGAGAAGGCTAGCAATTGGGTTGGAAAAGTTATGAGGTGGCTACCCCCCTTAAAAGAATACACTTGAGATTGAACTTCCCCCATGCAATTGAGGTAATGGAACATGTGATGGAAGAAAATGAGTTAAGGGTTACCATTCACAAGATCCATGTTGATATGATTCACATGCCCCTTCTTGAATGGGTTGGGCTTGGCAGCTTCTGTAGTCTTCTGCTCTGGGCAATCAGTTGCTAATGTCCCTTGTTTCTGCACTTGAAGCACATCACTTGACTAAGATCCCTCTTCTTCTCATGATTGTGGTTGTGGTGTCCATTGCCATTTGAGTGACCATTGCTGTTACCATTGGTTTCCTTGAGTCCTTCAACATGATCATGACCATTATGAGTGTGTCCATTCCCACCATTGTGATGGTTCTCATGTTTATGGAAGTTGTGTCCTCCATTGGATGTGTGCCTCTTATATGAGGGTCCAGAGTGATATTTTCCACTGTTACTATACTTCCTCTTCCTGTTTTCCTCCTTGGTCATTGTTATCCAAAGTAATGGCTTGATCCAACAGAGCTTGGTAATTTGGGGCATATGCCACAGACAAAGGTATCTTCAGTTCTCCTTTAAGTCCATTGAGAAATTTTTCCTTCCTCTTGGCATCAGTGTCAATGTCCTCTGGTGCATACCTTGATAAAGAATGGAAATCATCCATACTCCTTTAAAGTTCTACCTCCCTGCCTCAGACTACGAAACTCCTCCTTCTTGAGGTTCATTATCCCAGATGAGATATGTGCATTGCGGAATCCCTCCTTGAAATCATCCCAAGTCATGCCTTCTAGTGGATGAGTCACTTGGTAAGTTTCCCACCACATTGCAGCAGGTCCTTCTAACAGATGTGCGGTGAATCTCACCTTCTCTGCATCAGTGCACTCACAAGTTACTAAGTCCTTGTTGATTGAACGAAGCCAGTCGTCTGCCTCAATAGGATCAGTAGCATAGGAGAACTTGTTAGGCCTAAGTCTCAGAAATCTGGTAAGTCTATCCATTGGGGGTGGTGGTGGGGGATTGTTGTTGTTGTTCATGGCTGCCACAAACTGAGTCATCATTTGTAAAAGTTGGGCTTGGGGTGAGCATCTGCTGCATAGCATCATCGTTGTCGGGGTCACGTCGAGGAGGCATCTGTGGGGTTTTCAGAAGGGATGAGGAAAAGATAGATAGAGCTATGAGGAGAAAATTTTCCTACCCATGCACAATACAACAAGACAAACAATCAATGGAAAATAACAACTTAAAATATTTTATCTCTTAACCAAATTTCGAAATTTGGACTTAATTTTTGAAAAACTTAAGCAAAACCACTTAGTTCAAACCAAAACCATCTATAATTGCCATATCACAAGTTGATAGGTCAATACTCAAACAAAAACTCTAGCTAACGCATTCTGCCATGGTGGTCAACTACTGGATGGATCATAACTCTTCACAATGATCTCTATGTTCTTGTACATCTTCAGCTCCTTCTCAAGGGCGTTGATCTCTTCTTCAGCTTCTTGAAGATCCTTCTGAGTGTGATAAAGTCTCCACGTAAGTCTTTCCCCAAGTTCTGTGATTGCCTCCCATGCAGCGCATCTAGCTGACTCGAAGAATGATGTGTATTGTTGTGGGTTGGTGAAGATGTAGTCCCCTTCTATCTTGTGGTCATACTCCTTGCTTCTGTATAGGTGAAGTTGAACCCACCAATACTCTTGGCCATCTTCAATGAAGGGAAACCTTTGTAGAGTGCTGGTCCTCCAAATCCTAATTTTGTCATTAGGTTCTTCAATGCCCTTGGGAATTCAGTCTCACAATCTAGAGTCATGGTCATCAATGGGCCCTTCTTGATTGATTCAAAGAGGTTGGTCATCTATCAGGGGATAAGGCATTAGAAGATTGAACAAAGGTAGAAGTACTAGAAGAAGAGTTGTTATAGCTACGCTAGAGTAGAATAAATGGTCAATCCTAGGGTCCTTGAAGTCCTTGCTGGTGGTGAAGTTGCAGCTCTTCATCCTTAAGTTTAGGAGATAACATAAGTCATGAGATCTTAAGACATAGATGTACTAGTACGAGATAAGTAAAAGTACTTAGAAAATATTAAGTCTTGTTTCATGGTGATCATTTGCTCATTAACAACTTATTGAATTTTGGATATTCACTATAGTGAGAGAGACTGGCACCCGCAAAGCCAATCAGGGAACCGGTCTCATGTACGTGGACATGTAATGTTGGTCCGGGCCGCTTCATCTCACTATGCCGCTAGGATCCAAAAATACTCAAAGGAGTTAATAATATTGATCAAAAAGGGTTTTCCAATCCTAAGGGCTCGAACCTACGGGCAACACTTTGCTCTGATACCATTTTGTAGCGCCCTCACATTTAATAATGTAAGAACTACTGTGTTAAGTGCTAGTCCCTGGATCAATGCTAGCACCACAGAACAAAATGTAAAGTATCATTGCAGAAGTATCAAACTATTACAAGGATCCAGAATAGCCAAGTATAGCTTTATTACAAAGTGCATAGTCTTGAAAGACTAGCAAAACTCAGAGTTCTAAACAGCAGAAATAAGATAGCAATGAGCCTCCATCTTCAATCATGCGCCACAGGCATTACATGTTGGGTGTAGACTCGAGTCCAAGCACTTAATCAAACTTCATCCAGAATTTCCTGCACGTTGGAATATGCAGCCCCCGAAGGAGATTCAGTACAAACAATGTACTGGCAAATGACACTATGGTGGATATAAAATGGCAAGTCTAAACTACATGCATATCTGGCTTGGTGGAGTTTAGGATATTTGCGGAAATCAAGCTTTCCCTAACACTTTTGAAAAAGAGTTTTCTTTCAAAGATTGGCACCATAGGACACACCCATGAGCACCACCACTAATATTTCCTTAGCCAAATTTTACTTCTTCAAAAACGGTGTTGAGATTCTTCTGTCCATCCTTGTCCAGCTGCTCGAAGTTGTCCTTTCCGGGAACACGGCTATGATCATAGTTTCCAACTCTGCAGAGGTTGTGCACTTTCACCCTTTGTCTTCAATTAGCCCAACATCCTATACACCCGGAGTGCATCAAGGAAAGGAGAGAATTGAGACGACATCTTTCAGAAGCAAGAATTCAACCCAACCAGCAAGACTCGTTCCACCTATAATTCTGCTACATCTTCATGTCAAGCATGGGTTGAACTCTCACAACTTAGTTGATCAAGACAGAGCCCATATGTCAAAGGGCTGCACGGGAAGCTACTAAACTTAGAGGGACTTAGGAATCTCTTTGCTCCTGGGTGGCCATCCACAAGTGTACTCCTTCGGTGATAAACACCATTGATATGGCCCTAGGGAGCCACTCAACATAATCCAATCACATCCAAAATCCACCCAGGTGTTTCATTGGGAGTTTATACTTAGAATTTTTCCACAACATTGAGTAAAACAAATTTGTAGCAAGGCTAAGCATCTACTAAGTATAAGTCTCTAAAAGTCTAAAGGATGGCTACACACTACTTGGGATTTTGCATAGCATAATAACTTAGTAAAATTTCCTCATGCATGCTACTCAAAAACACTAGTAATGCATAGTAAAATATGGGAGACTTGATGGTGTGTCACTTGCCTTGGCAATAGGATGAACAATCACAACAAGAATAACAGCAACAAGAGTAGACTTTATCCTCTTCACAATCTAAACAAGCAAAACAATCCACACATAAACATACAAAACAACATAACAAAATAACAATACAAAAACATGTATGCATGCTATGCAATGATCCAATTAATGCACAAAATTCACAACTAGCAAGAACTACTAACAATGATGTTCTCTGATGTTAATAACATGATTATGATGCATGAAAAACAAATTTATTATCAAATTATAATTATTAGTATTGCTAGGGTTTTAATATAGGCTAAATTGATGATTAATAGGGTTTCTGTTACAAAGTTGCACGAATTATTTTTACTACGTGTCTACTGGATAGAGGACTTCAAAGCAACAAAGTTATGCCCAAAATAGTGATTAATAGAGATCTACAAATAACATGTGAGTGCACGTCTCAAAATTGAAATTTTAATATCCTAGATTAATCTACACATTGTGCTGATTTCAAAAAGACAAAAATCACCTAAATCGGAGTTACAGAACAAAAGTTATTGATTTTACAAGTTTTAGATATTTTCTGGAATTTTAATTCAATTTAAATCGCGCTGACTCGCTCTGCTGACTGGGATGCCCACGTGGCGCGCAGCGATTGGTGCGGAGCGGCGCGGCGGCTGACGAGGCATGTGACGAGGCATGCGATGTGGCGAGCTACCATTGGTCGGTACCGGTTCGCGAAAGCGATCTAACGTGAACCATTGGATGCAGATCGGACGGAGGAGATTGGATCTGGGGGGTGGCGGCGGCGGACTCACCGGAGACGAAAACGGCGGCTACGGTGGCGTGCGGGCGGGGATGGCGGCGACGTTCCCGAGCTTCCCCGGCAAAGGCGAACACGGCGGCGACTTCCTCTCCTCGTTTCGATCCTTCTCGGCTCCTCGGTGGCGTCTCCCGTGGTGCGTAGCGGCGGCGGCGTATGCTTCCCGGGGGGCGTCAATGGCGGCGGCGGTGGATGAACTCGAAACGGTGGCGGCGATTTAGGGTTAGGGTTTCGAGGCGGGGTAGGGCACAGACGTCGAGGCAGGCCTGCCCCTTATATGGAGTAAGAGGCGTGGAGGAGGGGCACGGCTCGAGGCGGCGCGATGGTGTCCATGTCGGGCACGGAGGCGGAGACCTGCTCGAGCACGGCGGCGGTGAGGCTGACGTCAGCGTGACGCGTGGATGGCGTCAGCCGCGGGGCCACGAGTCAGCGAGAGGAGAGAAGAGGACGGGGGGGCTTGTGCGCGTTTCGGCTGGGCTCCAACGTGGGCTCGGCCCGCTTTGATTACAGCTGCGTGCGCAGGAGAAAGAGAGGGGGAGGGAGGTTGGGCTGGGCCAGGCCGGGAGAGAGGGAAAGGGCTGCGCTGGTTTCTCTTTTTTTGCTGTTTTTTTCTCTCTTTAATCAAATGATTCAAAATCAACCATAAACTTGTCAAAACTATTCAGAAATTTTTGATAAAATATGTTTTGGAAAGCTTGTGAAAAATAGAGTACTTTGGTACTACTATTTCCCAAAAATAAAATACTTGCTTTAGGAAATTGATTTAAGTACAAAAGATGGTTTAATGGGTAATAACACCCAGATTTTTGTGCTTAGCAAATTTAAAACCAATTTTTTATGCAATCAAAGTGCAAGTACTCTATGATGATCATGAATGCATGATGGTTTTGAATTTTTCAAAATTTTCAAAATCCTGGGATGTTACAGACTACCCCCTTAAAAGGAATCTCGTCCCGAGATTCGAGAAGGCTAGCAATTGGGTTGGAAAAGTTATGAGGTGGCTACCCCCCTTAAAAGAATACACTTGAGATTGAACTTCCCCCATGCAATTGAGGTAATGGAACATGTGATGGAAGAAAATGAGTTAAGGGTTACCATTCACAAGATCCATGTTGATATGATTCACATGCCCCTTCTTGAATGGGTTGGGCTTGGCAGCTTCTGTAGTCTTCTGCTCTGGGCAATCAGTTGCATAATGTCCCTTGTTTCTGCACTTGAAGCACATCACTTGACTAAGATCCCTCTTCTTCTCATGATTGTGGTTGTGGTGTCCATTGCCATTTGAGTGACCATTGCTGTTACCATTGGTTTCCTTGAGTCCTTCAACATGATCATGACCATTATGAGTGTGTCCATTCCCACCATTGTGATGGTTCTCATGTTTATGGAAGTTGTGTCCTCCATTGGATGTGTGCCTCTTATATGAGGGTCCAGAGTGATATTTTCCACTGTTACTACTTCCTCTTCCTGTTTTCCTCCTTGGTCATATTGTTATCCAAAGTAATGGCTTGATCCAACAGAGCTTGGTAATTTGGGGCATATGCCACAGACAAAGGTATCTTCAGTTCTCCTTTAAGTCCATTGAGAAATTTTTCCTTCCTCTTGGCATCAGTGTCAATGTCCTCTGGTGCATACCTTGATAAAGAATGGAAATCATCCATATACTCCTTTAAAGTTCTACCTCCCTGCCTCAGACTACGAAACTCCTCCTTCTTGAGGTTCATTATCCCAGATGAGATATGTGCATTGCGGAATCCCTCCTTGAAATCATCCCAAGTCATGCCTTCTAGTGGATGAGTCACTTGGTAAGTTTCCCACCACATTGCAGCAGGTCTTCTAACAGATGTGCGGTGAATCTCACCTTCTCTGCATCAGTGCACTCAAGTTACTAAGTCCTTGTTGATTGAACGAAGCCAGTCGTCTGCCTCAATAGGATCAGTAGCATAGGAGAACTTGTTAGGCCTAAGTCTCAGAAATCTGGTAAGTCTATCCATTGGGGGTGGTGGTGGGGGATTGTTGTTGTTGTTGTTCATGGCTGCCACAAACTGAGTCATCATTTGTAAAAGTTGGGCTTGGGAGGTGAGCATCTGCTGCATAGCATCATCGTTGTCGGGGTCACGTCGAGGAGGCATCTGTGGGGTTTTCAGCAGGGATGAGGAAAAGATAGATAGAGCTATGAGGAGAAAATTTTCCTACCATGCACAATACAACAAGACAAACAATCAATGGAAAATAACAACTTAAAATATTTTATCTCTTAACCAAATTTCGAAATTTGGACTTAATTTTTGAAAAACTTAAGCAAAACCACTTAGTTCAAACCAAAACCATCTATAATTGCCATATCACAAGTTGATAGGTCAATACTCAAACAAAAACTCTAGCTAACGCATTCTGCCATGGTGGTCAACTACTGGGATGGATCATAACTCTTCACAATGATCTCTATGTTCTTGTACATCTTCAGCTCCTTCTCAAGGGCGTTGATCTCTTCTTCAGCTTCTTGAAGATCCTTCTGAGTGTGATAAAGTCTCCACGTAAGTCTTTCCCCAAGTTCTGTGATTGCCTCCCATGCAGCGCATCTAGCTGACTCGAAGAATGATGTGTATTGTTGTGGGTTGGTGAAGATGTAGTCCCCTTCTATCTTGTGGTCATACTCCTTGCTTCTGTATAGGTGAAGTTGAACCCACCAATACTCTTGGCCATCTTCAATGAAGGGAAAACCTTTGTAGAGTGCTGGTCCTCCAAATCCTAATTTTGTCATTAGGTTCTTCAATGCCCTTGGGAATTCAGTCTCACAATCTAGAGTCATGGTCATCAATGGGCCCTTCTTGATTGATTCAAAGAGGTTGGTCATCTATCAGGGGATAAGGCATTAGAAGATTGAACAAAGGTAGAAGTACTAGAAGAAGAGTTGTTATGGCTATGCTAGAGTAGAATAAATGGTCAATCCTAGGGTCCTTGAAGTCCTTGCTGGTGGTGAAGTTGCAGCTCTTCATCCTTAAGTTTAGGAGATAACATAAGTCATGAGATCTTAAGACATAGATGTACTAGATACGAGATAAGTAAAAGTACTTAGAAAATATTAAGTCTTGTTTCATGGTGATCATTTGCTCATTAACAACTTATTGAATTTTGGATATTCACTATAGTGAGAGAGACTGGCACCCGCAAAGCCAATCAGGGAACCGGTCTCATGTACGTGGACATGTAATGTTGGTCCGGGCCGCTTCATCTCACTATGCCGCTAGGATCCAAAAATACTCAAAGGAGTTAATAATATTGATCAAAAAGGGTTTTCCAATCCTAAGGGCTCGAACCTACGGGCAACACTTTGCTCTGATACCATTTTGTAGCGCCCTCACATTTAATAATGTAAGAACTACTGTGTTAAGTGCTAGTCCCTGGATCAATGCTAGCACCACAGAACAAAATGTAAAGTATCATTGCAGAAGTATCAAAACTATTACAAAGGATCCAGAACAGCCAAGTATAGCTTTATTACAAAGTGCATAGTCTTGAAAGACTAGCAAAACTCAAAGTTCTAAACAGCAGAAATAAGATAGCAATGAGCCTCCATCTTCAATCATGCGCCACAGGCATTACATGTTGGGTGTAGACTCGAGTCCAAGCACTTAATCAAACTTCATCCTCAGAATTTCCTGCACGTTGGAATATGCAGCCCCCGAAGGAGATTCAGTACAAACAATGTACTGGCAAATGACACTATGGTGGATATAAAATGGCAAGTCTAAACTACATGCATATCTAGCTTGGTGGAGTTTAGGCTATTTGCGGAAAGCAAGCTTTCCCTAACACTTTTGAAAAAGAGTTTTCTTTCAAAGATTGGCACCATAGGACACACCCATGAGCACCACCACTAATATTTCCTTAGCCAAATTTTACTTCTTCAAAAACGGTGTTGAGATTCTTCTGTCCATCCTTGTCCAGCTGCTCGAAGTTGTCCTTTCCGGGAACACGGCTATGATCATAGTTTCCAACTTTGCAGAGGTTGTGCACTTTCACCCTTTGTCTTCAATTAGCCCAAACATCCTATACACCCGGAGTGCATCAAGGAAAGGAGAGAATTGAGACGAGATCTTTCAGAAGCAAGAATTCAACCCAACCAGCAAGACCCGTTCCACCTATAATTCTGCTACATCTTCATGTCAAGCATGGGTTGAACTCTCACAACTTAGTTGATCAAGACAGAGCCCATATGTCAAAGGGCTGCACGGGAAGCTACTAAACTTAGAGGGACTTAGGAATCTCTTTGCTCCTGGGTGGCCATCCACAAGTGTACTCCTTCGGTGATAAACACCATTGATATGGCCCTAGGGAGCCACTCAACATAATCCAATCACATCCAAAATCCACCCAGGTGTTTCATTGGGAGTTTATACTTAGAATTTTTCCACAACATTGAGTAAAACAAATTTGTAGCAAGGCTAAGCATCTACTAAGTATAAGTCTCTAAAATAACAAGTCTAAAGGATGGCTACACACTACTTGGGATTTTGCATAGCATATAATAACTTAGTAAAATTTCCTATCATGCATGCTACTCAAAAACACTAGTAATGCATAGTAAAATATGGGAGATTTGATGGTGTGTCACTTGCCTTGGCAATAGGATGAACAATCACAACAAGAATAACAGCAACAAGAGTAGACTTGATCCTCTTCACAATCTAAACAAGCAAAACAATCCACACATAAACATACAAAACAACATAACAAAATAACAATACAAAAACATGTATGCATGCTATGCAATGATCCAATTAATGCACAAAATTCACAACTAGCAAGAACTACTAACAATGATGTTCTCTGATGTTAATAACATGATTATGATGCATGAAAAACAAATTTATTATCAAATTATAATTATTAGTATTGCTAGGGTTTTAATATAGGCTAAATTGATGATTAATAGGGTTTCTGTTACAAAGTTGCACGAATTATTTTTACTACGTGTCTACTGGATAGAGGACATCAAAGCAACACCATAGAAATTGATTTCACCTAAAAAGGATTTATAGATTAAAAGTTATGCCCAAAATAGTGATTAATAGAGATCTACAAATAACATGTGAGTGCACGTCTCAAAATTGAAATTTTAATATCCTAGATTAATCTACACATTGTGCTGATTTCAAAAAGACAAAAATCACCTAAATCGGAGTTACAGAACAAAAGTTATTGATTTTACAAGTTTTAGATATTTTCTGGAATTTTAATTCAATTTAAATCGCGCTGACTCGCTCTGCTGACTGGGATGCCCACGTGGCGCGCAGCGATTGGTGCGGAGCGGCGCGGCGGCTGACGAGGCGTGTGACGAGGCATGCGATGTGGCGAGCTACCATTGGTCGGTACCGGTTCGCGAAAGCGATCTAACGTGAACCATTGGATGCAGATCGGACGGAGGAGATTGGATCTGGGGGGTGGCGGCGGCGGACTCACCGGAGACGAAAACGGCGGCTACGGTGGCGTGCGGGCGGGGATGGCGGTGACGTTCCCGAGCTTCCCCGGCAAAGGCGAACACGGCGGCGACTTCCTCTCCTCGTTTCGATCCTTCTCGGCTCCTCGGTGGCGTCTCCCGTGGTGCGTAGCGGCGGCGGCGCATGCTTCCCGGGGGGCGTCAATGGCGGCGGCGGTGGATGAACTCGAAACGGTGGCGGCGATTTAGGGTTAGGGTTTCGAGGCGGGGTAGGGCACAGACGTCGAGGCAGGCCTGCCCCTTATATGGAGTAAGAGGCATGGAGGAGGGGCACGGCTCGAGGCGGCGCGATGGTGTCCATGTCGGGCACGGAGGCGGAGACCTGCTCGAGCACGGCGGCGGTGAGGCTGACGTCAGCGTGACGCGTGGATGGCGTCAGCCGCGGGGCCCACGAGTCAGCGAGAGGAGAGAAGAGAGGACGGGGCGGGCTTGTGCGCGTTTCGGCTGGGCTCCAACGTGGGCTCGACCCGCTTTGATTACAGCTGCGTGCGCAGGAGAAAGAGAGGGGGAGGGAGGTTGGGCTGGGCCAGGCCGGGAGAGGGAGAGGGCTGCGCTGGTTTCTCTTTTTTTTTCTGTTTTTTTTTCTCTCTTTAATCAAATGATTCAAAATCAACCATAAACTTGTCAAAACTATTCAGAATTTTTTTATAAAATATGTTTTGGAAAGATCGTGAAAAATAGAGTACTTTGGTACTACTATTTCCCAAAAATAAAATACTTGCTTTAGGAAATTGATTTAAATACAAAAGATGGCTTAATGGGTAATAACACCCAGATTTTTGTGCTAAGCAAATTTAAAACCAATTTTTTATGCAATCAAAGTGCAAGTACTCTATGATGATCATGAATGCATGATGGTTTTGAATTTTTCAAAATTTTCAAAATCCTGGGATGTTACAGGTGAGGCCTTTGTGGCGTTGAGTAGGCCTTCGTGGCAAGCTCACACCCCTCCAACGAGACGTACTCCCCTAATAAGGAGGAACTCGGGAATACATCGTGTCTCCGTGTGCATTACTTTGGTTACCTTGTTCCGTCACTCCCTTTACTTATCGCTTGCATTGTGTTTATCATTATCCTTGTCATATAGGTAAATTCACCGTAGCCGCATTATCTAGAGAATTTACCTTTTTGTCAAGTTTAAATCAAAAGAAAAATTAAAATTGGTCGTAGCATCTATTCACCCCCCTCTAGATGCCCATACTTTACTTTCAAAGACCGCGTGCGCACTACGGATCCTAGGATGATCTCACCCGTAACTTCGAGAAGAACTTCCTGGCGACGTACAAGCGGCCAACGTCTATCGAGAAACTACGGGCCTGCAAGCAGAATAGCGGAGAGAGAATTAAGTCGTTTGTAGAAATACAGACGGTCTATAGCCACAAAAATCGCTTACTATAGATGACTAATTGGCCGTTGTACAGATCGCTGTTTGCACCGGTGGCCTCAAAGTTAATCTCATTGGTGATATTCCACAAATCCGTTCCAAGATGTTAACTGCTTCACGCTTTTTTAGACAGGTTAAGGAAAAAAAATGCTGAAGAATTTGTCTACATAAATGACGTGGATATTCGTTACAGACACCGGCCGTCTTAACCAATGCACATGTCCTAAGGCTCATACACGAGATACCGTGAAACAGGACATATCCGAGCACCTTGCCACAACAAGAATGTTGTACACTTAGATGACCACGTCATCATAAATCACCAGTGTTGGTATTAACCATTGTAGGTGTGTCATGTTTATTTACAGTTCATGCATTTAGTCTAGGCTTCGGTAGTGTGTGCATGTGGAGTTGTGTTCAACATGCACAATGCAAAGCTAAATATGTGTGTTAGTTAGCTGCATGTGTCAGGCTGAGAGGAGTCCGGTAAGCCGAGTTTTGTAGCAGACAGAGATGGAGAAAGAAGTGGGCATGGGCAGTTGCGGCATGCTCCAAGTGAGAGCTTATCCATCTGCAGAAACTTGGAGCGGACTCAAAGTTTGTACATGTGGGCAGTTAGTGGAGTGATTAGGGTCAAGCTGTTACTATCTTGTCCGGTGCCGCAAGCTAGTGGGTGTGTGCTTCTTCTACCTCCGGTTTGTGTGTGTTTCTCCTCTGCATAGGTATCAACAAGTGCTTCTGACATAAATAATGCATGAACGGCTCGGTCTTCTAGCTGTCGCCATCTCATCTGTCGCGTACTCTCTCATAAGCGCACACAAAAATGTATTCCCGACGCCTCTTATGCCTAGGTAGCATGTGTTTGAGAAGCCACAGACTCATGGAGAAAGAGACCCCCACCTTATCTACGGTTGCATCTGAGCGTTGATAGGATAACATGGTAGTGAAAGAGAAAAATTAACGAGAGAAGATGAAAGCCAAAGACTGAATTATGACCCTCCAAGCTAGGATGCTTTTAGTAACATATATAATGTGAAATAAAAGTTGGTAAGGGAAAGATTGGCATGAATCATAAATGTATCGTACATATGACATTGAATTGAGATATATTGGCTCTTCCTTGTTTCGTTTTGACATACTGACATAAAGGGTTGATCATACAATAAATAGAATTACTTCCATCCTTTGCACAACAACATGCACACGACGGTACTAGTCAATAGTTTGTCATCTAAGATCACTCAATATCATATTCAACCATTTTAATGAACATGTAGTAATCGAACATATCATCTGAATATATTTCTAGAAATGAGCCACATGCATGCTATGGGGACACGGGTATCCACCCCATACAGGAGACACCACCTCATCAGATAGTACTATTGTTTTTTTACATAGCCACAACTAGAAGGATGATCCTTGGGAATGGTGACTTGATATCTTCAGGAGTGATAGATGGCTCAATAATCAAAGGATTTGTGACTATGCCCCAAACCTCACGGAGGAGAGGTGGCTAAGCGCATGGTCTTGACACACCAGACACAACATAAGAGCATCTCCAACAAGGCACAATAGTTGCGCGCTAAAATCAGTTTGCAGCGTCGTTTTTACACGCCTACAGCGTGGGGCGAGACAACGATTGCTTAAATAGTGTGCACGTCGGCGGTGGCGGTTTACTAGTGCGCGTGCGGCGGTACCAACCTCATACAACGAAAACTATATCATAAAAGAGATCAAACAAAGGCACAAAAACAATTAATAAATAGTTTTATTATTCTTATAATACAAACAAATACTAGTACACAATAATAGAAACAGAGGATGAGTGGTAGACTCACATAATGTTTTCTTTTGAAACTTTTATATATATTACTCATGGAACATGAAGGAATTACAATCAATCTCTATCATTTTGATCAAATTTTGAGGAACAGAACCTAACCGAACATGCCGAAAACTAATAGTTCTGCCTAGTTTAGCAAGCTCGAGAGCAACCCCGTTGCTTGCTCGATTAACTTTAGTAACTACCCAATCAGGTAGGCAACCTAGAGCATTTTTAATATCCTTTACTGTACTAGGAATCGCTGACTTAGTCGAGTCTTTCAGATTTAGCTCTGATATAAGCGATGCACAGTCGTTTTCTACATGGACTGGTCCAGCAAAGTTTGGAATAATGCACTTTATGCTCTCCAGACCTGTGATTGCTTCTGCACATTCAGCACCGGAACAGAGCGGAATTGGACCCCAGGCTGAGAGGATAACATCACCATTTTCATCACGTAACACAGCACCCCACGCTCCTTCTCCTTCGTGAAAACTAGCATCAAAGTTTAGTTTTGCCCAACCCAATCTTGGTTTTGTCCAGGGGTTCACATGTTCTTTAATATGTCTACCATTCGTCCTCTCATCTCTCACAATAGGGAGTTTCCCTTTCACATCCACAATAGCTTCAAAATATCTAGTGTCCCGAACAACTGTGATATATGATTGTAAGAAAAGCGCGGACTGATTAACTCTAGCCTTCCCATGCCCGAAGATAATGTTGTTTCGTAAGTTCCAGCATCTCCACCATAACAGTTGCAGCTTCTCCCTCATAAACTCATCAACGTGGCTCAAAAGAATAAGTACCCAGTCATCCCCAGTATTACATAGGTCTTCTTCATCTGGCAAGGCCCAATCTTTCCTTAAGCATTGCCGCAGAGCATAAGCTTTTGTGCATGTTGTCATAGCACGATAAGTGTTCTCAGGTTCCACCCCACAAATAGAACATGTTGGGACATGGTCCAGTTTCCTTATAAACCTGTGTACTTGAACTCTTAGTGAATTTGATGCAAGTTTCCAACCAAAAACTTTTACCTTCGGAGGGACATCTGTCTTCCATATTAGATTCCACATATCCCTTTCTGCTGCCACCTTGTTACTTGGTCCAGGAGTGACATGTGTCATTTGTGACGCTGCCAGTTTATAAGCACTTCCCACAGAGAAAAATCCGTGTTTTTCATGGTTCCACGCTATATAATCCTCACCTTCAAAACTTGGTATTTTTATTTTCAACACATGATCAGCATCTGTCTCGTGGAATATGGATCGAATCAGATCTTCTTTCCATGTTTTCTCAACTGGGTTCATGAGATCATATACCCATTTCAGCCTCGTTTTTGTGGCTTTTCCAATAATTTTCAGGTCCCCCCTAGGGACCCAATTAACTCTCCATATTTTAACCTTTGAACCGTTGACAATCCGCCAGATTACCCCCTTCTTTAGGAGTTCCAACCCATGCATAATGCCTTGCCAACATGGGGACACATTATGGATGAAGGTGGTATTAATTAAGTCACCCGCTGGATAATATTTTGCTTTAAGCACACGTGCACAAAGACTTACAGGGTTCTCAACGAGACGCCATGCTTGTTTAGCAAGAAGAGCTTGGTTGAGCAATCTAAAATCTCTGAACCCAATACCGCCCTGTGTTTTTGGCTTTGTCATATTATCCCACGCCATCCAATGTACTTTCTTCCTGTCAATATCATCCCCCCACCAAAAGTTTCCGATGATTTGCGCTAGGTCATCGCAAAGTCCAACTTAAAAATGCTCATGGAAGTAGGTATACCTTGTGCTACCGACTTTACGAGAGTCTCTTTTGCTGCACCCGACGCATACTTTTCTGACCAGTCCGAGCATCGTTTTAACAATTTTTCTTTAGTTGGTTGAAACTTCTCATTTTTCATTCTTCCCTCCGGCACCGGCAACCCCAAGTATTTCTCATCAAAAGAGGTAGTTTGTATGTCCAAAGTTGCTGCCACTTCATTTCCATCAATTTATGAACATTTCTGTCCGAGCATGAGCGAGCATTTTTGGGGGCTAAGAAGTTGTCCAGTACCCTTTTCATATGTTCTAAGTACATCATTTACCTTCATAGCTTGATCAGCATTGGCTTTAAAAAATAGCAAACTGTCGTCCGCGAAGAGGAGATGAGATATCCCTGGGCTTCTTCTGCATATCTTCAACTCTTTTATATTTCCAGAATCGATCTGATCATGTAGTAGCGATGACAGGCCTTCGCCAACGAACAAAAACAAATATGGTGACAAGAGGTCACCTTGGCGGAGACCCCTCGATGGCTTAAATCTTTTGAGTAATTTCCCATTGAAGCGAACAGAGAAGTTCACGGATTTAACACACACCATAATCCAGTTTATTCATTTATCGGCAAAACCCATTTTTCTCAACACTTCTTAGAGGTATCTCCAACTAACTCTGTCATATGCTTTCACAAGATCCAACTTATAAGCACAGAATTTACCAGCCTCCTTTGACCCCTTCTGTACCGCATGGATGCACTCGAAAGCCAAAATGGCGTTGTCTGTTATCATCCGCCCCGGATGAAAGCGCTTTGCGTTGGAGATATGATGGCATCAAGTATGGGTGTGAGTCGGTTAACCAAGCACTTTGACACTATTTTTTATGTTATGTTACAAAGACTGATTGGTCTAAAATCCATCAAAGTGATAGGATTTTTTTATCTTAGGGATCAACACAATCGTTGTATCGTTGACACCATCAGGCATTATTCCATCCGCGAAGAATTTCTTGACCGCATTTATAATATCCTCTTTAAATGTGCACCAGTTCCACTGGAAAAAACATGCTGGAAATCCATCCGGTCCTGGCGCTTTTGTCGGTCCGATTTGAAACAGAGCATATCTAATTTTATCTTCACTAAAATCAGCACACATATATCATTTGTACGAGCATCGATAGTTTGTTTGAATAATTGGGTAATCCTTTCCGGGTGGACAGTTGGGTCATCCGTGTACAATTCATGAAGAAAACAGTGGCCATATTCTCCATAACAGGCGTATCATCAGTCACGAGACCGCTTGGCATCTGCAACTTCTCAATTATGTTTTCCTTTTTTCGCCAAGTCGCCTTTCGATGAAAAAATCTTGTGTTTGTGTCCCCGGCACGAACCCAGGATATGCGCGATCTTTGTCCCCACCGTAATTCCTCCTTTTCTAACAGTTCGTCAAGCTCGGCGCTTATTCTTTTGGCTTCGCTCCTGCTAACTGCATCTTCTTTCATGCAAATATTTTCTAGATCTTTTCTTTTTTTCTCAATCTGTTTGGGAATAGAACCTATTGTTTTATTACTCCATGCGTGCAAGCATTCCATTACCCCTTTCAGGTTGGCTGACACATCTCCCAGGTCCTTTGGTCTCATGTGCATGGCCCAAGCATCAGTGATCTCTTCCCCAAGCGAGCTCTCACCTCCGTAGAGGAGGATGCCTATTACCCACATTATAGTTGTCAAGCCTTACCAACACCGGACAGTGATCAGACCTGGAAGAGGTTAGATGTTGTACTTGGTAATTGGGAAATAAACCCATCCAATCTTTGTCTGCCACTTCCCTATCAAGTCTAACCCTGACATTTTTAACACATGTTTGCTTATTGTCAAACGTCCATGCCTTTCCTTTGTAACCAAGATCAAAGAGATCACATTATGACAGTACTTCACATAATGTTTCAATAGGAGATAGATTCTTGATAGATTTAATACCCTTTTCTTTAATAGATTTTTTTCTTCTTGCATATTTTCAGGATTGAGAAAAAAAAAACTCCCCTCTTATTTGGTGTGGGTAACGGTGGGGGATCAGGAATTTTTCAAACATCATGGTTCTTAGCTATATTACCCATTAATTCTTCAGTTTCCTCCATAGTTCTTTCCCTGAAAATACAACCAACACAACTATCCAATTATGTCCTAAATTCAATAGTTAGTCCATTATAAAATATATCAATAAGCTCATGTTTAGCTATCCCATGGCCAGGTCTACCCTTATGTGTCGCACAAAACATCCCCATGCTTTGTGCAGTTTCTCATCCTCAAGTTGTTTAAAATAAAAATCTTTTACAAAGCAGCATGTTGCATGTGAGTAGGAAAATATTTCTCGCAAAAGATACGAGTCAAGCCTTGAGGTCTCTCAATAGATCCTTAGGATAAATTATCATACCAAGCTTTAGCATCATCCTTTAACATGAAAGGAAACATTTTCTTCTCTAAATTATAAGGGATCGCTGGAGATGCCCTTAGAAGATGATGATGAATTCTAAATGGTCGTTACGGTGAGAGTGAACGAGGATTTTTGCATCTTAGGCCAGGATCATTGTTAGTACGCATCTATATCAACCGATGTAGAGCGAAAGACATTGCCAAATTATGAAAGATTACTTTAGCCCCAGTCTGGATTATCCAGAGAAGTATTTTTTTTTGCGATTTCGGATGCGTACAATTCTCTTTATCACCATAATCAATGTCGTGGATAAACATGATGATTGGTTTAAGCTAAGGAGGCAGGCATCGTGTGAGATCAGCACGAGCCGACGAATGAAATATGTCGCTATAGTTCGAGTGCTTGCACATGGTTGTCTGCACCCATGAGAATACAATCTTGGTGATCGTTGTCAGATTAAAAAAAAAGATGTGATTGAGATCTTTGGGCCTTAGTACCTGAGTGCACATAATGATGAGGACACTGATAGACTCATGGTTGTGAATGAAGCACGAGGATGGCATGGGATACTTCGATACAGTTATTTTGCATACACTGGACATGAAGAAATTGCTTTGCTGGATGGAAAGATGGGCACAAATGTCACCGCAAAGATCCAACCATCATTCTTGAGGCTGTTGCATCGTCAGATCTTTGGATTTGGCATGCATTTTTTTGGATCTGAATGTGTTGGTGATATCACCACCGTTCGCAAGGTTTGTTTCCGGAGAGGCTCCTCCTTGCAACTACTTTATGTCGCCATGAGAACGATGGGTTATTATCTTGTATATTACATATACCCTCCATGTGCCACATTTGTGAAGAAAATCGCGCTTCCTCAAGGAAACAAGATACCTCACTTTGCGAAGATGCAAGAATCGTTGAGAAAAGATGTGGAGAGAACTTTCGGTGTGCTTCAGAAACGTTTTGCCACTATACATGGCCTTGTAGAGTATGAAAACTAGAGGTCCTATGGAAAATAATGACATGTTGCATCACATTGCATAGCATGATCATTAAAGATGATCACGAGATGCCATAGAACCACCGGCACATCACTATTGGGGATCCGGTTGAGCCCGAACACGATCCAAACAAGATACATATATTTTTCTAGACACATCAAAGCATTGACAACAAGAGGTTCATACTGAAGATCATGTTGAGCATCAGTGGCTAATCCGTAGAGCTTCATAGTTGATCTTTATTCCATTTTAACCCTTTCGTGTGTCTAAATTTGTATACTTTGGTTTTTAGTATTAGTGAATTATTTATATTAATTATTATGTTTGGATTTAATATGTTGCAAATATCTAGTTGAAATATATTTCCTCAGTATCAAAATATAAGATCTTTTAACATTTTTAAACTTCACGTATATACATATGTTTTAGTGTAAGATTCACATGAATCTACGCACTAAAACCGTCTAAATATGTGCAGTCTAGAAATCGCTAAAACATCTTATATTTTGATATGTAGGTAGTAGTGTGTATAAACAAAACTAGAAAAAAAATAGAGAGTTAAATTTACGGCTAGGAAATGATTTTCTTTAGAGGAAGAAATATGAGGAGTTAAATGATAAGGAAATCTTTTCTCCTCTAAATTATAAGGGATCGGCTGGAGATGCCCTTAGATCTCTAATAATTAGTTAGTTGGGTCAAGAAACCTCACACGCTTACAGAGACATGTAGTGATCGACAAGATCACCGGGTGTATTGTTAAACATGAGCCATGGGCATGCTACGCGGGAATTGACATGCAACGCTCACGAGATATTGTTCATGCAGCAAACATATGCACGCATGCATGCGGTGATACAAACATGGGCGTGTCAAAAAAAGGGGGTCAGATCCAAGTGTAACCAGGCAGTTTGCACGGGACATCGGATATTTCGCTTTTTTTTTTTTGTCAAACCTTGTCGGAGCAGATGCGCCGCCACGGAACTCGCCGGAAACCGTTGCCGCACGCCAAAAAAGGTAGCCGCACGCCGGAATCCGCCACCGCCTGTTCGTATTCGTTTTGCTGGGCTGCTGCGTGCGCTCGTGCGCCAAAATCAGCCGCCGGTTCGAATTCGGCCTCGTCTGTGGCCAGAGCTCACGAGTCACTGGTGCTACGTTTATCCTACCTAGATAGCTAGCTACTACGTGTACATATCCATAGATTGGTTCTTTTCAGCTAGCTGGCTGAAGGATGCAACAATGGATGGATCGGTTCTGTACCTAGTTAGCTAGCTTCTCTAGTGCGTTTATTGGCTATAGCTCATGTATTACATGATTTTAACATCAGCTCGGTTTGCAGCGGGCGTGGGTGACACAGGTGGAATAGTGGATTCGGTCACGGAGACCTGCAATCTTACGAAGGGGATTGAAAATATGCAGTGATGCAAGGAGGAAGAAGAAGACTGCTAGGAATATTCTTTTTTACCGTTCTGTTTAAGGTGTCTGTTCGGCCGCGGGCCAACCTCAAAACACGTTTAAAGTCTCCTCTATATCAGGTTTGCAGATGCATGAAGAGATAGACATATATATGAACATACGAGTTGCTACTAGCTAGTTATATATGGGAATGGACGACTCGACAGGCGACGCGACAGGCGACACGACAGGCGACGCGCACGGCGATGGCGTTACGGTGGCCGCACGGCGGGGGGCGCCGGAGGGGGCGGTTCCGGCGGGTCCCACGTGTGTCACGATACACGGGTACTCGCCTCCGTCACGTTCCGCGGCGCACGGCATCCTGGGGGAGGCACCGACCGCAGGTGAGACTCGAGTCACACCGAGCCAGAGCCTACCCCGGTCAATGGTCGGACATGAGGCCCGTGGTCCCACCAGTGGTTCCGGAGGTGAGTATACCCCCTCCCCAATCCCTCGCCTCCTTCCACCAACCCTCCTCATTCTCCCCCAGATCTAGCCTCTCTCTTTCGCCATTTTTGGGAGCGACCTAGGGTTTCTGCACCTGCGGGGGTTGATTCGTTCACCTGGTGGAGGGGAAAGGTGGCCGGAGACCAGCGATCGTTTGCTCAGGTGACCGCGACTCCTTCGAGTGGGCGCACGAATCCTAGCCTTGCTGGAAACCCGTCGAGATCGATGGGGGACCGTGGGAGGGGACAGGACCTTCGTCAACGGGGAGGTCGAGCCAACTTCAACCAGCGAGGGAACAACTTCTCCGACAACAACCTCAACGCGCGGCCGATGGTGTGGCACAGGAACACACCAGAGAGCTCAAGCGCTATCCATGGTGCTGAGAGGGAGGCGCGCAACCCTGACCGAGATCGGTGGGAGATTGCGGCGCAGAAGCAAAAGCAAGCAGCAGTGCCACCTAAAGCTGCTGCGATGGAGAAATCGAACCAGGTGACGCCTCCTACATCTGGTCCTCAGAATAATCCTGATTTGTGCCTCAACTGCAACCTGCCTGGTCATTTTGCTTCTAAGTGTCCTACGATTAGATGTGAGCGCTGTAGCAAATTGGGTCATGTTTCCTTTCTCTGTCAGGTTATTAGACCTTGGGAATATACAGCTGCTATGTGTGGGTTCCAGGCTCCTGGTCTTGGCTTTTTTACTTTCCTGATGCGTGTGCTGGTAAACAAATGAAAGAAAAAGCAACCTCGGTGATTATTTCTGTTGTGGAGGGGAACCCTAATTTCCGTGATATTAAGAAGGAGTTTAATGTGTTTTTTGGGTCGGGTTGGAGGTGCACGGCTCGGGCAGTGGGGACAGGGCAATTTACCATGAGATTTCCTAATGCAAAAGAGGTTGAGAGGACTTGTTACTATGGTAATCATATGAGGATGAAAACCTTTAATGGGGTGTTGAGTTTGTCACCTTGGTCTGACTCTGTGGGAGCCAAATTTCCTATGCATAAGGCTTGGGTAAAAATACGAAATATCCCTGTCGACAAAAGATGTGAAGCTACTGTTCCATATGTGGGATCCTTGGTGGGAGTCTCTCTGGAAATTGATCAGGCAACATTGCATAAGCCTGAATTTTGCAGAGTATTCATTGGTTGCAGAGATATAAATGAGCTTCCTGAGTCTGCAGAAGGTGTGCTGGGAGATTATTTTTATGATTTTTATTATGAAGTGGAAACTGTGGTGGTGGGGGAAAATCCTAGAGACAAACATGCAGTTTCTGTGAACTCTCATAGTGATCCATCTCCTAAGAGAACAAGGATTGATAACAATCTTATCTCTAATACTCAATCTGAATCGACTGAGTTTAGGGGGAGTTCTAGCCAGTCTAATTATATTGGTGGAAAAACCTATGGGAGACCTTTGGAAGCTGTTTCTGAACATGAATTAGAGGAGGAAAGTGAGGAGGAACAGGGACTTCTTATTGAGCAAATTGCTGCTGAAAAGCTACAGGAAAGCCATCAGGAAGAAAGCCTATGTGATAAAAATATGTCTCAGAGGGTTTTGGTGAATAGTGATACTGTGGTGGAAAATGTTGTGGAGGGGGGTGGGGAAGAACCTGAATCCACACCACCAAGTGTTGCTTCATCGGTGCAGGATTTGAGGGTGGTTAGCTGGGTGCCTATTACACCAGCAGTGGTTAGTGAAAATGTCCAATTAAATGATGAGGCGTGGCCACTGTTGAACTCGTTCTCTGTTACTAAGGCTGGCTGATGGGGGGTCTCCTGCACCTGTTACTGAATATACTGTACAGTCCCCCGACACTGCGTCTCCTGTGGTCTATGATCAAGTGCTGGAACCTGTGAAGGAAACATAACGGTTTAGGATGAGCATTCGTAAACAGGAGAAGAAGCTAAAAAATGTGAGTGATCAAGCTGAAGGGGTGGCAAAAAAAAGAAACCTAGAAGGTATTTCTCCTCCTGTTTCCAATAACTCTTTTGCTGTTTTATCTGACTTGGAAATAGTGACTAGAGCCTCTGATATGGGTGTCAATATTCCAAATGACAATTTTCATACTGTCAACTTGTTAAGAAACATGGAAATTGCTAGGAATGAACTTGCTAAGAAAAATACCTCTAGTGATAATAATGACAATCTGATTATTGACCATGATCTTGGGGCGGGTACTCCTTTGAGATTGGAGTGGGTTTCTGATAAGGATGAAGAAGAGAACACCCCTTTTATTACTGTCCAATCTAGGAAATCGAAAAGAAAGTCAAAAGGTAAAAATGTTGTGGCTTCTAGACCCCTGACAAGAAGCCAAAAGAAAGCTAATATTTCTCCCCTGGATCCTGGGAGGAATATTAGGAAAAGAAATAAACCTGAACGTTTAGTATGTTAGGAGGATTTTGGAATTTAAGGGGGATAAGCAAGAAAGGAATGTCTGCTTGTCTCACTGACATTATTAGAGAAAATAACCTTGACTTTATTGGGCTTCAAGAAACCATGAAACAAGATTATAATGATAGTTTTTTCAGAAAATTGGATCCTCAAGGTTTATTTTTTTGGAAATGGGTTCCCTCGGTAGGCAAGTCAGGTGGGATTTTATGTGGGGTTAGACAATCCTCTCTTGAGGTGTCTGCTGTGAAATTGGGAAGGCACCTTATTCAATTTAATCTTTGGGACAAGATTAAAAAATGCAGGTGGTCTCTTATTACAGTTTATGGACCAGCACATGAAGAGTTCAAAGAGGAGTTCCTCTCTGAATTAGCTGCCTTTTGTAATGTAATTACTGAGCCTTTTCTTGTGGGTGGGGATTTTAATATCCTTAGGCATGTGGGGGAAAAGAATAAACATACTGTGCTCCCTCATTCATCTGAAGTTTTTAATTCTATTATACATATGTTGAGCTTGCAAGAGATTTGTATGGTTGGGGGGCTATATACTTGGACCAATAATCAGAGATCTCCTACACTTGAAAAGCTGGACAGAGTTTTGATGTCTCCTTCATGGGAAGCCATTTTCCCTTTGGTTACTATGAGGGAAGTGGTAAGAGAAATCTCGGACCACAACATGCTTATTATTGACACTGGTGGCTGTGTGGTGTCTAAGAAAAGAAATTTTAGATTTGATGTTGCCTGGTTTAATGATCCTTGCTTCCTTGAAAAGGTTGAAGAAATATGGGACAAGAATGTTTACAGCAGGGATCCTGTGGATATTATTAATATAAAATTGAAAAGATTCAAAAGATTTTTTAAAGGGTGGGGGGCTAATAGGTTTGGGAATATGAAAAAGTTGAAAGGAGATTTGCAAAAGGAACTTGATAACCTTGAAAAAATAGAGGAACAACATGATTTGCTTCCTGATCAGTTGAATAGAAAATGTGAGATTCAGGCTACTTTGTTTTCTATGTATGATGAAGAGGAATTGTATTGGCACCAGAGATCCAATGAGCAATGGGTTCTTAAAGGGGATAACAATACTGCTTTTTTCATAAAGTAGCTAATGATAGAAGGAGGAAACATACCTTGCAGCATCTTGAACATGGTGAACTAAGAATTGAGGGGACTAATAATTTGTTGAATCATGCTACTAGCTATTATAAAGACTTATTTGGTCCTGTTCCTAGTAACAACTTGTCTATTTCTGATGATTTGTGGGAGACTCATGAAAAATTAAATTTGTTGGATAATACTAATCTGACTAGACCTTTTTCTAAACAGTAAAAAGTGCCTTGTTTTCGATGAAATGTAATAAAGCCCCTGGACCTGATAGTATGCCTATTGAATTCTTCCAACATTGTTGGGATATTGTCATGCCTGATATTATGTTTCTGTTTGATGCATTTCATGCTGGTAATTTGGATGTTAGTAGGCTGAATTATGGTATTATTACTCTCCTACCTTAGATGAGTGATGCCTTAAAAATTCAGAATTTCAGGCCTATTTGTTTGTTGAGATGTGTGTATAAATTGATCACTAAAACTCTTTGCTTGAGACTGGAGCCTTATAGTACCAAGTTATTCAGTGTGCAGCAGAATGCTTTTATTAAGAATCGTAATATAATGGATGGAATCATGTCTTTGCATGAGCTGTTACATCATACTCATGTTAAAAAACAAGTGGGTATAATTTTGAAACTTGATTTTGAAAAGGCGTACGATAAAGTGAATTGGGACTTTTTAATTGATTGTCATAAGAAGAAAGGTTTTAATAGTACTTGGTGTGCTTGGATAGAACAAATCCTTCATGATGGTTCTGTTGTTGTGAAAATAAATGATGAGATTGGGCCCTATTTTAAAAGTGCCAAGGGAGTTAGGCAGGGAGATCCTTTATCCCCTACTTTATTTAACCTAGTAGGGGAAAGTCTTACTAAGATGATGTTACAAGCTCAAAGAAATGGGATGGTAGTGGGTCTTGCCCCTGATTTGATAGAGAGAGGAGTGGCTATTTTACAATATGCAGATGACACTATTATTTGCTTGTCTCATGACCTGGAGAAAGCTGTGAATGTTAAAATGCTCTTATACTTATTTGAGATTATGTCAGGACTTAAGATAAGTTTCCTAAAGAGTGAGGTGTTCAATGTGGGAGGTGATGATGACATCTCCAAGTCGTATGCTGATATGTTTAATTGCCAAATTGGAGTGTTGCCTATGAAATATTTGGGTATGCCTGTGACCTTTGCTACTTTTAAAAATGCTGATTGGGATTTTTTAGACAAGAAATTCATTAAAAAGCTGGATGCCTGGATTTGTGGGTCTGCTTCCTCTGGGGCCAGGTTGACTCTTTTAAAAGCTTGCCTAGCTGGGTTGCCTTCTTATTATATGTCTATGTTCTTGCTGAATAAAACCATGGTTGAGAAACTGAATAAGCATATGAGGAGATTTTTCTGGCAGGGTATTCATAAGAAAAGAAAATATTATATGGTGAAGTGGAAAAGAATTTGCAGATCAAGGAGAAAAGGTGGTCTTGGTGTTAAGGATTTGAGAAAACAAAATATAAGTCTCCTTACTAAGTGGTGGTGGAAACTTGATACTAGAGAGGGTTTATGGCAGGATATTGTGAGAGCCAAATATCTCAAAAAACAGTCTGTTGCATCTGTAAAAGTGAGGTTTAATGACTCACCTGCTTGGAAAAATGTTTTAAAGGTGAAGGATATTTAAATGACTGGGAGGAAAGTCATTTTCAAAAAAGGAAATTTGGTGAGATTTTGGCATGATCCTTGGTTAGATAATATTCCTTTGGTAGAATCTTATCCTTTGCTGTTCAATATTTGCCAGCAACAAGACATTTCTTTTGCTGAGTGTGCTGGAAAGCATTTTGAGTTAACTTTCAGGAGACGTCTTTTCCCTGTAATTAAAGATCAGTGGGATTTTATACAGGAGAGGGCTGGTAGTATACCTCTCCTAGATGGTGAGGGTGATCAGGTAATTTGGAAGTTTAACAAGAATGGTAGGTTGTCGACAAAATCTGTCTATCATCTTCTTGAGAAGACAGTGGCAGGACCCAATTATACATGGGTATGGAAAACACAGATACCCTTGAAGATTAAAAAATTTCTGTGGCAACTGTTACAAGATGCTGTCCTGACTAGAGAAAATATGAGGAAGAGGAGGTGGCCTGGCAATCCTAGCTGTTCTTTTTGTGGCAATGTGGAGACTAGGAATCATCTGTTCTTTACTTGTACCACGGCTAAAACTGTTTGGGGTATGTTGGGTACAGTTTTGGGGACTCGGGCTTGTCCAAATTCCTTTTGGCAATGTATGGCTTGGTGTTATGCTTTTTGGCCAAGGGGAAAGAAGTACTATAATTTGATTATTTCTGCGGTGTGTTGGTCAATTTGGACGATGAGAAACAAGATAACCTTTGATAAATATGTGCTACGGGATCCTGTTGTAGTGGTCTTTACGGTTTGTTCGTTTTTGATACACTGGGCAGGTCTATATCCAGAGGGCGACAAAGAGGCGATCATGGAGGGCGCGTCGCAGCTGAAAAGGTTGGCGACGAGCTTGGCTGCTGGGAGATCTTCGGGAGGTGCTTCTGTGCCTGCCATGGAGTCCGATGCTTTGCTGTTGGAGGGCTGAGTTGGTTGTCTGTTACTTATGTTGCCTGCTGGAATGTTGCAGTGTTTTGGTATCGGTTTATTGATGTTTGTTGAACCTTGAACTTCCTGGTAGTTAGGTGGGAGGGGGTTGTATCAGCCCGTAGGGGTGTTCGACGGCGAACACTCGTAGCGGGTTTCCTGGATGATACCCCTCCCGTTCTAGCTGGACTGCTCCTATCCCTTTCTGTCTTTCATTCTCTCTGTAAGAACCTGTTATTTCTGTTATGAAAGTAATAGAAAGGGGATAGCCCAGTTGGAAAAATATCAGGTTTGCAGGCTATATTTTTACAGAATCTGCTAGAGATGCTCTAAAATGGGCTATCCATCAAAGTTTTTCGTCCATTTTATCCACAGGGCGAATGCGCGAGCATGTATCCTAAGGGTTGCTCATGTTATGCAAACAATTTTAGTTCCTCTGTGTCATGGTTTCTATTTCTGGTTGTCCTTTGTCTGTATATGATTCAAATACACAGTTGATGAAGTCCAGTTGGCAGGATCTCTGGGAACTTATGTGATCTCTGGCGAAATTCAATAGGGTAGGTGCTTGGGTGCCCCGCAGAGTTTCACCTTCTATCGTTACCTTTTCAACACGTAACAATCTTATCTATTCCTGAACCCTCTCATTCCTAGCAAGATAAACGTGCATTATTTAAAAGAGAGAAAATAAGTGAGATGGTGAAGGACGAGAGATCGTTCCTCCTAACCCTAGCATGAAATTTGTGTAACTTAAATCAACGGAAAATATCATAAAGAGAGAGACTTGTGAAAGAGAAAAACGTGCAAGAGATATGTGAACTTTAATCTAGCTACGGGAAGCTTCCGCACACAAATATATATGCTCGTCACTATGGGTAATAAGAGAGGGTAGGTGGAAGCAGTGGCTAGCCCAAGGTTATGCCAAGTATGCCGTGGCATAACCTAGGATCTCCGACTTTGTTGCATTAGATCACACGACAATCTATTTTTAGATCGCGTTTTGATTCAAATTAACTAGAAAAAGCGAAACATTTTCAAAAGGAGCGCGCGATAAGTGTCGTGTTTACTTTTCTCATGTGCTCTATGCTCACCAAGTGTCAGCTTCTTCTTACGGAGGGACCATGTTGTGTGCCTGCATGTACGATAAGTGTCACAATAAGAAAGTTTTCGTGGGTTACTCCATTAATTTTTCGAGATTCGTTTTTTTAAAGAAAATAACTTTCAAATCGTTAGTCCAAATTATTACAAGACGTTTTCGTATTTGAGATCCCCGCATCGAGATTTTTAAAACTAGATCTCATGTTAATAGGTTTGGAGACACTTGTTTATTTATACTTCCCAAATTAGCACAAATGTACTTTGGGTTATGGTGTACGTGTGCTCGGGTTTTTATTGATCTGTATTTTGGGTTATAGTATACTTTATACTTTGTTTTTCATTGTTTGTGTACCATGTGCCTTCATATTCAGCATGGAGATATGTGTTTTATTTAAAAACAAATAAAATACGTTCCTTAATTTGGTTTTATCTTGGCTTCCTTTGGTTTTTATAAACATAACTAATCCACGGATAGGTTGATAGCATGCATGCAAAAAAAAAATTCTCCAATGTCCATGTACATGCCTTTGTGCTTTTCAAATTACCTCATCTCATATGAATTTGTTCTAGCCAAGTATTTGATACGACCAGTCCATCCAATACTTTCTTCCATGACAACATCATATATATGTGCACCAAAATCGGATCATTTTGTGCAAAGATCATTTTTTTGTTACTCCTTCCAATTTTAAATACAAGGCCACTATCCAACATACAATGTGCATCTATACATTCCCTTTACCAACCATTGGTGTCATCGCTTAGGTTTTCTTGAAAGCAATTTCTTTCCTCGGTACCGGTACTTCGGAATCCGGTGCCAAGCTTTCTGATCTCTCAGTGAGGAGAAAATTCCTAGGATTGACGCTTGATTAGATAGTTGGTTTTATTTCTATTACTAGGGCTTGGAAATGAAGACAATGCATCATATTTTCGTACTACTACAATGGGTCCTTAAGATTCTCAAAGAATGGTAAGGGGCAAGGCCTCGCAGGCACACTGTATTTTCCTAATAAGGATTTATTAGACTTTTCTTTGTAAGATGGTGTTTTCTCAATTTGAATGTTGCATGCAGCCATAGAGAAAAGATGGTTCGCATGCAACATGTTTAATTATCCTGAAATATGAGAGATTTTCCACACAATTAGCCATGTTATTTATTAGATACCTTTTCAGTTTTGGTATCTGAAACTTAGGATTGTGGCGTTGTATGTGAAACATATGGAGTAAAAAAATTCAATTATTAGTTACAATGTGAAAATGAAACGATGGATAATTTTATAAATGAGGCCTTAGATATCAACTAGATGACACTATTTTCTGTTAATCTTGTGTCTTCGGTGAAGATAAAATACGGGTCGATTTAGAAGTAAGGTGGATACCAACTGATCTGCTCATGTGTAGCAGGATTTCTAATTATGATTTGCATATGTCCATTACAATTAAACCAATTTGACAGTTAAATGATGTTCTTTTGCATGGTGGTTATTTACTGAACGCTTTATTAGTTCTAGACGGATTCGTATAAAAATTGTTCAGTATTAGGTTTGGTATTAGGAATGTTGCTATTTTCCTATTAACTTAGTCAAAATTTAGATTTTTTTAAAAAAAAATATGCGGAGTAAAATGTACTGGAGGGAGTATCAACTATTTATCAGCTCGGGGTATTTTTATTATTTACTGTATGAAGCGCTTTATTAGTTTATTAGTAGAGTCGTGTTGGTGTCTGATCTCAGCATTGGACACCAAGCTTGTTGCCATTGTTGTTCCAACGGCCACAGTAACTCGAATGCATTCCATTTTTCGCCGTTTACCACATCCGTTGCCACACTTACACCAGCCGATCCGTTGTCGGAATTAAGAAGACAGTGGTGCACAATTTTGGGGACAAGGGCTGGTTCTTCGAGGGTGGCGGCATCGTGATCATGTGGACGACGTGGAGGTCGTATCTTCAGATGGCGACGGCCTTCTTCGAGCCCGACAACGGAATGGGAAACACCCTCCACCTTTATACCGGATTTGATCTGGCTCGGCAGGTGCTACACATGGCGTCCCATGCATGTTGCCGATAAAAAAAAGTGGTGCAGCAGTGACCGGAAGCGGGACGGTATGGGATGTCTCGGCTTCTAATATATCCTCAAGTGATGTCTAGCTAACGAGGTGTTGTCATCTGGTCGAGTGATGATTTCGTAGGTGGCTTCGATGATGACCGTGTGCATAACGGTGGAAACACAAGATCCTTGATCTACAATGTCGACATGCATCTACGTCGTGCACTTATTGCAATTTGGTGAGTCGAAGTTTCTGCTTTGGGGAGTTGTAATGATCAGCTCATGTGGAGTATCCTTTCTTACAAATACTTGGTCTTAGAGTTGTAATCATCAGCTCATGTGGAGTATCTTTTCTTAAAAAGACTTAGTCTTAGAGTTGTGTATTTTTCATTTGCTTTGATCTTTACCATAGGTTTAGTGGCAGCCATAGTGTTGCGAAGCATACGAACCTCAGGTTTTTTATTTATGTTTTATGTTGACTTTGTTCTATTTCGATGTTTATCTTTGCCTGCCATTCAAAATTTATAGTTCAAAAAAACTCGGTCGGTCAACAGCTAGCAACTGTCTTGCATCAGTTTCAGAAGTACTGATATGGATATAGTTCTAGTCCTGTACTCAAATCAGTTAGGTAGTTAATCTTAACAAGGTCATTAGTAACACTGCATGAAATGAGCTGAAAATGCATGCAACCCTGGCAACCCAAGTCCATGCTTCGAAATACGGGAATGAGGAGGATCAAGAGGCTGTGTCTATTCTTGAAGAGCGGCTGCTTTCTCAGGCGAGACCACGGCCACTCCTGACCTCTGGAATCCCTGAACATGCTGACGTGGACATCTCTGCCCGAGCACCCAAGTGGCGGAAATAACAAGAACATGCTCTCAGGCACCATCCAACTTTCTGTCTAATATCGAAGTCCCCCCTACCAAGAATCAAATGTATTCCCGAGCCCTCTCATCCCTAGGTTGAAATGTGTTTGACAAAGGAAAAATGTATAAAGGAAGATAAATCGTTCATCCTAATCCTAGCTGGCTAGGGTTGTGTAGTTGAGTACCACTTGAAAATACGTACGTACGTACGTACGGTAGACCAAGAGAAATATGTAAGAGAAGAATACGGTAGACATGAGTGGCCTCCAACCTAGCTATCTGATGCTTCCGTGAACAAATATATATACTCAACATCAGTGGGAAATGAAAATGAGTTTGGTGGAAAACGATCTAACCTCATCAATGAAACATGCAAAACTCATCAAAACTAATACTCGCTCCGATCCCTTATAAGTGCCGTGGAAATACTACTACTCCCATACAAGTTGTCAGCAAAGCTTCCAGCACTTAATTCGGATCAGAGGGAATATTTCCTTATGGTGTCACCGTGGACAAAAGTGATATATTATAGTGCTTCCACTCTATAAAAATATATTGTGTCATCAATGAAACTGGCACACCTTGGAGTGGATATTTAGTGTACATGGGCACCCGTAATCTTGCTATTTCAAAAAAAAAAAAAAATCATATTTATGAGTTCCAAAAAATTCTGAAAAATATCCGTTTATAGCCAATGCATGGTGTATACTACTCCCTCCGTCCGGAATCAAATGTCACAAAGTTTGACAAAAGTGGATGTATCTAGACATAATTTAGTGTTAGATACGTCCACCTCTTTGTCAAACTTTGTGACACTTAATGCCGGACGGAGGGAGTACAAATATGGAAAACATAAAATTAAAATACTTTATATTCTAAACCACACAAAATGAAAAAAAGTGTGGATCTGGGTATTGCCTATGTCCAAATCTCTACATTTTATAATTTTATCGTTTTTGTGTTGCTCATACTATTTTGTATTTCAAATTATAAAATTTCCAGGTTTTTGGGAAACATCATTGACTACATCAAGATTTTTTCCAGAATTTTTTGAAACTCGTAAATATATTTTTCGATCTTTTGAAATTGGCGGGAGCACTGGTGCTCGGGAGCCAAAAACACTTTCCACGCACCTTGGGACTATATTTTTCTTGTGACATTATTTGTGGTGCTACCATAGTTTCTCGAACAAAAATTAAAAAATTGTTCAAATTGGTACGAACAAATCTTCGTAATCTAACTACTCATTAGCTCTCATAGCCCACAAGTGTGCCACAAGATCAGTCTGAAGTTGACGGTGAATTCCCTCATTACGAATTTCCTGATAAACACTAAGAAAATCATCAAACTCAGGAGACACGCCCGGTTGTGGATCCGCAAGAGGGCCCTAAAAGATGAACGGCTCATCGAACATCATTCCGATGTCTCGCTCGCTCTCGATGATCATGTTATGCATGATAATACAAGAGTTCATGACATCACACATTTGATCTATCGACCAAGATAGACAAGGATACCTTACCACAGCAAACCATGCCTGGAGTACACTAAATGCCCTTTCCACATCTTTCCGGACGACCTCCTGTTTCTTTGCAAAAAAATTATTTGCCTCACCTACAGGATCACGGATTGTCTTCACAAATATAGACCAATTGGGGCATATGTCATCCGCTAGGTAGTACCCTCTTTCATACTCACGTCCATTGATCGAATAGTTGCAGCCCGGAGCATGTCCTTCACCCAGTCTCTGAAATATCGGAGAGCATTGCAACACGTTGAGGTCACTGTGAGAATCAGCCATTGCAAAAAAAAATGAATGTCAAATCCAAAGATCGTAATCAGCCACAGCCTCAAGCACAACAGTGCACTTTTCGTGATGACCACTTATGTACATCCCTTCCTAAGCAAATGGACAATTCTTCCAACTACAATGCATGCAATCGATGCTTCCAAGCACCCCAGGAAATCTTCTTGCTTGTCCTTGTGTTAACAAATGAGCCATGTCTGCTTCATTTGGTGATCTCTGATATACGGGACCAAACACTGCAACTACTGTCTTGCAAAATCGAAATGTGGCTTGAACGACATTTGTCTCATACATGCGAACATAGTCATCCAATGAATCTGCAGGGGCTCCATATGCAAGACATCGTATTGCAGCCGTGAATTTCTCAAGAGATGAAAATCCTATAAGCCCAGTAAAATCCCTTTTCATCTCAAACTAGTTGTCATACTCCCGAACACCATGCACAATTCCCCTGAAGAATTCTCTGTTCATCTAAAAACGCCGACGAAATTCATGAGGTAGGTTTGCCGCGTGTCCGAGAAATAGTCATCCAGCAAGAGTCTGTGGCAAGTTTCCCTTTCCCGGTTCTTGTTCGCCATGCGTCCTTTCTTTGATACTCCATGCTTTGGCTCGGCTGCCTCCACGGCCATCGCCTCTAACACAGCCTCCATGACCATCTCATTCTTATCGTCGTCTTCAAGGGCTGCCTCCTCTTCCATCGGTTGGCAAAAATTGATCTCGTCGTCACTATCCATACTATATTAGTCAAAAACCAACCATTAGACGTGAGCTAAACAAGTTTGACGACGGTTCACGGACCTAAGGCAAACAACCGAACACCTTACCTGCGAGGTGGAAGCGAGGACAACGACGACAGTTGAATGACCTGTGGCGGCACGCGAAAACAACGGAGAACGGCGACGAGCGGCGGCGAATCGGCCAACGTCGTACGTGCTTGACTCCTACATACAGTTGGCGACGACAAGGATGCCGGCGATGGTGCGAATCGGCGGTGAGAGGAAACAACAAAAGGATAGGGGGCAAATGACTATCGGCCGGGGGCGGTTTGTCTCACTGACGGGCGGGGGCTGCATGTCGGATGGGGTGACCGGACAATATCCGGCGCCCTCGGGAAGACCCCGAAGTTTAGCGGGTGGACTGGGGTGGGGGGGCGGACACAAAATTGACGAGTGGACACCTCTGGATGCCACTCCGGCGGGGTTTTAATACGAACCCCCGTTAGCCCTTTGAGGGGCCTGTTTTGGGCGTGCCGGTGGAGATGCTCTTACCGACGCCCTCTGCTCACGCGCCGGCCCGTGGTGCTGAAACCATTCTTCTGAGGACACCAAGGGCATCGGTATAATTTCGACTAATGTCAACCTTCTTACCAATTGTATCTTTCAGTTATGCAAGTAATGCAAATCGGAGTACCCAGGTTCAAGAAATACCAGGGTGATAAGCTTGGTGATCTTTGTGAACCATGCTATTCTTATTTTAAGGAGAAATATCATATTTCTGAAGGTTGATAGACTTATGTATTGTACTGCTGGTATTAAAGGAAATAAAATGAGTATAATTCTTAGGGTAACAAATATTAGAAAAAACGTTGTGCATTATGAGTATAATGATGAGGAAGATTCTGAAAAAACAAGCATGTGATTTTTTTTCTTCTTATCTTAGAACATCTTGATTCGTTAAGTGATGCTCATAATAAAGAAATTAACCTATGCTAAATAGGAGCTAGCTGATTTTTGGTTCTGCATTTTCTGATCACGTCAATCTCGCACACCTTATAGTTGTTTACTGTTTATGTCTTACGTGATACTACATATCAAAATCTACCAATAGCAAATTTATAATCAGCTAGATGTTGATTAAACATTAACATGGCAACATCATGATAACTCATCCGGCGCGGCAAAGCGCGCCATTCCCCTTCTAGGCTTCTAGCACGAACTCGCATGGAGCATGGATGCGTCTCTTCCTATCATAGTCATAAACTATCTATAACTAATAATAAAGACATTAAGGTTTCCCTGGTTGGTTACTTGGTCAGTCGATCCGTCATTAAGGTTTCCCTGGTTGGTTACTTGGTCAGTCGATCCGTCATGAAAATTATCCTTAAAATTGATATAAATTACCCACCAGTGCCACCGGTAAGTTATTTCTCTTTTTTTCCGTCCGGGTAGCAATCTCTTTTTCTTTCCTATGTCGTCTTGGTATACGGCGCGATAGAATCCTGCTAGGTTACAATATTAACATGGAGCTCGAATCGGTCACATGTTTTTTCCTATGAGATATACGGTCCACCGGGCAGGCGACGGTCACCCATAAGTCGTACCTTTTTGTTTGATTTGTTTGGTACCCATGAATCGCTAAAATCCTGACAATGATTCCGGCCGGCACCGCCCGTCCAGATCCTACCGCTCCCGTGGCACGCCTCACCAAATTGCCGCTCGTGGGTCGCTTGGCCACCATGAGAAGTGGATCCGCCAAGAAAAGATCAGGCCAGGAGGCGAGCGCTCGTCAACCTCCACACAGATGTCGGATGCCACACGCGGAAGATGTTAGGCGGCAGCGATTGTCGTCATCATCGAAGCTTGTGACAACAACGACTGAGCCTGGCTGGCGGCGCTCGACAATCGCGGCCCGCGGTAGTCCACTTTGTTTGTCACCGAAGCGGTTTCTTACGGTGTCAATCGCAAGATCTAATTTAGGATATAGAGGTAGTGGCTCCTATTCTTTTGAATCTCAGTAAATTCATATCAGATTTCATTTCGAACCGAGGTTGTAGAAATCATTTGTTCATGATACTTGGCCGCATGAACATAGAGGTTTATATCTTTCCGGGTGTGTGCAATTTTTGCGGCGATATAGCCAGACCGCCCGAGCAGGCCGTCCTCGCCAGGTATCCTTGGCGATTGACCTCATTCATTAGTTTGTACTACGGGAGCAGAAGGCCAGTGCTGTGTAACCTACACGCGCGATGGCCGCGGCCGCCGATACGGTGGATAAGATGCCCGCGCCTCCTTGCCCGCCTCCGTCAATGCCTAAAGCTAGCTCGCCCACGATCATGCGAAGATCGAGAGCCTCCACAGGATCTTCGGCGACCGAGTACAAAGGGGAGGGGCGGAGTGTGGGGATGGGCGAACAGGTACTCGCGCCGGTGGTGGAGACGAACATGAGCGGCGACCTAACTTGGTCAAGAGAGGGAGCTGGGGGTAAACAAATGTGGATCGGTGGTGAGACGATGTCCTCGTGGCGGCAGTGGGAGTTACTCCGGCGAGAATGCGATGGACAATAAATTGGAAGAGTGCTGCACGGTGCAGATGTACGGTGTACAAGTAGAGCCGGGCCGATTCTATTTTTGTTTAGATTGCGTGTTTGTGTATTTGGCCCAGACTTGTTCATCAAAGTATTTTGTAATTAATCATGATCATTTGACGTTTTTGAAGATCTTTTGTAAGAATATTAAGTTTTCTTTTATAAATTTGTATTAGTTATTAAATAAGAGATGGGTTATGTATTTTAATCTCCATATTATTTTAGTCCCTCTTAATGTATCAACATTGATAGAGTCCTACATAAAAAGTGCTAAAGAAAAAAATTATTTGATCGAGATAGCCCGTAGCAACGCACGGGCATTTGAACTTATATATATATATATATAAATTATATATATATATATATATATTATATATATATATATATAAAAGAGAGGAAGATTTCTTCCGGTCCAACATGTGTTTTACCGTTTTGCCCTTCCATCAAAATAAATAATATGCAAAAACAGATTGGTGATCTGGCTGATCAGATGGTACGCGAGCTCGTAGTCGAGTTAGTTTTGCTTAGTGAGTCCGTGTCGATTTAGACAAAGCTAGCTTGCCTTCAAGTTTAGCATGTATAGCGTGACATCAATCCACCCTAACACGTGAGTCGTCCGTCGCTATGTCTATTTTTTCTGTCGCTAATTTTTTGGTTTTGATCCGTATATAGCATGAACTGAATCCTACCGTAACACGTGAGTCCAAAGGGTAAGTATCAGTTCCGGTTTCCAATTCAACTTGCACCTACAGTTATGCCTCCTATATATCCGGCCGAACTCGATTTCCACAATCTTCACCGTGGGTCGTGAGTTGATCGTGAGAAAAATCAGCGGCACGACGGGGTGTAGCAGAGGTAGTCAAGATATCGTCTTCATGGCCCGTATTCAACATGTGCAAATCTAGCCCGGGTTGCTGGACTCAAGCTGGGTGGTTGGCGATCCCGTGCCTGCGAGGTCAGATTCCCCAATGCAGATCCTTGTGATGTGGAGCGAGGAGTCGGAGAGGAAGCATAGAGCTTGAATCGCAGTAGCATGGGCGGGGAGCTTTTTGTCGGGGCGAGGGTTTCATCGGAGGCCGGTGTGCTATGTCAGAAAAGGTGTACAGGATGGGACGGCGACCAGACGGTGTTGAGGGAGGGCTTGTCGCTGAGATGCGGTGCCATGTCGCGGCTCCAGCTTGGGCGTGGTGGCATGCCGCAGAGGCCGGATGATCCAATGGATCCTAAAACGCCGTCACCGCCTCGCTAGAGGCAGTTGCCATAGCCGCCGAAGTAGCCGACAACACCATGGACAGTTGTGCCACTGCAAAAACCAAGGTTGGCTGCGATGCCCTGCCACTACCGCTGACACCGACGCTGGTTTTGGAAGGGCGCTCAACCACACCGCCAAGCGCCAACGGCTGGACCTGGACGAACATGCTGGTGTCTGGGGACCCAACGCCAGACCGTGGGAACAAAAAGCGGCTGCAGACGATGATGAGGTAAGTTCCCGTCGTATGGCGTGAGCGTCCTCGATGGTAGGCCATCCGGGTGGTTCAGCAATGGCCGGCTCATCAGTGACATACTCAGACGCACAATCTGCTTTCTTTGCATCTGTTTCAATGTAAGTCGACCAGAAGAACCCTAACCTTCTTTTCAAAGCAAATGGCGGTGAAGATTATGTGCAGATAAAGCGCAGGTGACGTTTTTTATCCGGAAGGTGGGCGATATTCGCTTCTGCTCGGGATGATTTATTTATTGTGTCCGTTGCTGAAAAACAAAGTATCACAAGGACCATCCCCGGGTTTCCATGACCGAAGGTTCAGGAGGCAAGTCCGCTCAGCAGGGACGATGTGAGTTTTGCATTGGCAAGGTTCCGATAGGATGACACTACTGCCAGGATATTGGTATGTCAGTAACAAGACCTGCAACATTTTTTCTATTAGTGCACTAAGTCAGGAAAAACTCGTGAATTGTATCTTAAATGTAGAAACAGTTTCCTCCACCTTGCCGTAGAAAACATGGTAAAACGTTACCCAATTTTTTTTTGGTTAAAATATGGGCTAACAAAGCAAGTGAGTTGTAGCTAAATACTAATCCAAGTTAATTCAATTGTTAAGCACCGGGTATTAGGTACTAACATCTGCTTCTACTGTCGTATGTCATACAGAAATCCTGTCATACTATATGCTTTATCTATATGTCAGGTGGACCTCCAACCTTTGTTGATACAGATATAGATATACCATTACGTTTCCTTTTTTCAATTTGTTGCTAGCGGCATGGAAATGAGGAGGTTTTACGTTGCTTCTCCAAATTAGTTTCAATTTTACAAGTACCATCCAAACTTCAGTCTTAAAAAAACAAGTACATGTAGTTTGGATATGTTTATTAGTTAGTCATGTTGACATGTAGCTTTGCAGTTTTAATCATTCAAGTATAACTATTGGTCAAACTCATTTTTGTAAGTTACACTAACCCGATTTTAACTCACACAACTTCACACATATTATTCTACACTAACCGTAAAATTGCCATGGTCAGCGAAATTAATAAGTTTAGTGTTTTTTCATAGGGAATTCATCTATGAATGCCTTGGCGTCGTCAAGGGTGTTGGACGTGGAACAGATAATCGGGCGTCCTGCATCCTATCTCGACTCTTCCCTTGACTATTCACCCGCAGGTGCGAGAAGAGCCAGTGGCCGTGCTTGACCGCGGAGGATGGCAAAACTTGCTGATTTCTTCTTCGACAAGTACCGGTTGGTATAGAATTGATTTCTACATATCATGTGGTGTAGATTTTTTTTTTTCCGTTGCAACGCACGAGCATGTTTCCTAGTTTATTAAAAAGTTAATATGTTAGGCATACATCAAATTTTAGCCATTCAATATCTGATCAACGCACGCCTTTTTGGTTTCCGCGATAATTACAAGAATTGCCACCGTCTAAAAATACAGCGCAGCGCAAGAATTGCCATCTTGCCGACGCCCTCTCCTCACGCGCCCGCCCGTAGTGCTGGCATGTCGTTTCGCCGCTGCGCGCTTGGGCATCTCGACTAGTTTCGACAAGAGACTGTGTGAGTCGATTAAATGAAGTCCTCCACCGAATCGCGACCACTCGCATCGTCGCCGGGTAATCCTATGCACGCACACGCCGTCCATATGTTCAACGCGAGCGCGAGCTTGTGCCCCGCTTGACCGGAGGTCCTCGAGCCCGCGTAGTTCGCGAGGAGATCCGCGCCGCCGTTCTCTGCTTCCTCTTCGCATGGTGGTCGTCGTTTTCTAGCCAAGCCGCCTCGCCATTACACTCGTGGTGTGCAGCCGTTCCTTTTCCACATGTTCCCTTGCTCGATTCCCTCCTGGATGCTGATGTTAGTTGTCGTGATCACCACACCATGTCCGCCGGCCCGCCGGGACTGCCAGCTTGAGTTGGAGCTGCTGCCGGCTCGGTTCTTTGCTGCTCTGGCACCCCACACGCACACGCTCGAACCCGTCCGGCACCCGGCTGTGCACATTATGCTCCCTCACTCTCTGCACTTGCACGCACTTCTGAACATGTCCGCCATGGCCGCGGCAAGCAAGGTCGGGGTCCCGCCTTGCGCCTCTGCTCACCCAACGTGCTTCAGTGCTTGCACCCACGTACAGAGCAGCCCCAGATACTCTTGCATCAAGTTGCCCCCTACACCTTGAGCTTGCCCGCACACGCCAGGGAAGAGCAGCGCCACTTCCAATATTCACCGTCGCTTGTTCTGCACCGAATCTTGAAGACTGAATTTTCCTGTCCAGTTCAGTTCACATCGCACATTCGGTTCATGTCTGTTCATGCATATCCAAGTTCGTATCCTGCGGCCAGCAGTAAAGATCCCACCTTTTTTTGGCTGTTTTCTAGAAAATTGTATAAAAACCCCCAAACTATGTTAAACCATATCTTGATCTTTTAAACTTCGTTTTGGACAAATAATATATGTAGTCGTATACAAAATAATCCAAGATTTTCAAACCTGCAACTTGTTTCCTGTTTTGTGCGACTAAAAAAAATGTCAACTATTAAATGCTTCTCCAAAGGATTAACACTTGTAAAGTTTAATTCTTCATGTAACATCTCATTTTTTTAGGTGTATTTGTTTAATGTTTTAGGACTTGGTGTTGCAGATGATGCTAAAGAATATAATTCTTCTTCTAAATGATACGTCTCCCAGGACATATGCTTAAAAAATAATATAATTGTCTATTTTTACTGGCAAAATGTAATTTTATATGGTCACCGGAGAGAGATTGTTGATATAAAGAAGGGCACTTCAGAAAAAATTATTCGCGAAGCAAGAACCAAGGATAACAAGGCTAATCAAAACAATTACTTTTTAATCGCGTCACTAGAGTAATATGTGTCATTAGATTTACTAATATAGGTTTATTTAACGGTGCTAAATGTTCTATGAACAGAAAATTTTGTGGATGAAATAAAGAAAATATCGCTCTTCATAAATAGAAATGAGGTGTTCATGAAAACTGACATTCAAGTTTTTTGAAATTTTCAAAAAAAAAGTTATCCTAACTTTATCTTTTATGTTATAATGCGCGTCTATGCACATGTACTTCTACTAGTAAAGATTTACTAATGTTGGGTATTGCACCATCCAATTTTTTAAATAGCAGCTGCGACCCCTGGGTGATCCTGACTCTGTCGTAAGTATATGTTCTACAGAAATCACATGGTTCACATATGCCATGTTAGATCTCCGACGCGGTTGATTCATCTTGAATTTGTGATTAAGTTTTTCTTTTAAGTAAAAAAAACTTACTGAAAATTCAAGATGAAACGAGATTTCTGACCTTGTCCATCCGAATCCCATAAGGTAATTTAGTAAAATAAAATTGTATTTACACATTTCATAACGTAGCAAACAGAGAATGCTACCTGGCAAGGGGTTGCAGGCAGTTATATTTCTCTAGAGGGTAGTGTCCGGGTGGATTTAAAAGAAATCAATTTGAGTTAAAAAAAATCATATTTTTTCCTTGGATACATACACGTGCTTTCTACGCATCTTAAGTTTCTATTTTTTTGTAGCCCAAAATACAAAGTTCTTTTTTACGAAACTTCCTGCGTACCTACATAATGTGTATATGTATTTGTATACCAAGTTTCAGATATTTTTTAGACCTAAAAGTAGGGGTTTCAAAATTTTCAAAAATCGGGCTCTAGTGTGGTCAGAGGCACAACTACTTTTCGCTTGTGGAGAAGGTAGCAAGTGCTCTCATGCGAGACATACTTCAGTGCACTCACTTACTTTTATCTATGTGAGAGTTTTCAGAAATATGAATAAATCCATAAGGCTAATCCTACTTGTATCTATTATGCCACCAATTTCAGCACCAGACTCAATGTTTAACTCGGTATCAAACATAACAGAAGCGACAAATTCAATGGCCATAGCGATTTATTACACCAAACTCACATCCAATTCTACCTCACTGTTCTCTTGGTTTCTATTACAATGTATTCTGGGTCTATTCATAGTCAAACATTTAAAATTTGAACAAATATATGGAGAAAAATAACATTATAAATGACACAAAAATGCATATAAATAAAAATATGCCATAAGTGCGTGCAATATAAAACATGTCATGTGATGATTCCAATAATACGAATTCTATATTATAGAGGGTTCAAAAGAGCTTACAAACATCCCCGGCTTGCCAAATTGATTTATATTTCTTACCCTGTAGGAATCCTCTAAGAGTTCAGCTTGTTATTCTAAAGTGTCTGACATAGTAATATCCCGCAGCACCGCGCGGGTATCTTTTAGTATATTATATATACAAAACAAAAGTTGGTAGGTGAAATACGATCCGAAGTCTATCAATGAAACTTACACACGACACGTGAATTGAGATTATCTTCCCTTGAGACATTTTAAATCCTCTTGTCGCCTAGTCGGTTGCTCGAACAAAATTATTACTATGCTTTCACCGTTGTAGATGGAGGTACCAACCGAGACTTGCTATTTGTTGCAAAACCTTATCTTCAGTAACACTCAGTCTCTACTAGCACTCGTACTAGACGCCATGTGCTGCCTTCCACAAACAACTCGGTCACCTCCGTGATCACAAAGGTGGGCCACAATACCGGTGCCACACCAAAGTTGAAGAGTTCAAGATGGACGGTGTCGAACCTTCCCCCCCAAGCAACAAAGCTACCTTGAGCACAACCAACGATCTGTGCACCTGTGCGCTCTTTTATGTTGTATAGAGGAGAAGTGCGTGCACGGCGAGGGTGCATGCGATATTGCATTCAGCCGTGTACGTAACCGTGTCTACTGGTTATGTCGCTTTTGTATGTTCTAGAAACATGTGTCTGAAGCGTGGTCCAACACAAACTCGCCGTCCACGGACGCTTCGGCGCCATAATGTGTATGCCCTTGCAATATCACATTTTGACCAAGTAACAACTAAATGTATTCCCAACCCCTCTCATCCCCAAATAGAGTTGTGTTTGACAAGGGAGGAAATGAGATGGTGGAAGTATATGGATCATCGCTTCTAATCCTGGCTAGAGTTCTGTGGTTGAGTACATCACAAGAAAGGATGGTAAAGGAAGAGAGAACGTCCGGTCAACAAAAAACAAGGGAGAAATGAGCGACATTCAAGCTAAGTATAAGATTCTTTTGTGTACATATATATACTCATTGCCCCTGGGAAATAAAAAAAGAGTAGGGTGGTCTTATCAATGAAACTTGTACACCACTAGTGAACAATAAATATGGTCTTAAAGATATATTGTTGGGCTCCTGGCATATACTCGAAACAAAACTGATACTGATATGGCTTCCACTAGCATGGATGGGCTGAGTTCCTGATTGGCTTTACTTTCCACTGAAAATTTCTTGTTTCAAAACTCATCATCCAACATTTTGATGGACTCAGGAGAACCTCCCACATTTCACGGTCTCATGTTGAGGTTACCTTTTTTACTTCAAAAAGTGGAGATTAATTACCTGGTAAGCCATCCCATGTTATGGGCGATGGTATTGAACCAACAATACAGGCTAACACATTCGCAAGATAAGTTTAGATGGAAGTTAATACACCTAGGTGAGTACTCAGTTAAATCTTATTACGAAGATCAAATGAATGGAAATGCGCGTTTCCTTCATCAGTATCTGTGGCGTCTGAAAGTCCCCCTCAAAAAAAAATTATGTGGTTCCTTTATCGTAAGGAATTATAAACGAAGAATAATTTAGTGAAGAGGAGGTGGACCGGGCGTACGAAGTATGTGTTTTGCGTTTATGAAGAGACACCTGATCACTTATTCATTAATTCTGATTTTGCTAAAAAGATTTGGAGGCAAGTTCATTTTACTTTTAGTGTAACTCCTCCTTTATCGATATTTAATTTGTTTGGGTCTTGGTTGCATGGGGTGGACAAGGTCACTAAAGCGAGTATACGCATTGGTGTATGTGCTTTTATTTGGGCCATTTGGAATTGTCGAAATGTTGTGATTTTTAACAATTTGAAAGCTGGCTATTTTTTGCAGGTAGTTCATCGTGCTAAACATTGGATTCATCTATGGTCTTTCCTTCTTCCAGAAGGCCAACGAGGAAGTTTGGATTCTGGATGCACCCGGCTCTTTGAAGTCGTCCGGCTATTTTCAACCAGGCTGACTGGTTGCACACTAGGAGATTACAACATGTGTAATTGTACTATTTTCATGATTTTAAGGTGGCTGGTTTATGTAGCCACGGTTCGGTTTCGTTGAGCTATAATTTGATTATGATCGTACAATAAACCTTTGAGTTTCAATATAATAAGTCGTGTGCATCGACTAGATGGAGAGCCTGGGGTTTTCCGTTTCAAAGAAACAATACAGGCGGCCAACCAGACACACACTAAGAGTCAACGTGCTAACATCTGTCGGGAGGCCAATATGTGGGGCCACCTTACTAGCCCAGGTCCAAAATGAAGATAGCATCCGGGTTCAGGTCACGGGCCCACAAATTCATACTAATGAAAATTTACATTTATTGACGCCTGATTGAATTGATTATTCTAATTTTGATTAACTTGTCCACTGCTAATCGTAGTTTGATACTCCTACCATTTAAATCAAGTTCATATATGGATCACATCCGCCTCAAAGATTTCATGGTGAGTTGTGTGATTCGATACTGGTGCCAGTGCCACCAATAGGGAAAAGGCAGTCGTCTTGTCATTCAATTAGACAGAAAAAGTATTTACAAAAACCCCGGGAGGCAAAAAAAAAAAAAGATGCCAAGGACAAATAAACTAGGGGCTACCAAGTCTCCCGGGTCATCGGAGTAGGCGAGAGGGCGCTGCGCAATCTCCACCCTAACAAGACAGGCAACATCCGTCTGCTACATTGGTGAAAACCCACCGGTTTCTCTCCTTCCATACACACAATATAGTGTAGATGATGATGACGTTTTCCTTGAAATTTTCTTCCTTTGGCAGCACAGAGATGTACTTTTGCCACCAAGCCTCGAAGGCCCTAGGTGGAGAGGTCGTGCTCGAGGCCACTGGTAAGACCAGGGAACCGCCACGGAGAAAGAGCAATCCTGGTCCAAGGGTTGGGACATCTCGGGCTGAATGTGGCATATATTGCAAATGGGTCTATGTGGCTAGCCATGAGAAGTAAGGATATCGGTCGTGCTGATCTTGCCATGTTTCACTAGCAATGCAAAGAATTTGCACTTTGATATAACATTTCTTAATCCTCTAGCATTTTGTATGTTAGGTAACAACACTATTGATGATCTAATCATATGTTAAGTAGTGCAGGGTTTTAGGTGATTAAATCTTGTCAGCATCGAACACCAAAAATGAAAAGTGAAACTAGCTTGACCTATTCTCTGACAGAAATTCAGTCTGGAAATCGGATACTTCGCCATTTTGTCTAAGGACCAGTTTGCGCGTACTGATGACGCACGAGTGTAGGGAATCAGAAAAGTCTTGGAGGGTAAATATAGCCCAATTTATTGATTCGATACGAGGGGACCCAAAAAATATTTATAAGACTTAACAACTGAGTTATCAATTCAGTTGCACCTGGAAAGAAACTTGCTTGACACAATTTATTAGTAGTAACGGTGATATGTTGGCAGCAATAGTGTTATATTAACAACGGCAACAAACTAATATGAGCAATTGTAACAAGGAAAGTAAATGAATTGCACAACAGGGCTAAAAACACCGTAAGCATAGGGATGGATGTACGGGCGTTGCATGAATGAGAGAAACCATGTAATAGACTTAACATAGGGCAGCAGAGATAAAAATAACAGAGCACCCAAGTGATTAAGTAATCATAGGCATGTGTCGCAGAATTAGTCATACATTCTTGCAATAAGAACTTGCACAACATGTTTTGCACAACCATCTCATTTATGCGGCGAATTTGGAACTAATGGTAATTAAGACACTTGTTTCACCAATCACCGGATCAAAGCATTAACACTCAATGGACCCATGTAATCCTCAAAATAGAATCCTTCCACTCTGATATCCCAACCTGTCACCTTGGAGTCTCGGGTTCCGGACAATGATAGATGCATACAACTTGCGAGTATGATCCAAAACAAAATTTATATTCATGAAAACATAATATGCCTAGATCTGAAATGATGACACTCGGACCCTAATGACAAGCATTAAGCATAACAAGTTGCAACAACGATAATTAACAACAATTGTGGATACTAGGCATCATGTCCTAACAATCTGACGAGCTATTACATTATTGATCTCATCCAATCCCTACCATCTCAGCTACCAACAACAGGTAATTACTCACACATGGATAGGGAAAAGATGGTTGGTTTATGGAGAGACGTTGGTGATGACGATGGCGAGGATCTTCCCCGAACCCCCATCCTAGAAGGGTGCCAGAACAGGAACTACTTCCTCCCGAACAAAGGTTTTGGGTGGGGCGGAGCTCTGTATCATATTTGGGAAAATCCTTTCGGGGTTTTCTGTTTCAGGGATGAGGCAACACTCATTCCAAATGAGCCGACATGGCATTGAGTAGTTTTGGTCACCTGGTGGAACCTCGGTTCCTTGGTCTGAATCATGTCCCTAATATTGTCATACAATATAGCTTCATAGATCTAACACGCTCAAAACTACACCAAGTTCTAAAAGAACTCCTTGACACAAACTTCATTGTCAAAAACAAAGATACACTGAGCCTTCATTTGTAACTCAAATGTCGTTGTCAAAAAAGCAATAATATAATCAGCCTTCGTTTGTAGAATCTATCACAATGCTAAATTTTGAAACTCGTCCAAATTCAGCATGGCACTTCCTTCCATCTCATTGCGCCACTTTTATTTAAACACATTTTAGCCTAATTGGAATCAAAAAATATTTGGATATGTGACAAAACTATTGTCGGTGTAACACAATACAACCACCATATCCGAAACACATCACTGGTTCTTCGAATATACTTCAAAATATGATTATTGTTGTCTAGTGATCATCACATGTGTCACTCTGGTATATGTTGTACCATTTTAGAGCATAGGCCATCTGTTTGTGTACATATCATGGCGTTCATGATTAATCAAAATCACTGACCTATTTCACTCATCAAGTGTCCAATACACTCAAGTCTTGTTAAAACTCCGTATGAAACACTTTCTTGATGTTTCCATATCGAACTCCTTCAATATCTCTTCTATGTACTTTGACTTAACCTTATTAGGCGCATCACACTATTTCTATATATCTTGATGCTCAACATGGTTTTAGTCTAAGTCCTTTCATTGAAAACTTTTTTAGTGCAATATTATTTGTGTCAACTAAATATACATGAGTTAGAATCAACTCTATGTCGTCCAGATAAAGTATCATGAACTTTTCTTAGCGCTTCCACTTAATTTCTTGGAAACAGAAGCATCTTTGCTGCTCCTGATAAAATCAAACTCTTTTGACTATCTTATTCAGTGAAGATTCCATCTCCATGATGCTCACTTTTACCACATAAATTTGCATACTTATCTAGCATTCTATGGGCTAACAAAACCCTTCGGATGTATCTTGTCACTACCAAATTCCATGCGATCGGGGAAGTTTTGAGTGCAACGTTTCGATAGCATCGCGTGTTTCCGTCGCGGATGGCTGAAAAGTGGATTTTGCTATCGACTTTTTGGATCCTTTGATCATGGGCCGGTCGATCTCGACGTTTTTTACATTTTAAGTTGCGGATTTTCGTTCCCGGCCCAATAGGCCCAGTTGGAGGCGAGTTTCGTTCGACGAGAACATCGCAGATTAGTCGAATGTATCCTTTTTTATTTCTGTTATTTATTTCTCCATATTGTGAAATCGAATTATCGACATGTATATTTTGCATCGGCATTAGTATAACATAACCCTTTTAATTTCTTTTACTTAGATCCATCGAAATTTATGTCATCTATTTCTCCATATTGTGAACTAGAATTATCTATCTTAAGAAAAATAAACATAGACCGCATATTAATGACGTCTTTAACATAGGTTCTAAACGTCTTAAAAAGGATGATGAAAATACCACTTATAAGTGGCACTGCCGTCTTGGTCACATTGGAAAGAAGTGCATGCAGAAACTCCATAGTGATGGGCTTTTGGAGTCTTTTGAATTTGAATCATTTGACACGTGCGAAGCTTGTCTAATGGGTAAAATGACTAAGACGCCATTCACTGGTCATGTTGAACGGGTGAATGACTTATTGAAAATAATACATACTGATGTATGCGGTCCGATGAGCATACCGGCGCGTGGTGGATATCTCTAATTTCTAACTTTTACTGATGATTTGAGTAGATATGGATATATCTACTTGATGAAGCAGAAAACTGAAACATTTGAAAAGTTCGAAGAATTTCGGAATGAAGTAGAGAATATCATGGTAGAAAGAATAAATTTCTGTAATCAGATTGCGGAGGAGAACATCTAAGTCACGAGTTTAGCAAACATCTTAGTTATTACGGAATAGTTTCACAACTTGCGCCACCCGGAACTCCATAAAGAAATGGGGTGTCCGAGAGACGTAACCGAACCTTGTTGGACATGGTGCGGTCTATGATGTCATTAACTGAATTGCCTTTATCTTTTTTGGGTTATGCACTAGAGACCGCAACTTTCACACTTAACACAGCACCGTCAAAATATGTTGAGACGGTCATATGAGATATGGCATGGGAAGAAACCCAATTTGTCGTTTCTTAAAATTTGGGATTGTGACGCTTATGTAAAAAGTTTACAATCAAACAAACTCGATCCCAAATCAGACAAGTGTCACTTTCTAGATTATCCCAGAAACACAGTTGGGTATTCCTTCTACCACCGTGCCAAGGGAAAAGTGTTTGTCGCGAAGAATGGTACATTTCTTGAGAAAGAGTTTCTCGCAGAAGATATTAGTGGAAGGACAGTCCAGCTTGATGAGATTATTGAATCTTCGGTGAACGAGGCGGTGGCACCGGATGTGATTCTGTCTGTCATCCTTGTGCCTGAACCGGAAGTTTCTATATATGGTAAAGAGACTTCAGTCAAGACTGTGACAGAACCGTGCATGTCCAATAGAGTTTGGGAACCACCGAAATGGTTCCAAAACAAAGTGTTCGTGTTGGACGATGATGAACCTACGAACTACAAGAAAGCAATGCGTTCCCTAGCACCAATGAATGGCTTAAAGCCATGAAATTCGAAATGGAATCCATGTACGAAACCAATTGTTGATCCTCTAGAAGGGACAAAACCGATTGAATATAAATGGATTTTCAAAATAAAGACATGCGTGAATGGTAATGTGACTGTCCATAAAGCTCGACCTGTTGAAAAAGGGTTTCGACAAGTTCAAGGAGTTGACTACGACGAGACTTTCTCGCCGGTAGCGATGCTTAAGTTGTGCAAATTCTACTAGCAATTGTTGCCTATTTCGATTACGAGATTTGGCAGATGGATGTCAAAACGGCTTTCCTAAATGGAAATCTAACTGAGGACGTGTATATGATACATCCCAAGGGTTTTACAGATCCGAAAGATGCTAGTAAAGTATGCAAGCTTAGAGGTCCATTCATGGTCTGAAGCTAGCATCGAGGAGCTGGAATCTTTGTTTTGATGAAGTAGTCAAAGGGTTTGGTTTCATTAGGAATGACGAAGAGGCTTGTGTTTACAAGAAAGAAAGTGGGAGCTCAATAGTATTCTTGATCTTATATGTGTATGACATATTGTTGATTGGAAATGATGTAAATTTTCTTGACACGATTAAAGAGTCATTGAAAAAGAGTTCTGCAATTAAAGACTTAGGCGAAGATGCATATATTTTGGGTATTAAGATCTATCGTGATAGATCAAAATTCTTGATAGTGCTTAGCCAGAGCACGTACATTGACAAGGTTCTAAAGAGGTTTAAAATAGAGAATGCCAAGAAAGGATTAGTCCCAATATCACGTGGCATATTACTTAGAAAGAATCAGTGCCCGCAAACCACCGATGAGCGAGCAGATATGACTATGATTCCATATGCTTCAGCAAATGGATCTATCATGTATGCCATGATTTGTACAAGACCGGGCGTTTCCTATGCTCTAAGTGTTAGTAGAAGATACCAAAGTGATCCCGGAATGGCTCACTGGACAGCAGTTAAAAACATTCTTATGTACCTTACTAGAACTAAGGAAATGTTCCTAGTCTATGGAGGTGATGATGAGCTCATTGTAAGGGGTTACACTGACACTGGATTTTAGACATATCCAGATGACTCAAAAGCACAATAGGGCTATGTCACTAAAAGGTGGAGAGGTTAGCTGAAAGAGTTCCAAGGAAAACACTGTTGCTGATTCGACAATGGAGTTGGAATATGTGGCGGCTTCAAAAGCCACGAAGAAAGGCTATTAGATAAAGAAGTTCGCCACCGAACTTTACGTGGTTCCAACAGCGGAGGACCCGATGGAGCTCTATTGTGATAATAGTAGCGTCGTGGCCTTGGCAAAGGATCCAAGGTATCACCACAAGGCCAAGCACATTGAACACAAGTATCACCTTTTCCTAGATTATGTGGACAAGGGGTATATAAAAGTATGCAAGATTCACATGGATCTGAATATGTCAGATCCGATGACGAAGCCTCTACCACGAGCGAAGCATGAACAACACCGAAAAGCCATTGGTGTTAGGGAAATTTTTTAAACTAGATCATTGACTCTAGTGCAAGTGGGAGACTGTTGAAGATATGCTCTAGAGGCAATAATAAAAGTTATTATTTATTTCCATGTTCATAATTAACGTTTATATTTCTGTGTTATAACTATTATTGTTCTTGAATATATGATTCAGAGGAAAACCCATATGCACATGTGGAAACATAAACACTAAATAGCTCCCTAGTCTCGCCTCTAAGACTAGCTCATGTGTTGAATGATGATCTCGCTTTCCTGATCATGGGCTTAGTTGGATGCCGGCAAAAATGGGAGCACATTGTTAGCGGAACAATGAGTGTTGGACATGTAATATCCAGAGAAAAAAAAAGTCAAACCTCGACGTTAAGTATTTTTGGTGTACTTTTTGCGTACCAAAGTGTGTAGTTTACACATAGTTATTTTCTTAGGTCAGAATAAATGGAGACTAAGGAAAAGTAGTACCCACGTAACCTCAAAATATCTGGGAGTAGAAAACAGCGGATAAACCTAGCCTGCTTCACCTTACGTGTCTTTTCCTCAGCTAGCTTCCTTTGTTCGACGGTCGCATAACACCACACACCACCGTAGCAATCGTCTTAAATCTCTTCTCTGGTCATAACTCACAAGTACGATCTGAATAGTAGACACAAGGACAGGTATGGCCAGATGATTGAACCCTACTCATAGCTTGTATCCTATGTATGCTAGTTGTTCTAGATTCTCTCTCTTAGGCTGGTGCCAATGCACCGTCCCACTCTCGCCTCGCCACGTCATCTTTACTCTCACTCTCACCCCCACTCTCACCTCACTCTCGCCCCACGGTGCCAGTGCACGGGCTGTAACTTCTCTCTCCTTCACTCTCGCCTCCACTATAGCCTGGCCTATCGCCCCCATTGGCACCGTGTCGCCCCGCTATCGCCCGCCCTCTCGCCCCGGGCCGCCTCTATCGCCCCGCCAACGCGGGCGGTAGGCCGGGCGGTAGCGCCCTCTCGCCGGGCGAGCCGGCTGCCGCCCGGCCGGCCCCTCTCGCCTCCCGTATCGCCTCCTCTCGCCCCGCATCGGGCGATAGCGCCCCTCCCGCCCCTCCCTATCGGCCGCAATGGCACCAGCCTTAGATCTTCAAGATCTCACACCGGCTAGTAGACCCGAAGCTTCGCGCCACATATGGCTTAAAAACTGCTAAATATTGTTAGATCCGTGGTATACTACAAGATTGCTATACTTAGCAAGTGCATCAAAAGCTTCTTAATGAAATCCGTGTTATTTCCTAGTACAAAATCCATCGATCACAAATTATTAGTGAGCACAAAGCAGTAATAGTACTACTACTAGTGTATGCATGCTTCCTGTGAACTATTCTTCAATAGAGATGAGTACTCTAGTACTATTTGGAGGTATACATGCATGGTGTGAGGCTGCTAGCTTGCATGCATGAGCACAAGATGGAAAAATTGACTCTTGCAAAGGGCTAGCTAGTCATGTAGCTATCTGTTCATGTCATATCCATGTCTCACTCTTTTGCTACTAGTACACGGCATGAAAAAAAAATTACGGCTAATATAATTTGTGTAACCTGTCTAGGTGGGTGCCGAGGAGAGAAAACTTAATCAGGCAAGGTTGTACATACCTTCTTAAAAAAATGATATTCCACCCACTTTTCCCTGCCGCGGCAGGTTTTTTTCGTTTTTTTTTCCTATCTCTCAATCCCCAACCGGCCTCCCCTTCCCCAACCGCGTCCACTGGCCCACGTCTTTTAGTAAGCCCACTGGGCACATTTTGGTCAAAGGGCACACTGGCCCGCGTCTTTTATTATAAGCCCCGGTGGCTGCATTCGATCAAAGGGTCGCGGGGGTCAAAAGGGGCCACTGGCCAGCGGCCTAGTGGCTGGCTCGCCCGGTCCCTTAAATTAAGACCACAGGGACGGTCAAAGGGCCCACTGCCGCCTCGTCTTCCCGCCCCTCCACTTCCCCACGCGCGCGTGGCCACGAACGGCACGCCTCGGCTCCCCCCCCCCCCCCCCCCCCGCATTCATGGCCGCCTGCAACTGCCGCCACGTTCCGGCCGCCGGTTGGCATGCCAGCCCCCCCGGGTCCTTTTTAAAGGGCCCCGCCGCCCGTACAACCCATCCACCCCGGCCGCGTCCCAGCCAAAGGAACCCTAGCCACCATGTCCCGCTGGTTCAAGCGCCCCAGGAACGACCACGAGGTCGGATCCTCGAGCGGCCAGAGAGGCTCCGGCGTTCCCCCGTCACCGGCGGAGGCCTTCGGCTTCGGCCCGGGAGGTGTCCGCATTGGCGGACAGCCGCGCGTCCCTGCCCCGCCGCCGGCATCACGCGCGCCGCCCCGCGCCGCGCCCAAGGGCAAGCGCTTCCGCCGGTACGTGCGGAAGGAGGAGGCCGAGTGGCACTGGAGCCACTCGACGCCGGTGTTCTGGCCAGACGTCCACCTCCCGGACGGCTGGCACATGAACCCCCAGCGGATCCCCGTGCCACCGGCCCCGACTAACGAGGCCGCGCTCCAGAAGATCGACCGTCGGCGCCGTCTCCTGCCGGCCCACCTCCTCAGGGAGCGCGCGTACGCGCGCAGCTCCCCCTACTGGGCCACCTGGTTCCAGCAGGAGCACGACCAGCGCCGTCGCTCCTACATCCCCACGCCCCATGAGGTAAGCACAGCCGACTACCCCGCGCCGCCGCCGGGCAGGGAGCCGGAGCTGTGGCTCCTTGAGGACATCGGCGACGCCATCCCCGAGGACGAGGACCCCGAGCTCCGGGACAGCTTGGAGGAGGCCTACGAGGCCTCCCGGACGAGGTCAAGCGGTGGGAGCAGGTCCTGGCCGCCGCCGACGCCAACGCCATGCCGCCCCCGCCCCCTTCGGCGCCTGCCCCTTGGTGGCAGACCATGTACGCCGACATGGAGGCCTCCGAGGACCAGCCGCTGCCCCCCGGCCTGGAGTACGGGATGAGCTGGGCCTGGACAGACGGCGTATGGTCGCCGGAGGAGCTGCCGCCGCCACCGGAGCTGCCCCCGCCGCCGCCGCACTCGCTCCCGATGCCTCCGCAGCCACCGGCGGGCCCGTCCCAGCCGCCTGCCCACCTGTGGCAGCCACCCCCCTACCACTGCATCTCCTCCGACGAGGAGGAGTAGGCCGGCCGGTGCGCCCCCTAGGCTAAGCTACCCACCCCCCAAGAAACGGCCGGCCGCCGCCCCCTATGTAAGTACGCCGGCCGCTTGTGGCCGCGCCCCCCCTATGTAAGCAAGGCCCCCGGCCTTTTTTAATATATTTGTGTCCATAGTCCAACGTGTCCCTAGCCCAACCCCGCCGCAGAACCAGCGCCGCGGGATCTTCTACTCGTTCCGCCGCCGGCAGGGCTTCGCCAAGCCATGTCCGTTGTCCTGGGTGTCGCTCGGCCTGGAGAGAGGGCCGAGATATTTATACAAAGGGGCCTCTAGTCCGGCCCGTGCCACCAACCGGGACTAGAGCCCTTTGGTCCCGGTTGGTACCACGGGGGACCAAACACATATTTCGAATTTTGGTGGCACCCTGCGCGCCCAAAATTTTTAGCGCCAAAATTTGAAAATTGTAAGTTTGCACATTAACAACTTCTATATACTCGAATTTGACAAAAATTTCAACATGAAAAATGCTAGAATTTGCATAACTAATTCAAATCCATTTTTCGTTTAACTAAATAATATTCTAACTATTGAAACTATTAATTATTTTACCATTTGTATATAATATGAATATAAATATCTTACAATTTTTGTTTTCTCTCGTGATCTTCCGAGTTAGTCCAGAGCATACAAGGCATCCCGGGTGATTTATATAAAGTTCGACAAAGCGAGTTGTACCTTACTGACACGGTGAATTTGAGATCTTCGTCTACAACAGAAAAACAATAGTTTTCCTTCGAAGGTTTACTCTGAGCATTCTTTCGCCATCTTTTCAAAACATAGTGTTGGTGGAATTTCTTTGATATTTCTGATCTCAAGAACCTTCAGTACCTGGCAACACGGAAGACCTACATTTTCAAACTTCTTGCAGCTACAAATGTATTCTGATGAGTCGAATCTAACAAAATGACCCCGACGCCTGTTTTTGACAGTTATCTCATACTCGGATATGGGTCCAATTTCTCCATAGTTATAGACCACGCAATCCAAGATCAGTTCAAATTCTAATCTGAAAATCTCAAACAGTGCAGGAGTGTATGCATTAGCAGCTTGCCAAAGTAACCGCAGAGGTGCAACCCTTTGCGTCATTTACCGGTCAATACAAAATACTGATCAAACAGAACTATATGATCATGTATTCCACGCTTATTATTACACATCACCAACAGACGGAGGAGAGAAAAACAGAAAAGTGTGTGGGTGTGCCGCTGGTTGGAATAATAATGAAGTCAGGCTGGTCATAGTTGCCAGCTTTTTACCGGTCAATACAAAATACTGATCAAACAGAACTATATGATCATGTATTCCACGCTTATTATTACACATCACCAACAGACGGAGGAGAGAGAAACAGAAAAGTGGGTGGGTGTGCCGCTGGTTGGAATAATAATGAAGTCAGGCTGGTCATAGTTGTCAAGCACTCAATGCTTGCCAGCTTTTGACCGATCAATACAAATTATTGGTCAAACTTGCACCTACTCCATTCATAATCACAGAATATGTATAAATATCATTTTGGCTAACAAAATCTCGTTCATACTACGTTATAAGAATTATGATCATGTATTCCATGTTTATTATTACACATCACCAACAACATCCCTATCTAGTCTTCTGAATTTTCTTCGTGTCCCTTGCTTATGATCGCTTCGGCCGTAACCATGGAGCATCTTCATTATTTAACGGGATGGTGGGTCAGCTTTCACTGTGAAGGGTGGTGTTTCAACAAACTTATTATAATCTTCTGACATGTCTGTCGTGTCCTTGATTCCCACGATGTTTCTTTTCCCTGAGAGAACTATGTGACGCTTCGGCTCATCGTATGATGAATTTGTTTCCTTATTTTTTCTTTTCCTCGGTCTGGAAGACATGTCCTTCACATAGAAGATCTGAGCCACATCATTGGCTAGGACGAATGGTTCGTAATTGTAACCAATATTGTTGAGATCCACTGTTGTCATTCCATAAAGCGGGTCTACCTTTACCCCTTCTCCATTCAGGTTGACCCATTTGCACTTGAACAAAGCGACCTTAAAAGAAGGTCCATAGTCAAGTTCCCATATCTCCTCTATGTAACCATAGTATGTGTCATTTTTTCCATTCTCGTTTGTTGTATCAAAGCGGACACCACTGTTTTGGTTGGTGCTCTTCTTATCATGGGAGCTCGTGTAAAATGTATTCCCATTTATCTCGTACTCTTGAAAACTCCCAATAGTCGAAGATGGTGACCCTGCCAACATGTACAGCTGATCTTCAACAGTGGTGTCATTTATAAGATGTGTTTGCAACCAACTTCCGAAAGTCTCCATGTGTTTGCGTTTAATCCATGAGTCATCCTTCCGGGGTTTGCAGACCGTACAATATTCTTGTGTTCCTCGAGATATGTAGCCATGAACATAGAATTTTGTAGAACTGTGTAGTGTGCTTTGGTCAAAGAATGCTCGTCCCTAGGTATCATTGTTTTCTTTCCCAGCGTTCCTTTTCCCATCATCTCCCCTCATGCCGCGATTCAGGAACACCAATTGTCTTAAGGTCAGGAATAAAGTCAACACAGAACCCAATGACCTCCTCTGTTCCATAGCCCTTCGAGATGCTTCCTTCTGGCCTAGCACGGTTATAAACATATTTCTTCAAGACTCCCATGAACCTCTCAAAGGGGAACATATTGTGTAGAAATACCGGACCAAGAATATGAATCTCTTCACATAGGTGAACCAGGAGATGAGTCATAATGTTGAAGAAGGATGGTGGGAACACCAACTCAAAACTAACAAGACACTGGACCACATCCCTCTGTAATCTTGTCAGAATTTCTGGATCGATACCTTCTGAGATATTGCGTTCATGAATGCACATAGCTTCACATGGGTACTCGAACATTTTCCGTAGAAGCCCCCTCAATGCAATCGGAAGCAACTGCGTCATAATCACGTGGCAGTCATGAGACTTTAGGTTTTGGAATTTTTTCTCTGTCATGTTTATTAGCCCCTTTATATTCGACGAGAAGCCAGACTGAACCTTGATACTGTAAAGGACTTCAAAGAATATTTCCTTCTCTGCTTTAGTAAGAGCGTAGCTGCTTAAGTAATGGCGCCATGTATCTGTGTGCTTGTTGCTTGGGTCTTTCATACGTTGTTGGTCCTCCCGTGCTTCTGGCCTATCTTTGGACTTCCCATACACGCCCAGGAAGCATAGCAGATTGACACGGAGATTCTTTGTCACGTGCATCACGTCGATCGAAGACCGGACCTCTAAAACTTTCCAATAGGGTAGCTCCCAAAATATAGATTTCTTCTTCCACATGGGTGCGCGCTTATCAGGGCCGTACGGAACTGGTTGGCTGCCAGCAGCCTTACCAAAGATTACTTCTAGGTCCTTGACCATATCGAATATATCATTACCACTACGCAGCTCAGCCTTCTTCCGGTTATCTGCCTCACCTCTGAAATGCTTCCCTCCTTTCTTTCTTACGGGATGCTTGATCGGAAGAAATCTACGATGCCCCAAGTATACAACCTTTTTACATTTATCCAAAAAAAAACACTGTCAGTCTTATCTAAACAGTGTGTGCATGCATTGTATCCCTTGTTTGTATGTCCGGAAATGTTACTAAGAGCAGGCCAATCATTGATGGTTACGAAAAGCAACGCCCGTAGGTCAAATGGCTTTTGTTCGTTCTCATCCCACACACGTACACCTGGTTTGCCCCACAATTGTAAAAGTTCTTCCACTAATGGTCTTAGATACACATCAATGTCATTGCCAGGTTGCCTCGGCCCTTGGATGAGAACTGGCATCATAGTGAACTTGCGCTTCATGCACAACCAAGGAGGAAGGTTGTACATACATAGAGTTACAGGCCAAGTGCTATGACTGGAGCTCTGCTCCCCAAAAGGATTAAAGCCATCTGTACTTAGACCAAACCATAAGTTTCTCGCCTCTCCTACAAAGTCTGGAAAGTCTCTCTCGATCTTTCTCCACTGCGATCCATCGGCGGGGTGCCTCAACTTTCCGTCTTTCTTACGGTCTTCTTTGTGCCATCGCAACAACCTAGCATGCTCTTTGTTTCTAAACAGACGTTTCAGCCGTGGTATTATAGGAGCATACCACATCACCTTAGCAGGAACCCTCTTACGGGGGGGGCTCGCCGTCAACATCACCAGGATCATCTGCTCTGATCTTATACCTCAGTGCAGTGCATATCGGACATTCATCCAAATTCTCGTACTTCTCACCGCGGAAGAGGATGCAGTCATCAATGCATGCATGTATCTTCTGCACATCTAATCCTAGAGGGCAGAGAGCTTTCTTTGCTTCGTACGTACTCTCAGGCAATTCGCTACCCTTTGGAAGTTTTGGCTTCATTAGTTGAAGTAAACTCTCAAATGCCTTGTCAGTCACACCGTTATGTGCCTTCCATTTCAGCAACTCCAGTGTGGTACCGAGCTTTGTGCTACCATCTTCGCAATTTGGGTACAACAATTTTTTGTGATCCTGTAACATGTTGTCCAGCTTCAACCTCTCCAATTTATTTTCACAGTCTTCCCTTGCATCAGCAATAACTCGGCCAAGATCATCATCGGCCTCTTCCGATGCCTGTTCTTGATCACCTCCTTCTTCTGCATTCTCTTCCATTGCAGTATCGTCGTATTCAGGGAACAAAGGATCTTCTTCTTCTTCATCATCGTCTTCCATCACAACCCCTCTTTCTCCATGCTTGGCCAGCAATTTAGCTGGGCATGAAACCTCTCCGAAGTAGATGGCCGTGAAGGATTCTTTCGGAAGAGTGCTCTCTGACGTTCCGACAATCAACACATGGGCAACAATGAAGCCATTATCTTTGTTCGCCTGAGCTACAGCAAGAAATGCATTCAGGCCTGCCATATACTCGGAAGTGCGTCGGTCACCGTACATCCATCGCTGCCGTGCATCCATCTGCATCGTATAATTAAGTTTATCAAAATACATCACAATAACATATTAATACAGAGATGACCATAGTACATCGACAAATACTACTTTTTTATGTATCAGTTACAGATGAAAAGGATAATTTGTTAACCTCGGTCGAAGATACCATTTTCAGTGAACTTATGTGCGGCTCGGGAATTTCGTCGAACACCTCGTGTGCATAGTAAAATAAAACACACTAACACCACACTCTCTCACACCTCCAAGCAAAAAAAAAAGATGGAAGGGGGGCTGGGGCAGTATATATAGGGGAAGGGGGGCATTGGTCCCGGTTCGTGGACTGAACCGGGACAAATGTTCATGCGCGTGCCACGTGGCCTGTGGCTAGGCATTGGTCCCGGTCCGTGGCACGAGCCGGGACCGATATGTCCCCCACGAACCGGAACCAATGCCACCAGGCGATTCCTGTTGCCCCGGGCGCACGAACCGGGACCAAAGCATGTCATTTGTCCCGGATTCGGTGGCAACCGGGACAGCTGCCCCCTGCCCCCCTGGACGAGAGGGGTTGTTTCCACTAGTGGTTGATGAACGATCTGTGACGTGAACGATACTTTGTGATGTTAAATGCTATGCACGATTTGTTTGAGAACAGACACCGTCGTGATCAGGGTTTATATGGCATACCAAGCCCGAGACGGTCGATACCTGAAATAATGGTACGCGGTTAAAAACCGGTATCAGTGTGGGATGAGTTTGCCTCACACAAGTAGGGGACTCGGCGTCGTGATTCTCGGAGATGGGTACTACCATTGGAGGGGATTGCGACGATCATACGTGTGACTTTGTGATGTTTACTTTAATTGAATGGTTGCGCAAGCTGATTAAATTCCAGTGTTTATAAGCTTTTTCTCTAACATGTCTTTAGATTTTATTAATTAACATATTTTTTTAAATTATTCTCTTTTCCTTACTGAGTATGTCCCAACATACTCACGGCTACTCTCTTTTCTCTGGTATGTGCAGTGTTTAAGGAAAATGAATCGGATGGAGAAGGCAATGAAGTTATAGCTAATAACTAGGCACCTAGGCCAGGGTGTTGTGTTTACTGTTTTACTTTAGACATGAATAAGTAGAGGGGATGCCCACGGTGCAAGTGTAGTACGATAAGGCTATTATACTCTCTATGTTCTATTATGCCTCCTTTGTAAGCTGCAATGTACTACTGAATAAATAGAACCTGAATGTGCTTTGTGCTCTTAACTCTTAGAAAATACTACTTACGCCTTGTATGCTTATGGGGTTTTATCTCATAAGGATACGACGGCTGTTGCGATTATTTCTCCGCTTAGCCGGGGCGTGACAGTTTTTGTGGTATCAGAGCACGGGTTCCAGAAAAAAACCCATAATATAAACTCAATTACTTGTTAGGGAACGCATATAGATAGGAAGGTTGATAAAAAGTAATAACTTGGTTGAATTGCAACCACGCTCGTCTAGGATGATAGGATGTGCACAGTGTACTGGCTTGTCTATATTGTTTGTTATTGCTTTACCACTAGACTTCTTGGGGTACAAGTGCTAGTTTGGACTAGGTAGTAGCCTTGAGATAAAACCTTGTTGCAGATGAAGTTGAAATAAAATGCATGTCTAGTATAAATGGTTCTACTTGGTACTTTCCTAGCTTGTTTGTACTGATACATATGAATATTTCTTTGTTCAGCATGTGATTCAAAATGTTTACAACCACACTAAGGAAAAAAAAACTCAGACTTTTGAAGAATAAAGTATGTAACGTGTATTGCTTAATAAAAATTCTTTGGAATACTTTGCTCTTGCTTGTTGTTGAGAAAAAGAATACGAGTCATTGCATGGTGCCATTGCAAAGAAAAAGGTAGCTGGTATTTTTTCTCTCTCTCAGCTAGTAGTACTTCATACATGCAAGTTGCAAGGAACATGCATGTGCCTATCGATGCATACATGTCGCGGGTCTGTTCATTAAAGCTAGCTTAACGTGCATACATGCATGTTCAGTCGGTACATGCAGGCTAAGGATGAATAGTGACCTACTTTTGCTAGACTTACACTGGTTACTTTGATAGGGGAGTCAAACAAATGGAGCGTGACCTTCTTATATATAAAAGATTAAATTTCATGATACGATTACACTCTGCGCAGGCTAACTTAGCTGATTTATTTAAGTTCTTGTAATAGATGGCTGACGAGCACAGCAATGGTACAGGTCGTGACGCCGCGAACAATGCTAATTGTAACATCCCCAAATTTGCTAATTAGGGTGTGTGGTGTTGTGTTCATATCATATATGCATGAAAACAAAATTTTATTTTTGTTTGAACCAATTTAAATTGTGAATTTAAATGGTTTGAGAAAATTCCATAAATAGTACTTAAAATGGTTCCCAAAATTTTGTGTTGGAAAATATTTCATTTACACCAAAACAAAACATGGTTTGGTTGGAAATTTGATAAGGTTTCCAAAACCTATTTTTGCCAAATTTTTACTTTGCAAAAAGGTCCCGAAAACAAGCAATTACAGTGCTATTCTTTTCTGCCAGGGGCTTCTTTTTAATTTTATTTTTTCGTCCAGGGTTTTTTCGCAAATTCCTCTTTTGTCTTCTTCTTCCTCCAGCAAGGAGGACAGAAGCTTGCCGACGGCACCCGCGCCACGTCCTTCTCCCCTCGCGCTCGGATAAGGGGCAGAGGAGACGTCCTCATCGCGTCTCCTCCTCACTCGTCCCCTTGGGCTCTCTCTGGCTCCCTCTCTCTCTCTGTATTTCGTTCGTTCGGCCAAAACCCTAGCCCCACGGTACCCGCATCGCGCCGTCGATTCGAGCTTCGGCGAACTCCGTGGAATACCTAGGAAGCTCCGCCTCGTCCTACTTTACCACCTCCTCCACCCTCGCTTGCCGGAAAGCCTCCACCCGCCGGAATTCCTCGTCGCCGTCCGCCGTGGCCGCCGGCTTCCTCTGCTCCTCGCCATCGATTCCGGCCCTCCCGCACCTCCCCGTCGACGCCATCGTGCTCCCCTTTATGCGGTGAGCCTTCCCATGCCTTCCATCCTCTCTCTCCCCCTCCGGTTCCTCCTGTCACCGCCGGCCGTCGTCCGCCGCCGCGCCGATGGACGGCGTGGTCATTCCGGCGACCATTAGCTAGCTGCGTTGCCACCCCTAGCTTCCCCTCGGTCTCCTCTAGCTCATGGGAGAGCTTAATTTTGAAATCCCGCGCGGATTTCGTCGAATTTGAAGGCTCCTGTGAAGAACAGAGCAGGTGACATCATGATATCGTCACGATGACGTCATAACTCTCTGTTTAGTTAATTCCAGAAAAATGATTATTTTTAATAATTCAATATCTTTTAATCTGTTAACCAGAAAAATAAAATAAAGATATAGAAATGTTCCGAAAATTATTTGGAACCCAAAAATGCCATTTTCATACATGTTTGACCAAGTTGAAAAATGAGTATTATTTTAATGTTGTTAATTCATTTAAAAATAGAAAAATAAGTTTTTATTCACCAAAATTAGAAAATTAAAAGTTATATATCAAATTTCTCAAAATGACAAATTCAATCTAGTTATGTTGTTTTCAACCTCATTTGAGCTTTTAAAGTTGTACTCACTTCCATAATCGCCCGAAACCCCCTCCAGGGTCTATTTCGGGCTAATTTCTGTTAAAATTGCATAACTGACAGACGAACCCTATCAACCCATCAAACATGTTCAGGGCTTTATTTAAGTGCATTAACTTGCTCATGCATACATATTGTGCATTGCATCGATGCCATGTGTTGATTGTTTCTTTTCCGGTTTCTGCTTCTTATCGGTAGAACGCTACCCGAAGAGAAGATCAACAACTCTATGACGAATACTTGATCCTAACCGACAAGTCAAGCACTTATTCCTGAAGACTTTATCTGGTTTTCTTGAAGCAAGGCAAGCATAATCTCTTATCTGCTCATATATGATTTCGAAAGACTTTCGGTTCTCGTACAATGCATTCGATTCCAATGTATCTTGTGTCAGTAGATAGAGTTATCCTATTTATTTGCATAACCCAGATATCATGATTCAATGCTCCTATCAGACATAGGATTTGTTTGTGTGTATCGCCAGAGCCTCAAATATGCCATGCTTAGTCATACATGTCTGTTGATCTCTGCTCCATCCGGTTGATGAATCAGAGCTGCGAATGAATCTAGTATGATAGGATGTTGTGGAAAGTGAAGATATCTGATTAACATGATCTAAAGGTGTGGATGACGAGACCACAGAGGGTCTGTGGTGGTTGTCTCGTTCATGCCCCTAGGAGCGAGTTCTCGTCTTCGAGCCAAGACTGAGCGTGCATCCACACGGGGCTTAGATTCCCCTCGGTCTCAACGTGCCTAGTTTGTTCCATGAGTTGCCTAGTTCGGGCTTTCCATTTGGATTTGCGGGGATGTTAAAAACGTTTACAAAACTAGGACGTGGCGGTGCAACAGCCTGTGGCGAGACATTAGTTGAAGCACCGCTCACAACGATAGAGACCCGGCAGGAGATGGCCACTCCCTATTGGCGGTCCATCTCTACTCGGAGCGACTCATGGAATAGGCGAAGCAAGGGAAAGGTCGTGGTCAACCTCCCTCTGCCGGCACTTCCCGGACTAGTGCTACCACCGGTGGCATTAAGAGTTGGTTGATACGTGTGGTTAAAGTTGTACACCCCTGCAGGGTTAAATCTTTTCGAAAAGCTGTGTCCGCGGTTAAGGACGACTTGGTGACGGATTCTGTGATCATAGACAACTTAAACGGAATGATTAAAACTTGCTGATAACGAATGAAGTATGCCTCCTCGGAGATGCCGAGAGGGGTTACCTTGTAGCATGAGTTACCGAAACAACTGGAGGAGGTGATCTTTGAAGCACGAGGTGCTGATATGATATTGGTGGATTAAAAAGATAATGATTTCAGTAGTTGAGTAGCTTTCTCATCTGTTTTCAAAATACTCCATGAGACGTGCTGCTCCTTCCTCAATTTGGAAAACAAAGATGGCTTTACACAAAATAACCTTCATAACTCTTTCTAAGAGAAGCAGATATATAATAGGTTAACTAAGTCTTGTTGAGTACCTCCCGTACTCATGTTTGCTTCAACTTGGTTCAGGTGGAGTTCCTCAGTTCGCGGTGTTTCAACGTGGTCATCGACGAGTAGTTTGGGGTTCCCAGGTAGTAGCCTGGAATCTATGGGCTGGGACGTCGCCTTATGTTGCGGCCTCTTAGGCCGTTTTGGTTCTTGTTGATTAGCAACATAATTTGCCTTCCGTTGTCTGATGCAATGTTGGGTCGTGTGACCTCTGCTTGTAAGCTATACTCTAGTAACACCTGTTTAATACAACCTTCATGTCTAGAGTGCTGCTTTGATCGGTTGTTGGTTTCGAGCCCGTTGTTATACAGTTTTGGCTATGCCTGCATAGTTGTCGCAGTCGAGGGGTTGTGGAGCCGATGATCCATATCCGAGCCCGCCTGTCGATGTGATCGGCCTGGGGCGAGGTAACCCCAGTAACCCTCGATTGTTGTTGCACTTTCTGGACACATAGCAGCTCTGAATAACTTTGGTCCCGTTCCTTCAGTTTCATCCGACTCGTGGACGCTTAGGTATGCATAATTGGTTATGACTAGCATGGATACAAGGAGTAGTAGACCGGGGATCCGGACTACGTGCCGATGAATCCGGTCTGCCTGCCGTTGTTTGTTGTGGCCGGGGCTGGTAACCCTGAAGCCCTTGTGAGTCCATGGCTAGGAGCACATAACAGTATGTATATCTCTGGGTCCGAGGTCTGACAAAAGTTGGTATCAAAGCAGGACTGCCTGTAGGAAAACCTTACTGCTTGGTCGATGTCGAGTCTAGAGTTTGTGAAAACTACTTTGAAACTCCAAAATGGATTGTGAAAAACCTTCATAGGATTCTTTTTACTCCTTATCTGGTATCGCTCTAACTCTGGGTCTCCTTACCTGTTTTGGATTTGAAAAGGTTCCAGTTATTCAAAACTTAGGTACCTTCGTTGGCAAGGACGTCTTTTACCCAAGTTGACCTAGTGTTAAGTTCTAGAGTCGTGTGTGTTCCATGTTCCGTTATCTCTTAAACTGGGAGATTTCCTTTCCATTCCAATCTCTCAGAGTTGTCCGGATTCCACATTCTTACATGTTCCAAAGTCTGAAATCCTGAACCTCGAGATTTCTTTTTCATCTCGAATGTGTCCGTTATCCTCTGCTCAAGTTCTTCCGGAGCTAAGTTTCTCCTCTTGGAAAGATACTCCGTGATTGTTACTCATAGTGTCCTTTAAGGCACTAAGATAGTGGTTGTTCCTTTCCCAATGTTTTCAACCTTGGACTTGAACCGAAGGTCCCGGAATGTGCTGAACTGCGGTGAGTTGAGTCATGTGGTTTCATAACCATGTGATGCTCATGCCATCAGTACAGGATGCTGACCTTTAACCCAAGTTCTGTTTCTTTGGATCCTGAAGAACATGTTCTACCTCAGGATGGTAAGGAAATTCCAACTCTCATAGCCGTAGGCTTTCCTTTGGAACCAAAAAGGGATCACAACAAGAGTGTTCTTTATGATCCCATATCCTTGTTCTTGACTCTGCTATACCAATTCTTTTGCATGGGTTTTACAAATGAGTATTACCCTGTGCAATCAACGTGATCTTAGGATCTCTCCTGAGCATGATTCTACCCTTCCAGATGCTCTCAAATCTCCGTCCGTTGTTTTGAAACCAAGTTGATTATGTGTGTTGGATTCTTCCAATACATTTGCTCTTGTTTTCCGTCAGAACGTTCCACCTTGGAATGTCAGGAGAAACAAACTCCAGTACCTCGTTCATCTCCAGGACCATGTCAAAGTTTTGTAATCCGCAGATTACAGAAGTTTCATAAGCTTCTGTTATGTTCCACCTTCGAGTATCACACCCTTTTACATCAAGAGGTCGTGCTTAGTTTAGTGGCCATAATGATGAAGTGATGCTCCTACACATCTTCATCCACCCCTTCCTCCAAGCTTGAACGCTTGGGTGCGATGGGTCTGTGCTTTGACATGTGTAGCAGCTATTCCTAGCAATTCCTATTGCTTTGAAAAGTCGAAGAAACATCTGTATCCTTCTTAGCACTATTGGTCACCCAGCATCTTTTTGAAGTTGACCGTGATACCAAATCTGTTCATTCCGGTGCACATTCTTGGTCAAAGAGTTAGGTTCATGCCGAAGCTCCCAAGATCATATCGTTCGCTTCGAAAAGCAATATTTCTTTCGAACTCCAAGACATACCGGTAGGTTGTGATATTCTGGTTGTCTTTCTAGAAGTATCACCGGGTGGTTACCTGACCGTGATGTCTAAACAAGGGGTAGTTTGAACCACTCCTTTCTCCAAGGAACCCTGCTGGATGTCCTGGACTAGTTGGTTGAGCTTAACAACAACTTGGAGAGTTGAAAGACAATGGCTCTGCCTAACTTGTTCCTTTGCAATGGGAAGCCCAGCTCTCATCATGTTGAAGCATGATAGTATTTCCTTCGTGGATATGCTACCTAACAAACACTTGATTTGATTTGGGCTATCGTCAGATCAAGTCCATATTCAAGGACTATCTTTATGGTGCTTCTACTCATGGTGTTTCCCCGAGGATACCTTCATGTCCTTCGGTCTGACCAATACCTTGCCTCGTTCATGTATCATATAAATCCCTCTTCTTGGGGTGTTTTGATAAGCAAGTTGTCGAGCCCATCGATGACATTCCTATTTTCCCCAAGTTGCGAGAGGGTCAAGTTGAACACTTGGCACTAATGTTGGAAACTTTTGGGAACCATCTTTGTGTCATTACTAAGTTTGTGTTCCGGATGTTCGAAGTGACTTTCTCGGGTTCGTGCGCTTTTGGTGAAAGTTGTCGCCATGGGTTCGAGTAAAGTTTTCTTGTTCCCTCGAGAATAATCCCAAGTTGGTCATGCATGTGTGGAGTATTCTTGATATGGTGGGTTACCTCCATTTATCCGAAGAAGTTTACATCCACACTAAGCCACTGACTGATTGTTTGTAAAAGAGAAGAAGTCCAAGAACTTTGTTATCTTTGTAACCATCTTCCCAACAAGGACTCCGATGTGTTCTTTTAAAAGTAAACCATGTAGATGCAACCGTCTTTCTCAAGTTGCTAATACATGAGTTTTTCAATTTCGCTCATCTTCTCGAGCTTGGCATCGTAGTCCATATCTTGAGAATCTAGTAGATGTGTCCTGTTGGTAACCGGTGCAAGCTTTTCAATCAAACACGTTGAGTCTCAGTTATTCAACCCACTAACCAGAGCTGAATCTCAAGCAACAATGATGGTTGGTGTTTCCTCAAGGATTTTGACTTAGGTCCTTTCGAAAATCCGGCATGGTTGATGATGTGGTTGACCCAATTAGCCGGAAGGCCTAATGTCATATCTCTTTGAATCCGCAAAAACAGCCACTCTCCGTGAGAATTCTTGTGTGGCTCATCCTAACAAGTTTCGTTCCCGTTCTTCCAAACTGAAGTTCATCGTTCACTTGATCACCTACAGAAGGCTTGCATAAGCCTGACATTGGTATCTAGAACATCAAGGATAATTTGGAAGTTGATCTTTTCAACATCTCTCTGTTGAACCTCCAAAACCTCTCTTTTAGTGGAAACAAGTTTATCATAAACATCTCGTGGTGTTCCGTAACGTCATTGACCGTTCCCTTTTTCAAGTTGGTTGTACTTGAAGTTCTAATCATCTCACACATTGTGTGAATTTGTTAGTCACTTCAGCCGTGGGATCTTAACCATGTGGTAAACGTATTGCTACGGATAACCCACATTAGGAAAGAGGTTCCCTATTTACTTCCGGTGTTTCAATCTTCGTTGGTTATCCATTCTTATGGGGTGACCAAGAATACCTCCTCCATTACGGTGTTCCAACATCCTTTGGTTACTCATATTCTGTTGTGAAGTAACATTCTAATCTTTGAAAAGGTTTTCAACAAACTTGGATGAACAAAAGTTCCGTTATCTTCCGTGTCCACTCCGAAGAGTCAACATGATCTTGTATCAAGTCTTGTCCGACGCACGATTACTGTGTTTTCTCGTGTTTCCTTCGTCTATGGATATTACTTTGTGGTATCCAACACAATCCTTCCCATCTTGGTATTCTACCTCGCAGAAACCTCGATGTCATAAGTTGTTCAACCTTTCTTTTCCAAAAGGATTTAAAGTCTTGTGCAAAGCTCATATTCTAAATCCTTTCAAGAACCATCGTCCATAAACTTGAAACCTTCTCTTATTTCACTCCGCTACCTTGATGTGTTTCATGCTTGTTAACTCAACAGTTCTTTATGAACGTTCCTGTCATGAGTTACCCATGAGACACTCGATCTTCGTGAAGATCAGTTCCTAAGAGTTTTCCCTCTTACCTAAGGTGTATCCGTTCAATACTTCACGATACTACGGATCAACCTCTTCGAGAAAAGAACCGTAAGGTTCAAGAAGATCGTGCAAAACCGGTGTTCCTTCTTTCTTCTCCTTCGGGAATCTCGGGACGAGATTCTTGTAAGGGGGGTAGATTTGTAACATCCCCAAATTTGCTAATTAGGGTGTGTGGTGTTGTGTTCATATCATACATGCATGAAAACAAAAATTTAATCTTGTTTGAACCAATTTAAATTGTGAATTTAAATGGTTTGAGAAAATTCCATAAATAGTACTTAAAATGGTTCCCAAAATTTTGTGTTGGAAAATATTTCATTTACACCAAAACAAAACATGGTTTGGTTGGAAATTTGATAAGGTTTCCAAAACCTATTTTTGCCAAATTTTTACTTTGCAAAAAGGTCCTGAAAACAAGCAATTACAGTGCTATTCTTTTCTGCCAGGGGCTTCTTTTTAATTTTATTTTTTCGTCCAGGGGGTTTTCGCAAATTCCTCTTTTGTCTTCTTCTTCCTCCAGCCAGGAGTACAGAAGCTTGCCGACAGCGCCCGCACCACATCCTTCTCCCCTCGCGCTCGGATAAGGGGCAGAGGAGACGTCCTCATCGCGTCTCCTCCTCACTCGTCCCCTTGGGCTCTCTCTGGCTCCCTCTCTCTCTCTGTATTTCGTTCGTCCGGCCGAAACCCTAGCCCCACGGTACCCGCATCGCGCCGTCGATTCAAGCTTTGGCGAGCTCCGTGGAATACCTAGGAAGCTCTGCCTCGTCCTACTTTACCACCTCCTCCACCCTCGCTTGCCGGAAAGCCTCCATCCGTCGGAATTCCTCGTCGTCGTCCGCCGTGGCCGCCGGCTTCCTCTGCTCCTCGCCATCGATTTCGGCCCTCCCGCACCTCCCTGTCGACGCCATCGTGCTACCCTTGATGCGGTGAGCCTTCCCATGCCTTCCATCCTCTCCCTCCCCCTCCGGTTCCTCCTGTCACCGCCGGCCGTCGTCCGCCGCCGCGCCGGTGGACGGCGTGGTCATTCCGGCAACCATTAGCTAGTTGCGTTGCCACCCCTAGCTTTCCCTCGGTCTCCTCTAGCTCATGGGCGAGCTTAATTTTGAAATCCCGCGCGGATTTCGTCGAATTTGAAGGCTCCTGTGAAGAACAGAGCAGGTGACATCATGATATCGTCACGATGACGTCATAACTCTCTGTTTAGTTAATTCCAGAAAAATGATTATTTTTAATAATTCAATATCTTTTAATCTGTTAACCAGAAAAATAAAATAAAGATATAGAAATGTTCAGAAAATTATTTGGAAGCCAAAAATGCCATTTTCATACATGTTTGACCAAGTTGAAAAATGAGTTTATTTTAATGTTGTTAATTCATTTAAAAATAGAAAAATAAGTTTTTATTCACCAAAATTAGAAAATTAAAAGTTATATATCAAATTTCTCAAAATGACAAATTCAATCTAGTTATGATGTTTTCAACCTCATTTGAGCTTTTAAAATTGTACTCACTTCCATAATCGCCCGAAACCCCCTCCAGGGTCTATTTCGGGCTAATTACTGTTAAAATTGCATAACTGACATACGAACCCTAGCAACCCATCAAACATGTTTAGGGATTTATTTAAGTGCATTAACTTGCTCATGCATACATATTGTGCATTGCATCGATGCCATGTGTTGATTGTTTCTTTTCCAGTTTCTGCTTCTTATCGGTAGAACGCTACCCGAAGAGAAGATCAACAACTCTATGACGAATACTTGATCCTAACCGACAAGTCAAGCACTTATTCCTGAAGACTTTATCTGGTTTTCTTGAAGCAAGGCAAGCATAACCTCTTATCTGCTCATATATGATTTCGAAAGACTTTCGGTTCTCGTACAATGCATTCGATTCCAATGTATCTTGTGTCAGTAGATAGAGTTATCCTATTTATTTGCATAACCCAGATATCATGATTCAATGCTCCTAGCAGACATAGGACTTGTTTGTGTGTATCGCCAGAGCCTCAAATATGCCATGCTTAGTCATACATGTCTGTTGATCTCTGCTCCATCCGGTTGATGAATCAGAGCCGCGAATGAATCTAGTATGATAGGATGTTGTGGAAAGTGAAGATATCTGTTTAACATGATCTAAAGGTGTGGATGACGAGACCACAGAGGGTCTGTGGTGGTTGTCTCGTTCATGCCCCTAGGAGCGAGTTCTCGTCTTCGAGCCAAGACTGAGCGTGCATCCACACGGGGCTTAGATTCCCCTCGGTCTCAACTTGCCTAGTTTGTTCCATGAGTTGCCTAGTTCGGGCTTTCCATTTGGATTTGCGGGGATGTTAAAAACGTTTACAAAACTAGGACGTGGCGGTGCAACAGCCTGTGGCGAGACAGTAGTTGAAGCACCGCTCACAACGATAGAGACCCGGCATGAGATGGTCACTCCCTATTGGCGGTCCATCTCTACTCGGAGCGACTCATGGAATAGGCGAAGCAAGGGAAAGGTCGTGGTCAACCTCCCTCTGCCGGCACTTCCCGGACTAGTGCTACCACCGGTGGCATTAAGAGTTGGTTGATACGTGTGGTTAAAGTTGTACACCCCTGCAGGGTTAAATCTTTTCGAAAAGCCGTGTCCGCGGTTAAGGACGACTTGGTGACGGATTCTGTGATCATAGACAACTTAAACGGAATGATTAAAACTTGCTGATAACGAATGAAGTATGCCTCCTCGGAGATGCCGAGAGGGGTTACCTTGTAGCATGAGTTACCGGAACAACTGGAGGAGGTGATCTTTGAAGCACGAGGTGCTGATATGATATTGATGGATTAAAAAGATAATGATTTCAGTAGTTGAGTAGCTTTCTCATCTGTTTTCAAAATACTCCATGAGACGTGCTGCTCCTTCCTCAATTTGGAAAACAAAGATGGCTTTACGCAAAATAACCTTCATAACTCTTTCTAAGAGAAGTAGATATATAATAGGTTAACTAAGTCTTGTTGAGTACCTCCCGTACTCATGTTTGCTTCAACTTGGTTCAGGTGGAGTTCCTCAGTTCGCGGTGTTTCAACGTGGTCATCGACGAGTAGTTTGGGGTTCCCAGGTAGCAGCCTGGAATCTATGGGCTGGGACGTCGCCTTATGTTGCGGCCTCTTAGGCCTTTTTGGTTCTAGTTGATTGGCAACATAATTTGCCTTCCGTTGTCTGATGTAATGTTGGGTCGTGTGACCTCTGCTTGTAAGCTATACTCTAGTAACACCTGTTTAATACAACCTTCATGTCTAGAGTGTTCCTTTGATCGGTTGTTGGTTTCGAGCCCGTTGTTATATAGTTTTGGCTATGCCTGCATAGTTGTCGCAGTCGAGGGGTTGTGGAGCCGATGATCCATGTCCGAGCCCGCCTGTCGATGTGATCGGCCTGGGGCGAGGTAACCCCAGTAACCCTCGATTGTTGTTGCACTTTCTGGACACATAGCAGCTCTGTATAACTTTGGTCCCGTTCCTTCAGTTTCATCCGAATCGTGGACGCTTAGGTATGCATAATTGGTTATGACTAGCATGGATACAAGGAGTAGTAGACCGGGGATCCGGACTACGTGCCGATGAATCTGGTCTGCCTGTCGTTGTTTGTTGCGGCCGGGGCTGGTAACCCTGAAGCCCTTGTGAGTCCATGGCTAGGAGCACATAACAGTATGTATATCTCTGGGCCTGGGGTCTGACACTAATGCTGGACAAATGGTCCATGAGTTGGGCCACCAGGGCGCACTCGCTAATCTGCTTACCAATATACTCGGCAAGCAGCAGGAAACTCAGCAACGCCAGATTGATATCATGGAGCGTGTCATGAAAAATGATAGTCGCCGTAGTGGACTTGGGGAATTTCAGAAACTCAATCCACCCTCATTTTCGGGAACATCAAATCCACTTGAAGCAGAAGACTGGATAACCGCCATGGAAAAGGCATATGACACTATGGAATGCACTGACAAAGAGAAGGTGATATATGCAGTCTATATGCTGCAGTCAAGTGCTTTCGTGTGGTGGGATGCACACAACAAGTCGTATCCCGGAGGAACCAAAATTTCCTGGATATTATTCAAGGAAGAATTCTATAAGAAATATTTTCCGCAGAGTGTCAAGCGAATGAAAGAGCGGGAATTTCTTGAGCTAAAGCAAGGGAATAAATCGGTGACTGACTATGAAATTGAATTCTCTAGACTCGCAAGATTTTCTCCCGAATTTGTCCAGACTGATGGCTCTAAAGCACGGCGTTTTGAAAATGGATTGCGTCAACCACTTAAGCGACGCGTGGAAGCCTTTGAACTGAATACTTTCAGAGATATAGTGAGTAAGGCGCAACTATTGGAAAAAGGATATTATGAAGAAAGAATTGATACGGAGCAACCATCTAAGAAGCCCAAGTTTAATGATAATCAACACAATAATGCGAGGTTCCGGGCAGGTGGACGCCCTGAACGAGCTATAGGAAATTCACCCGGAGGCATGGTAAGGAAGTGTCCTATATGTAAGGGAAATCATTCCCCTAGCATTTGTCCAGATCGTTGGGGAAAGTGTTATAGCTGTGGAAAACCAGGACACACTCGACATGAATGCCCAAGTAAACAAAATCCTAATCACATGGCTCCTGTTCAACAAAGGACTCCAGCGCTGCCCTAGCCACTGTAACAGCCCAAGTATGAAAACCATCCTCTTAGAATGTTTGTTGCATGTTTATTTAAGTATTGCATCATGTCATCATATTGTTTCCATGTTGTTTGCATTTGTTTCTAAATTGTTGCATTTGTTTTCCACTGTTTTCACAACTCAAATTCAAACCTTATTCAAACAATGTTTTCATACTTGTTCTGTTACAACTTTTGGAATAAAAATAACAAGTGAAAACAACCAAATTGTTCCATTTTATTCCATGTTGATCAACTAATAAAATGGTGCTTTTATTTCCATTAATCAATTCCAATTTGGTTTCAAATTCAAAGCAATCACCAAACATCACCAAATTCCAAGACATGGAAATTACCAAACCATTCTAATGTTTTATCCATTTAATAATAGGGCTCACCCTATTAAACTTGTTGTTTTCAATCATTAACCAATTAATTTGCAAATATTCCAATTCAAACCAAATGCATTTCAAACAGAACCCAAATTGAAAGTATGAAAAGAATAACCAAAACATTTTGTTTACCCTGTTATTTTCCAATTAAAGCAATTTGGGTCACCCTATTTAAAATTTTGGTTTCAATAATAATTTTAATACTCAAATCATCCACATTTGAAACAATTCCAAACAACACTTAAATTTTGAATTCATGGAAAAATAAAAGTGGTCAAATGGTTGCTAATATAATAATTAAGCCCCAAAATTTTCCATAATTTTTCTCCTCAAAATTCCTTCTTTTTCTTCCAATTGCTTTCTGCAAAAAAAAATAAAAAAAAATAAAACAAACAGAAAGAATAAAAAGAAAGCTGTTAGAGAGAGAGGGAGCGCAACCAGCCCAGCCCACCAAATTTTCTGGCCCGATACCCCCTGATGTCGCTTTCTCCTTCCTTCAGTCGACCTCAGCAATGGTACGAACCATCCATCACCGCAGGATCAATCTCTTCCCCGCTCGATGCTTCGCCGTACGAGCTCGAGGCCCTATAAACTACCTACCCTCCCGAGCCCTGCTAACCTAGCCCATCCTCTAACCCTAGCGCCGCCATCCTTCTTCCTCTTCCTCCTCTGCTCTACTTCTCTGTACTGTACTGAACACAACCACCGAGAAAACCGCCGCCTTCCACCGGCGATCGCCGCCGCCAGCCACCTCCTCCGGCCGGGCAGGGCATGGGAATGGAAACGCCGCGGCACGGGCTCCCTTCTCCCCCCCTCGGCTTGGGCGGGGACGCACCGTGCCGCCGCCGCCATCGCCGACATGCCGCCGGCCAGGCACTGTTGTCCGCCCTGCTCCTCCCTGCTGCTGTCCCACTCGATGGCCTCAGGTGATCCGCCCCTCGACCCACCTTCCTCCCTCTCCGCTACGTCCCCGCAAGCACACGCCCGGCGCCCCCACGGCCCTCCCGCGAGCGGCCTCCTCGCCGGCGAGCGGCGCAGCAGTCGCTGCCTCCGTTCTGTCGGGTTACAACACCTGTACGTGAACAGATTCAGTTAACCCACACTTTACCTCATATCCCTTCGATCCCCTATGCCATCAAACGAATGCACTCAGCCCACTGGTTCAGGTCCCAGGCGCGCAAGCAGGAGGTGCAGGGGTCGAATCCCCCCCCTGCACATTAAACCAACTTTTATTTTTGCAAGGCTTTGGTCACAGATATTTCACAGAATCACAACTAGGCCCCTGGCACTTATTTCTAGGCCCCTGGAAAATAATTTCTAAGTCCCTAGTGCACTAAAAATGGCAGATTTACCCCAAATTTTTAAATAGCATAAAAATCATTTTACCTCCAAATCCAACATTTTTTATATGTTTTCAATACCAAATTGAATTGTCTATCCAAATATAAAATTTGTTTACTGTTTTGAATATTTTAAATTGATGCAAAATTTGAAAACTTGTCAAATTCACTTAAACTTGCAAAATTCATAACTTGAGCATAAAAATTCCAAATTCAACAAACTAAATATGTTTTCCAATCAACTTTTCATGTACTTTCCAAATATAAATTTTGTTTGCTGTTTTGAATAATTTAAATTGCTGAAAACAACTGTTCCTTGTTTATTGCATTTAAAATTGCCAAAATAATAACTTGCTCATTTTAAATCCAATTTCCACAAATGAAATATGTTTTCCATGCAAAATTAAACCCTCTTTCCAAATATAAAATTTGTTCCATGTTTTGAATAATTAAAATTGGTTAAATGATTTAAACCTTGTTTAAATCATTTAACATTGCTAAATTTATAACTTGATCAAATCAAATTCTTTTGGGACATATAAAATATGTTTTCAAACCATCAAAGCATAAACTTTTCAAATATGAACTTGGGTTAATGTTTTGATCAAATAAAATTCAATTAACATCCACACTTGAATTAATTCCAATTTAATTCTTGTTTAACTTGTTTAATTCCTAAATAATTTATTTGAAATCCTTTTTCCACAAGTGAAACATGCAATCCACCTAAAATTGTGTGTTCTTATCAAATATAAACTTTGTTATTTGTTTTGAACAATTTAACTTGATGAAAACAACAAATGCTTGTGTGACACCTTTAAGTAACCAAAATTCCAAAACTTAATCAATGAATTTCTAAACTTGTTAAGCCTTATTTCCATTTGGTTCTATTGTTGTTATTTTTCTGTTTTCCTCATCCATGCATCATGCTAATTCACTTACACAAGTTGATTAGTTGTAAAACAATTAATTCAACCATAATTCATGGGCTTTCCATATGCAATCCAATTGCATATGGGTCCATTTAATCCTGTTTCTATCTTGTCAACTAGTTTATTTTGATGCAACCATTAACTTGACATGCATCATCTTTGATTGTGCACAATGCCATGATATTGATTGTTTATATTTCTGTCTTGTTTGTTTGCTTTTCTCGGATACACGACGACGTTGAGACCGACGATACTTACGACACCCCTTCTAAGGATTTAGCTCAGTACCAGGCTACTGGGTTTTGCAGGCAAGTTATCACTCACATGAACCACTGTGTTCCTTTCAACATTGGTTACCGATACTTTCCGTTGTTCTTTTCTGCTAGCCCTAGCAGTAGTTGTTTCTGTTACGAACCTATCACATGTATCCTTTAACCCTGATACTGCCTCACCTCCATACCTATAACCATTGTTTGAGCCCGTGTCTTACTAGCATGCTTAGGTTGTTTTGCTCGAGTCTGTTACCCGTTACTTTCTGTTACCATTTCTATTATGTTCTGGGGGGCTCGATGTTTAATCAATCAATCAATCATGCTACTGTTATTGTTAAATAATAATTTGATGATAAGGCACCGGCAGGAGGCCCTTGTGGTTTTGAGGCCTGCTAGTGTCGACCCTAATAGGAAAAGGGTCTTGTCTACTGATCCATGATGAGCGCACTACCCGCATGTGGGAAGCGAGTATGGGCGCCCCCCTCAATTTGACTCGATTCGCATCTCGTCCAAAATCGCCTCATTTAGTTCGGGTTTTCCATTTGCTGCATGCATGATCTTGCGAGCCCTTGGATCCCGGGTGGAACTTTCGTAGTCGGCATATAGGGGGACACGGTCTTAGAGTGCTATGAGGGTCCCTTTTCTTCGAGGCTCGATTAGCCGTGCGCCCAAGGTTCTTTGGGCTTGATGCGAAGAAGAGTTGAGTTGTGTAGAGTACCCCGCTTGGTGGGAGGCATCCCATCTGGCGGGCTATTCTTGCGTGTACGGCCAATTGGTGCAACCCTGCAGGGATAATCTTCTCGAGAAGCCGTGTTTTCCGCGGTTATGGATTACTTGGTGAAAGTACTGGCTAACAAGTACTCAGGACAACTTAAACCTAATGATTAACAACTTTACACCCAATGATTAATAACTTGACTAGTAATAGGCTTATTGACACAATAATTTGACCCATCATTATTTTCAACTGTGTGAGTTATCCTCGGATTGCTTCTTTGGATAAGGGGCGAGATCCAGGATGGGTTTGTTTGAAGTTATCTTTCAGTTGGTTACAATCCTCGATCTTATCTCCTTTCTGTTAGCCGGAAGTGGTAGAATCTCTGTAGTTGGTTAGCGCAGCCAGTTGCAGCATCTTTTATATCCCCTTTCTTCCGTTGAACCCAAGGCATCTGTGCTTGGTGTTGACGGGTTACACTTTGGTGAACTGTGAGTCTTGCTTGCCAGTACGTTTATGTACTGACCCCTTTGGGGCTGTGGTTTACGCAGACGACGTTTCCGAGGATCTACTGGTGGCAACTACGTGAAGTTTGACGAGACTGCTGACGAGTAGATAGGACCCGGGCAGGATCCGAGACTTCGTGGATGGGCTCCGTCTTTTCGTTTCCGGCCTCTTAGGCCTATTTGGTTCTTGTCTGTACTCAGACATGTTGAATGCTTCCGCTGTATTGTAATGATGTATTGTTGGGGCATGTGCCCTCTGAATGATTGTATTTGCTATCTCTGCTCTAATGAGAGCCATTTGCAACTTATTTCAATCCTTTTGTGTCGTAGAGATCTGTTGTGATATCACTTGTTAAACGCCGTTGACGTACCATGTGTGTATGGTTTGAAGTACGTCGACGGAAGTGCCTTTGATCTCTAGTGGATAGTTTACATCGACGATGGAATAGCAGGGCTTGTGTTGTCGCGCATAAGCGCAGGCCTACCAGGAAGCTGGGACGTGGGAGCAGATTATGCCCCATAATCCAAGCATCTGCTATCCAGTTCGTACGGTGAGTATCCCCTGGAAATCAGGGTGCGACAAATGGTATCAGAGCCTGTCTGCCTGTAGGATCCCTTTTTACTGGTCGCAGTTGAGTCTAGAAACTATTTTGTAGCTATATAGGAAAAATGAAACGTGAGAGTAGGAATTCTGTTCATTTTTCTTCTTTCCCCACCCTCCCTCCCTTTTTCTGGTAAGGAAGTGCAACGTTGTTTTCTCTTCTCATCTAAACTTTCAAGTTAGGAATTCACGTATTCTGGTTTCTCTAGGATGGTTATATCTACTAGACCATAGGAATGGAGGTGGTTGTGACATGATTTATCATGTTGCCTACTCACGATTGAGAACGGAGGCGTGTAAGCCCCGGAAGCAAATCCTCTATTCCTTAAGCAGTAGATATTGATCCTTTAGAAGCCCGGATGGGTTTTCCGTAGTACCTAGGGAGTTTTGTTCTCGTTTTCCCCGATGTTGATATCCTGTTCTTCTCAACATCCTTTTCGTCCGTTGAAATCTTGTTGTTGTTTTCCATTTCAGTTCTTCTACCGGCGTCTAATCAAAGATTCCCCGTTCATCTCCTAAACTCTATTCCAGCTAAAGTGTTGTTTGATACCGGAGCATCACATTCTTTTGTGTCAAAGATCCTTTCCACAACAAACTACCTAATTCTGGTTCCACTAAGCAATCAAATCACCGTTCACTCTCCGGAATCTCAACTGTTGACTTCCAACATAAGTAAGAACAATCCAATTCTAATGAGAGGCCACATATTCCTCGTTACTCTCATGTTGATGATTCTGACATTGATGATTATTCTTGGTGTTGCATTGATGTCAATAACTCTGTTCCACCCCTATTACAGATAGTCTATTCTACAAATGAATCAAATTCTATCCAGCTATACACCCTTGATACAAAAACCTCTCCCCTTTACTTGAAAAATGTTCCGGTGGTTTCCAAATTCCCTGACATCCTTCCAGAAGAGTTGCCAGGAATTCCTATCGTTTTGAACTTCCAGAAAAACTATCCAAGGTGCACGATGTGTTTCACGTGTCACAGCTCAAGTGGATCTTTCCAAGAAGTATCCGGACCTTTTCTTTTCTCAGTAGGAATCTCGGGGCGCGATTCCTTCAAGGGGGGGCGTTTTGTAACAGCCCAAGTATGAAAACCATCCCCTTAGAATGTTTGTTGCATGTTTATTTAAGTATTGCATCATGTCATCATATTGTTTCCATGTTGTTTGCATTTGTTTCTAAATTGTTGCATTTGTTTTCCACTGTTTTCACAACTCAAATTCAAACCTTATTCAAACAATGTTTTCATACTTGTTCTGTTACAACTTTTGGAATAAAAATAACAAGTGAAAACAACCAAATTGTTCCATTTTATTCCATGTTGATCAACTAATAAAATGGTGCTTTTATTTCCATTAATCAATTCCAATTTGGTTTCAAATTCAAAGCAATCACCAAACATCACCAAATTCCAAGACATGGAAATTACCAAACCATTCTAATGTTTTATCCATTTAATAATAGGGCTCACCCTATTAAACTTGTTGTTTTCAATCATTAACCAATTAATTTGCAAATATTCCAATTCAAACCAAATGCATTTCAAACAGAACCCAAATTGAAAGTATGAAAAGAATAACCAAAACATTTTGTTTACCCTGTTATTTTCCAATTAAAGCAATTTGGGTCACCCTATTTAAAATTTTGGTTTCAATAATAATTTTAATACTCAAATCATCCACATTTGAAACAATTCCAAACAACACTTAAATTTTGAATTCATGGAAAAATAAAAGTGGTCAAATGGTTGCTAATATAATAATTAAGCCACCCAAAATTTTCCATAATTTTTCTCCCTCAAAATTCCTTCTTTTTCTTCCAATTGTTTTCTGCAAAAAAAAATAAAAAAAATAAAACAAACAGAAAGAATAAAAAGAAAGCTGTTAGAGAGAGAGGGAGCGCAACCAGCCCAGCCCACCAAATTTTCTGGCCCGATACCCCCTGATGTCGCTTTCTCCTTCCTTCAGTCGACGTCAGCAATGGTACGAACCATCCATCACCGCAGGATCAATCTCTTCCCCGCTCGATGCTTCGCCGTACGAGCTCGAGGCCCTATAAACTACCTACCCTCCCGAGCCCTGCTAACCTAGCCCATCCTCTAACCCTAGCGCCGCCATCCTTCTTCCTCTTCCTCCTCTGCTCTACTTCTCTGTACTGTACTGAACACAACCACCGAGAAAACCGCCGCCTTCCACCGGCGATCGCCGCCGCCAGCCACCTCCTCCGGCCGGGCAGGGCATGGGAATGGAAACGCCGCGGCACGGGCTCCCTTCTCCCCCCCTCGGCTTGGGCGGGGACGCACCGTGCCGCCGCCGCCATCGCCGACATGCCGCCGGCCAGGCACTGTTGTCCGCCCTGCTCCTCCCTGCTGCTGTCCCACTCGATGGCCTCAGGTGATCCGCCCCTCGACCCACCTTCCTCCCTCTCCGCTACGTCCCCGCAAGCACACGCACCCGCCCGGCGCCCCCACGGCCCTCCCGCGAGCGGCCTCCTCGCCGGCGAGCGGCGCAGCAGTCGCTGCCTCCGTTCCTGTCGGGTTACAGCACCTGTACGTGAACAGATTCAGTTAACCCGCACACTTTACCTCATATCCCTTCGATCCCCTATGCCATCAAACGAATGCACTCAGCCCACTGGTTCAGGTCCCAGGCGCGCAAGCAGGAGGTGCAGGGGTCGAATCCCCCCCTGCACATTAAACCAACTTTTATTTTTGCAAGGCTTTGGTCACAGATATTTCACAGAATCACAACTAGGCCCCTGGCACTTATTTCTAGCCCCTGGAAAATAATTTCTAAGTCCCTAGTGCACTAAAAATGGCAGATTTACGCCAAATTTTGTAAATAGCATAATAAAATCATTTTAACTCCAAATCCAACATTTTTTATATGTTTTCAATACCAAATTGAATTGTCTATCCAAATATAAAATTTGTTTACTGTTTTGAATATTTTAAATTGATGCAAAATTTGAAAACTTGTCAAATTCACTTAAACTTGCAAAATTCATAACTTGAGCATAAAAATTCCAAATTCAACAAACTAAATATGTTTTCCAATCAACTTTTCATGTACTTTCCAAATATAAATTTTGTTTGCTGTTTTGAATAATTTAAATTGCTGAAAACAACTGTTTCTTGTTTATTGCATTTAAAATTGCCAAAATAATAACTTGCTCATTTTAAATCCAATTTCCACAAATGAAATATGTTTTCCATGCAAAATTAAACCCTCTTTCCAAATATATAATTTGTTCCATGTTTTGAATAATTAAAATTGGTTAAATGATTTAAACCTTGTTTAAATCATTTAACATTGCTAAATTTATAACTTGATCAAATCAAATTCTTTTGGGACATATAAAATATGTTTTCAAACCATCAAAGCATAACCTTTTCAAATATGAACTTGGGTTAATGTTTTGATCAAATAAAATTCAATTAACATCCACACTTGAATTAATTCCAATTTAATTCTTGTTTAACTTGTTTAATTCCTAAATAATTTATTTGAAATCCTTTTTCCACAAGTGAAACATGCAATCCACCTAAAATTGTGTGTTCTTATCAAATATAAACTTTGTTATTTGTTTTGAACAATTTAACTTGATGAAAACAACAAATGCTTGTGTGACACCTTTAAGTAACCAAAATTACAAAACTTAATCAATGAATTTCTAAACTTGTTAAGCCTTATTTCCATTTGGTTCTATTGTTGTTATTTTTCTGTTTCCTCATCCATGCATCATGCTAATTCACTTACACAAGTTGATTAGTTGTAAAACAATTAATTCAACCATAATTCATGGGCTTTCCATATGCAATCCAATTGCATATGGGTCCATTTAATCCTGTTTCTATCTTGTCAACTAGTTTATTTTGATGCAACCATTAACTTGACATGCATCATCTTTGATTGTGCACAATGCCATGATATTGATTGTTTATATTTCTGCCTTGTTTGTTTGCTTCTTCTCGGATACACGACGACGTTGAGACCGACGATACTTACGACACCCCTTCTAAGGATTTAGCTCAGTACCAGGCTACTGGGTTTTGCAGGCAAGTTATCACTCACATGAACCACTGTGTTCCTTTCAACATTGGTTACCGATACTTTCCGTTGTTCTTTTCTGCTAGCCCTAGCAGTAGTTGTTTCTGTTACGAACCTATCACATGTATCCTTTAACCCTGATACTGCCTCACCTCCATACCTATAACCATTGTTTGAGCCCGTGTCTTACTAGCATGCTTAGGTTGTTTTGCTCGAGTCTGTTACCCGTTACTTTCTGTTACCATTTCTATTATGTTCTGGGGGGCTCGATGTTTAATCAATCAATCAATCATGCTACTGTTATTGTTAAATAATAATTTGATGATAAGGCACCGGCAGGAGGCCCTTGTGGTTTTGAGGCCTGCTAGTGTCGACCCTAATAGGAAAAGGGTCTTGTCTACTGATCCATGATGAGCGCACTACCCGCATGTGGGAAGCGAGTATGGGCGCCCCCCTCAATTTGACTCGATTCGCATCTCGTCCAAATCGCCTCATTTAGTTCGGGTTTTCCATTTGCTGCATGCATGATCTTGCGAGCCCTTGGATCCGGGTGGAACTTTCGTAGTCGGCATATAGGGGGACACGGTCTTAGAGTGCTATGAGGGTCCCTTTTCTTCGGGGCTCGATTAGCCGTGCGCCCAAGGTTCTTTGGGCTTGATGCGAAGAAGAGTTGAGTTGTGTAGAGTACCCCGCTTGGTGGGAGGCATCCCATCTGGCGGGCTATTCTTGCGTGTACGGCCAAATTGGTGCAACCCTGCAGGGATAATCTTCTCGAGAAGCCGTGTTTTCCGCGGTTATGGATTACTTGGTGAAAGTACTGGCTAACAAGTACTCAGGACAACTTAAACCTAATGATTAACAACTTTACACCCAATGATTAATAACTTGACTAGTAATAGGCTTATTGACACAATAATTTGACCCATCATTATTTTCAACTGTGTGAGTTATCCTCGGATTGCTTCTTTGGATAAGGGGCGAGATCCAGGATGGGTTTGTTTGAAGTTATCTTTCAGTTGGTTACAATCCTCGATCTTATCTCCTTTCTGTTAGCCGGAAGTGGTAGAATCTCTGTAGTTGGTTAGCGCAGCCAGTTGCAACATCTTTTATATCCCCTTTCTTCCGTTGAACCCAAGGCATCTGTGCTTGGTGTTGACGGGTTACACTTTGGTGAACTGTGAGTCTTGCTTGCCAGTACGTTTATGTACTGACCCCTTTGGGGCTGTGGTTTACGCAGACGACGTTTCCGAGGATCTACATGGTGGCAACTACGTGAAGTTTGACGAGACTGCTGACGAGTAGATAGCGGACCCGGGCAGGATCCGAGACTTCGTGGATGGGCTCCGTCTTTTCGTTTCCGGCCTCTTAGGCCTATTTGGTTCTTGTCTGTACTCAGACATGTTGAATGCTTCCGCTGTATTGTAATGATGTATTGTTGGGGCATGTGCCCTCTGAATGATTGTATTTGCTATCTCTGCTCTAATGAGAGCCATTTGCAACTTATTTCAATCCTTTTGTGTCGTAGAGATCTGTTGTGATATCACTTGTTAAACGTCGTTGATGTACCATGTGTGTATGGTTTGAAGTACGTCGACGGAAGTGCCTTTGATCTCTAGTGGATAGTTTACATCGACGATGGAATAGCAGGGCTTGTGTTGTCGCGCATAAGCGCAGGCCTACCAGGAAGCTGGGACGTGGGAGCAGATTATGCCCCATAATCCAAGCATCTGCTATCCAGTTCGTACGGTGAGTATCCCCTGGAAATCAGGGTGCGACAGCCACCCCAGCCACTCTATCTTCTTGGTCCTTCCTCAGCAACCAATCACGGCTCAAATCAATATACAAAGACCAGTACTTATAACCCCCATCAGGAGCACATCCGAATAATAGAGAGAAGTCTCGAGGAGGGAACCGGGCTAGAGTATTTAATCTAACTCGGAAGAGTGCAGAGGAAGCCAACAATGTGGTGGCAGGTAACTTCCTGATATGTTCTCATCCAGGAATAATTTTGTTCGATTCAGGTGTCACTCATTCTTTCATTTATGCAAAGTTCTTAAATGTACACGAGATTTTTAGTAGACCGCTAGAAGAAACTGTTTATGTCGAAACGCCTCTGGTAAGCAGAAGTACAAAATTGATTTGCAATTCGTGCCCAATTGAGATCGGGGGACGAAAATTCATGGCAGACCTAATTGTAATAGAAATGCAAGACTTTGACGTGATACTCGGGATGGACTGGTTGTACCAAAATAAAGCAACAATTGACTGCCATGAAAAACACATTACACTTAGACCTTGCGGGCACCCAGAAATTGTACACCATAGTAATATAAGGAATTTATTCAGAATGCTCATGGTAAGTATGGAAGGCAAGGATATAAATGTAGAAGAAATTGCGGTGGTAAAGGAATTTCCCGATGTTTTTCCAAAGGATCTGCCCGGACTACCACCGGACCGGGAAATTGAATTTGCGATTATATTAATTCCCGGGACAAAACCGATCCAGAAGGCACCTTATAGGATGGCACCGGCGGAGTTACAAGAGTTAAAAACACAATTGAAAGAACTAGAGGAGAAGGGATTTATCCGTCCGAGTGTTTCTCCTTGGGAAGCCCCGGTGTTATTTGTGAAAAAGAAGGACGGCAGCTTAAGATTGTGTGTAGACTACCGAGAGCTAAATAAGGTTACTATTAGAAATAAATATCCTCTTCCTCGAATCGATGACTTATTCGACCAACTACAAGGATCCAAAGTTTTCTCAAAGATTGATTTGCAATCTGGTTACCATCAGCTAAAGATAAAGTCCAGCGATATTCCTAAGACCGCCTTCCGCACTCGCTATGGACATTATGAGTATTTAGTCATGCCATTCGGGCCGACCAACGCCCCTGTAGCTTTTATGGATTTAACGAACCGGATATTCAAACCTTACTTGGATCAGTTTGTAGTTGTTTTTATCGATGACATTCTTATATATTCGAAGACAGAAGAAGAACACTCAAAAAATCTAAGAATTGTATTGCAAACTGTAAGAGAACATAAATTATATGCCAATATAAAGAAATATGACTTTTGGATGGATCAAGTACCCTTTCTTGGCCATATAATCTCAGGCAAAGGTATAGCCGTAGATCCTGTCAAAGTGCAAGCTCTGTCAGAATGGAAAAGACCTACCACGGCAACGGATATCCAAAGCTTTCTTTGAATGGCTGGATATTACCGCCGATTTATAACGAACTTTGCAAGGATTGCCTCTCATTTAACTCATTTAACAAAGAAGGGAGTCAAATTTGAATGGACGGATAAGTGTGAGGAGAGTTTCCAAGAATTAAAGAATCATCTAATTTCCGCCCCAATCCTTACTTTGCCCGTTGGTGGGGAAGAATTCACCATTTATTGTGATGCCTCAAAATATGGTCATGGTTGCGCACTTATGCAGAGAGGAAAAGTCATTGCTTATGCTTCTGGCCAACTGAAAACCCATGAACAAAATTATCCAACCCATGACATGGAGCTCGCAGCGGTAATTTTTGCACTCAAAATTTGGAGGCATTACCTTTATGGAGAGCATTGCGAGATATTCACTGACCACAAAAGTTTAAAATATATTTTCACCCAAAAGAAATTAAATATGAGACAAAGAAGGTGGCTTGAACTATTGAAGGATTATGACCTTAATATTAATTACCATCCAAGGAAGGAAAATATTGTGGCGGATGCGTTAAGCAAAAAAGCCTACAACAATATGTCTGCCCTAGTCACTAAAGAACAACATCTACTACGAGACCTAGAAAGGTTGGGAACACAACTAAAAGTACATGTACCGGGAAGTATGCTAGCTACTCTCCAAGTCACTCCAACCTTAGAGAAGCAAATCATGGAAAAACAAATGGTTGACCAGGACCTAGTCAAGCTAAGGAAAAATATTAGTGAAGAAGGACCAGCCGAATTTAATATTGATGCTAGTGGGGTTATACGCTTTAGAGATAGAGTCTGTGTGCCTAATGATGCTGATATAAAAAGGCACATAATGGAAGAAGCACACTCCTCTTTGTATACGATGCACCCAGATAGCACAAAGATGTATCAGGACATCAAGAGAACATTTTGGTGGAATAATATGAAGAGAGAAATAGCCAAATTTGTGATGGAGTGTGATGTATGCCAACGCATAAAAGCGGAACACCAACGACCAGCCGGACTCCTACAACCCTTGTCAATACCTCTTTGGAAATGGGAAGAAATTAGTATGGACTTTATTGTTGGACTACCAAAGACACCATCTGGGAATGACGGTATATGGGTGATGGTGGATCGACTAACAAAATCCGCACATTTCATACTGGTAAAAAATACTTTTTCCCTAGAAAAGTTAGCCAAGTTATATATCAAGGAAATTGTATCCTTACATGGTGTTCCTATGCGTATTGCGTCGGATAGAGACGCTCATTTCGTTTCAAATTTTTGGAAAAGTCTACACAAAGCATTAGGAACAAAAGTGGATTTCAGTACAGCATATCATCCTAGGAGTGATGGGCAAACTGAACGGATAAACCAGATTTTGGAGGACATGCTTAGATCATGTGTTTTGGAATTTAAAGGAGCTTGGGATGAATACATGCCTTTAGCCCAGTTTGCATATAATAATAGTTATCAATCGAGTATTAAAATGGCTCCCTATGAAGCTTTATATGGGAGAAGGTGTCGAGCACCCAATTGTGGGGATGAAGTTGGAGAAAGGAAAATTTTAGGACCTGAAATAATTCAAGAAACTGAAGAAAAGGTGACACTTTTACGGGAGCGGCTGCAAGCCGCACAAAGTAGGCAGAAAAGTTATGCGGATGGAAAAAGGAGAGACCTTCACTTAAACGAAGGAGAACTGGTGTATTTTAAAGTATCTCCTATGAAAGGGATCAAAAGATTTGGACTCGGAAAGAAATTAAGCCCAAGGTATATAGGTCCATTTCCTGTCATAAAACCAATCGGAGAAGTTGCTTATCAGCTAGAGCTACCAGATTCTCTAGCAGGTGTACACAATGTGTTTCATGTTTCTTTACTTCGCAAATGTTTGAAACCGCCCCATCAACATGTGGAGCTGGAACTACCTGAACTACAAAAGGATTTAACATATGAGGAATATCCTATTCGCATATTGGATTCTAAAGACCGCGAGACCCGAAGTTAAAATATTCGGTTTGTCATGATACAATGGACTAATCACACGGAAGATGAAGCCACCTTGGGAAAGAGAAGATGACTTAAGGAAAAAGTACCCATACCTCTTCGGGAAAAATATCGGTACGTAAACTTTCGAGGTCGAAATTCTTCTAAGGGGGAAAGGATGTAATATCCAGAGAAAAAAAAAAGTTAAACCTCGTCGTTAAGTATTTTTGGTGTACTTTTTGCGTACCAAAGTGTGTAGTTTACAAATAGTTTTTTTTAGCTCAGAATAAGTGGAGACTAAGGAAAAGTAGTACCCACGTAACCTCAAAATATCTGGGAGTAGAAAACAGCGGATAAACCTACGGTGTAAGCTGACCGAAGGTAACGTGACCAGACGATCTAATCCACCTAGCCTGCTTTGCCTTACGTGTCTTTTCCTCAGCTAGCTTTCTGGCCTATAAATAGTTGTTCGGGGTCGCATAGCACTACACACCACCGTAGCAATCGTCCCAAATCTCTTCTCTGGTCACAACTCACAAGTACGATCTGAATAGTGGAGACAGGGACAGGTATGGCCAGCTGCTTGAACCCTACTCATAGCTTGTATCCTATGTATGCTAGTTGTTCTAGATTCTCTCTCTTTTTTTTTTGAAATGGAAACCGCGGCCCCGGCCTCTGCATCAGGACGATGCACACAACCTTATTTTATTGAAAGAAAGTTGAATATCCATCCGATTACAAATCACCGATCACACAAGGTGGCTACAAAGATCAGCCACTCAAAAAGTGCAAGCTTAGACATCTAATCGTCTAGCATTAAGCCACCCAGCCCGGCTGTAAATAGCCCGAACGACCGCCATCATACGAGCGCAGCCTGTATCCATAAGTCCTCGCTGATCGGCAGAGAGGAGGAAGGACCACATCTGAATAGAATATATCGCCTTGTTCACAACCTGCAAAAAATGAATATTGTTTTGTTTATTAAAAACCACATCATTGCGACAATTCCAAATCGCCCAAAGGAACGCCGCAACACCCACTCGTATGCGGGCTTTTGTTTTTTTGTCAATGCCATTTAGCCAGCTACCAAACATATTCGCAATGCTAGTTGGTGGATAAATGCTGAACGTAAAGTGAATAAGACGCCAAATGTTACGAGTAAAAGGACATGCGATAAACAAATGCTCCACGGACTCCGTCGAGTCACAAAAGGCACATTTAGTACAACCTGTCCAATTCCTTTTAACCAAGTTATCCTTAGTGAGAATAACTTTTCTATTGAGGAACCACAAAAAGATTTTAATCTTTAATGGTACCTTCAAATTCCACAAGTATTTTCGCAAAAATCTCGTGAAACCATAAAGCAAATCTGTATAGAACGATTTCACAGAAAATTGCCCATCATGGGTTAACTTCCAATAGAACAAATCTTCCGCATTATTCAGAGATACGCTCATTAATCTCTCTACCAAATGCAACCAGAGTTGTCTCCTAACACCGAAAATATTTCTCCTAAATTGAACATTAAGAGGACTATGTGCCAAAACATCAGCCACTAACACATTTTTGTGTAAAACTATGTTATATAAAGATGGATAGGTTTGTGATAACGGTTCATCACCTAGCCAAGTGTCCTCCCAAAACCGCACTTGCTGCCCATTTCCCAACGAGAACGCTCCCCGTGAGAAGAACTCATTTTTAACTTTCATAATACCTTTCCAAAAAGGAGAATCCAAAGGTTTTGCCTGAACCTGAGATAACGTTTTATCCCCTAGGTACTTATTAGAGAGGAGTTCTTTCCAGACTCCATCCTCATGTAGAAGTTTAAACAACCATTTGCTTAGCAAACACACATTTTTAATTTCTAAAACCTCGATGCCCAATCCGCCTTGATCTTTCGGGCGGCATACTATGTTCCATTTCGTAAGGCGATATTTTCTCTTCTTAGCATCGCTTTGCCAAAAGAAACGCGAACGGTAGAAATCTAATCTCTTCCTGACTCCTACCGGGATCTCAAACACAGATAAAAGAAACATAGGTAAGCTCGAAAGAACCGAATTAATTAAAATGAGGCGATCCCCATATGACAATAATTTACCCGCCCAAGAGCTTAGTTTCCTATCAAACCGGTCTTCCACCATTTTCCACTCCTTATTAAGCAGACGTCTATGATGAATTGGTATCCCAAGGTACTTAAAAGGTAAACTTCCGGCCTCACATCCGAAAATGAAACGATAATCATTTTCGGCTTCCTTAGCCTTCCCAAAGCAATTAATTTCACTCTTGTGAAAATTTATCTTAAGGCCAGATAATTTCTCAAACATCGCAAGAATGAGTTTCATATTTAAAGCCTTATGTAAATCATGTTCCAGGAAGAGAATAGTGTCATCCGCATATTGAAGAATTGATACCCTGCCTTCGACTAGGTGAGGTATCAGCCCTCCCACTTGACCATCCTCTTTAGCGCGCTCAATGAGAATAGCCAACATATCGGCGACAAGGTTAAATAGAATAGGTGACAAGGGATCTCCCTGTCTTAAACCTTTTAAAGTTTGGAAATAATGACCGATGTCATCATTTACCTTAATACCAACACTACCGCCCTGAACAAAGCGAGCTATCCATTCACACCAAACCGGTGAGAAACCTTTCATCCGTAACACATGTTGAAGAAAGGACCAATTTACTTTGTCGTACGCCTTTTCGAAATCGATTTTAAATAGGACCCCGTCCATCTTTTTCTTTTTAATCTCATGAATTGTTTCGTGCAAAATCACCACCCCTTCCAAAATATTCCTCCCTGGCAGGAAGGCTGATTGAGTGGGTCGAATAACTCGACTCGCAATAGAAGTTACCCGATTTGTTGCAACTTTAGTAAACACTTTAAAGCTAACATTTAATAAACAAATTGGTCTATATTGCTCTATCCTGCTGGCATCATCCTTTTTGGGCAACAACGTAATGATCCCAAAATTAAGTTTATATATTGGTAAATTACCACCATGCAGCTGAGCAAACATGCTTATCAAGTCCGTTTTAATGACATCCCAGAACCTCTGATAAAACTCAGCAGGAAACCCGTCTGGCCCTCGAGCCTTATTAAGTTCCATTTGGGATATTGCATCGAACACCTCCGTTTCCGTAAACGGTGATGTAAGAATTTCATTTTCTTCCGGCGAAACTTGAGGCATATCATCAATCATCTCCTCAACCATAGATACATTATTCGGGGCCGGTGCCCCAAATAATTTCTTATAAAATTCAGTTATGAACACCTTTAAATTCTCGGCACCCACAATTGTTCCTTCATCTTGTTCTAATTGAAAAATTCGTTTTTTCCTATGTTTACCGTTAGCAATTAGATGGAAATATTTCGTATTACTCCCACCTTCTTGAATGTATTTGACCTTGGCCCTTTACGCCCATTTGGATTCCTCATCCCGTCTTAATTTTGCTAAACACTCATCCGCCTCCTTTTTAGCTGCCCGCTCGGCAGCACTTAAAGGAGTTGTTTCAGATTTTATGTCCAACTGGTCAATTAACAACACAAGCTTATCTCTCAACAATTTATATTGACCACTTAAATTTTTTGCCCAACCACGCAAAAATTGCCGTAAGTGTCGAATTTTATTCTGCCAACGTTCCACCGGGCTATTTCCCTCTCTTATAGCCATCCATTCTCTACGCACCAACTCATAAAAACCATCATGACGCATCCATGATAATTCAAATGAGAAGTTACTCTTATTACCGATATGGGCATGATCTCCGGAGTCTAAGATCAATGGTGTATGGTCCGACCCCGCTCGAGTCAAAGCATGCACCGTCACTAGGGGATACTTCTGTTCCCATTCAACACTAGCAAGAAAACGATCCAGTTTTTCGTAGGTCTGGACCTCGCCCCTACTTGCCCATGTGTATTGGCGTCCCGATAATTCTAGCTCTTTTAAATCAAGACTCTCGATAATAGCATTAAAAATAAATGGCCAACGCGCATTAAAATTATCGTTATTCTTTTCTTCCTGACGCCTAATAATATTAAAATCACCTCCAATTAACATCGGAAGCTGTTCATTCTCACTAATCCGAACTAGTTCAGCTAGGAAGTCTGGTTTTTTGGAGTCTTGTGCAGCCCCGTAAACTACCACAAAAGCCCAAAGGAAACCATCAACCTTAGTTTTCACTCGAAACTTCACACAAAAATCCCCAGACACAACGGTTTGTGCCACTAGAGATTCGTTGTTGAAACCTATCAACATCCCTCCGGAACGGCCATGCGGTGGTAGACAGAACCAAGAAAAATCTTTACCCCCAGCAAGAAACTGTAAGAAATGAGTGGAACACGATGATCTCCCCGTTTCTAACAAAGCTATGAAGTCTAGCTTGTGTTGCTTAACAAATTCATTAACAGCCACATGCTTAGCCTGATCTCCGAAACCATTACTATTCCAAATTAAACCCCGCATTATTACTTTTTAAACAATTTCAGTCTAGCGCTTCTACGTGGTTTGTATTGTCCGCTAACAATCTTCTTACGATTACGTTTAACCGTTTGAGAGATTGTGCGAAGATCCGTTTGATCTTCAGCCAATTCAATATCAACATCAATAAGATCCTCACACAAGCTCGTTGCCTTTCTCATAACCAAACTTGAGTTATCATCATCTAAAACCTCCGACATGTTGTTCTTAAGGTAGTTAATGGTTCTAGTACGCTCCTGTTCCAGAATACCCGCTATAGAAGCCGCAACATGATCTTTATTTTTACCTAATGAAACACCTAACCTATCCGCTCTCGAAATAATCTCAGAATCTGAAAAAGATAATAACGATAATTTAGAATGCAAAGAAATACCTGAAGCGAAGGCCAAATCTTTCTTATGCGCGAGCGCGATCGCCCTCTGCTCCTGAGGCAGATCCGCATCCGGCTTCGCCCTAAGACGAGGACTGGAGCGCACCTCCAGTTCGTCCATGGCTAGCCCGCTGTACGCCAAAATCTCCGCCTGAGATGGCCGATGTGCGGAAGGAGGTACCGCTGCCAACCCCAACCCGCCTGGTTGAGGTGAGCAGTACCCCTCATCCACCATAGCAGCGTCCGAGACGTCCCCCCCCAACCCGCCTGGTTGGGGATGAGATGCCATAGTCCCGCTGAACGCCTCGTATAGGTGGCGCGGTGTCATCTCCACAGCCCCGCCACGTGGCTCATCATATGACGGAGAACGAGTGCATGGTCTGGTCCGTCCGCTCGACTGCCCATACCCGCACTGCACCGAAGATCCCCCACGCATGGGTGACGCCAAACCAGCCGGCGGGAGAGGACCACCCGCGCCGGCCTCCCCCACGGAAGGTGACGGCTGCACGCGGCCAATGCTCGAGGACGACGAAAGAGTAGCCGCATCGACCTTCGCACCGTGGTCTATGTGCCCCGCCATACCCAAAGCCGCAGCCGTAGGTGCCTGTGGGCCGATCTTCTGCCCCAAAGCTCTGAGATAAGCACGCGCCTCGAGCAGAGATTTAGCGACCATAGGTGAAAGAGAGACACCGGGGGAAAACGTGTTCTTCCCCCCCATTCCCCTCATTCTGAGCAAGCGAACCACCAGCTGCCGATCCGCCATTATTTTCTTTAGCTTTAGAAGTGACATCAGCCCCATTAGAACCATCTTTCGCCTTCGAATTACCATTATCCTCCCCATCATCACGACGGTCATCCTCTTTTGGGTCCACCGCCATGCCATCCTCTACATCGGAATTGGGGTTCTCCACTGAAAATTTAAGCTCATAAAACCCATCTTTGATGAAAACGTGCCATTTATCAGGAATAAGAGTGTAGTCCATACATCCCACGAGAATCCGCAACACCCCATGTTTCCTCGTATATTTCATATCCACTCTGAGAGTTTTACCAAACAACGACCCAAGGCTCCATAAAAGCAAGAAATCACCCCGATTTGGAGGAGGGATATCCGAGACCCTAACCCAAATTTCCGGTAGCATCCACAGGGGTTTCATTTGAGTCGCCCATGCCTCCACGGTCAGAACACAGCTGCTGCTAGGGACATGACATGCCCCAAATACAATCATGCGATCTAACTCAGCTCTCGAAGGGAATGACACTTTGAAGACGTCTTCTCCAACCTGTGTTACATCCCACTTGAATTGATCCGAAGGAACCAGACGTTGTAACTGTGTAATCACCGCATCAACAGAAAGCGATCCTCCTGTTACCGATAGTTTACCAAGCCGAGCTGAGTCAATTTTCGGCCGATATGTCCCCGTTGGCACTGCCTCGTAAAACATGAGGCCCTCATCAAGGAAACCATGTGTAACCACCTGTTGTTTAGCTTCAGTTAGGAGATGACAATCCTCCGGAGAGTGCCCAGATCCCTCGCAGTACTCACACACCTCTATAGGACAGTCGATACTCAGATGTCCCTGCACCCCACACTGAAAACACTTGGCCTTATCATTTTTCTTAGCCTTTTTGGATGCCAGATCGTCATCGGAACCAACCATAGGACCATCGTGATCTGAGCTAGTAGCCACCGCTTGCAGCTTCTGACTCGCAGACCCACCGTCTGCCATAGTGGCCGCGGCCACACGTTGCGCGGCGGCGCGGTGATCAGCTCCAGTGACCGGCAGAGGCACCGGAATCCGCACCGCAGCCGTGGCTATCGGAGGAGCAACAGCCACAGTTCCAGTACCCGTCGTCGCCGTCGAAACAGCCCCGGCAGCCACCACCTGCGCGGGCGCCGTATGCACCCCGGGCACACCCTGGGCGCGCAGGGCTGCAGTCACCTGCCGCACAACCGCTGCCACCGTGTCCTCCCGTATATCTCCCAAGCCAGAATCAGGCCTCGGCATCACCGGGCTCCGTCCCCTACCTCGACCTCGATAGTTCGAGTTGGAGCGGCCGCGGTGGAAGCCTCTTCCACCATTGTTATACTGGTTCGGCCCCCTGTATCCTCCGTTCGCATATCCCTGCTGACCACCGTTGAAGCCAGTGCCGGCATTGAAGGCGCCGAACGGCGCGGCGTAACCCGGCGTAACCTGGCGCGCATCGCCTTGGCGCTGGTCACCTTGCCCAGCCACACCGATAGGCCCTCCCTGCTGGTAGTTGTTGAAGACGAAGCCTCCCCTCCCCGGAGCGCCCCCCCCCCCCCCGGTTTGGTTGGCCGCCGCCACGCGCTCCTCCACGGCCATCGCCATAGAACCCTCGTCCGCCCCCTTGGTTCGCCATCGCGATCGGTGGCGTCGCACGGGAGTGTCCGTGACCTAGACGTCGTGGTGCCGTTCGATAACTCCAGCATATACTTAGATCTTCAAGATCTCACACCGGCTAGTAGGCCTGAAGCTTCGCGCCACATATGGCTTAAAAACTGCTAAATATTGTTAGATCTGTGGTATACTACAGGATTGCTATACTTAGCAAGTGCATCAAAAGCTTCTTAATGAAATCCGTGTTATTTCCTAGTACAAAATCCATCGATCTCACGAATTATTAATGAGCACAAAGCAGTAATAGTACTACTACTAGTGTATGCATGCCTCCTGTGAACTATTCTTCAATAGAGATGAGTACTCTAGTACTATTTGGAGCTATACATGCATCGTGTGAGGCTGCTAGCTTGCATGAGCACAAGATGGAAAAATTGATTCTTGCAAAGGGCTAGCTAGTCATGTAGCTATCTGTTCATGTCATATCCATGTCTCACTCTTTTGCTACTAGTACACGACATGAAAAAAATAATTACGGCTAATATAATTTGTGCAACCTGTCTGGGTGGGTGCCGAGGAGAGAAAACTTAATCAGGCAAGGCTGTACATACCATTTTCTTCTCTAAATAATTTCTCCTGTGTTTAACCTGGATTAAACAACCTTAAATGGCTGGATATCTTACATGCAATCATAAACGCCTTGGTTGATGAACGATCTGTGACGTGAACGATACTTTGTGATGTTAAATGGTATACACGATTTGTTTGAGAACAGACACCGTCGTGATCAGGGTTTCTATGGCATACCAAGCCCGAGACGGTCGATACCTGAAATAATGGTACGCGGTTAAAAACCGGTATCAGTGTGGATTGAGTTTGCCTCACACAAGTAGGGGACTCGGCGTCGTGATTCTCGGAGATGGGTACTACCATTGGAGGGGATTGCGACGGTCATACGTATGACTTTGTGATGTTTACTTTTAATTGAATGGTTGCGCAAGCTGATTAAATTCCAGTGTTTATAAGCTTTTTCTCTAACGTGTCTTTAGATTTTATTAATTGACATTTTTTTTAAATTATTCTCTTTTCCTTGCTGAGTATGTCCCAACATACTCACGGCCACTCTCTTTTCTCTGGTATGTGTAGTGTTGAAGGAAAATGAATCGGATGGAGAAGGCAATGAAGTTATAGCTAATAACTAGGCACCTAGGCCAGAGTGTTGTGTTTACTGTTTTACTTAATTTAGACATGAATAAATAGAGGGGATGACACGGTGCAAGTGTAGTACGATAAGGCTATTATACTCTATGTTCTATTATGCCTCCTTTGTAAGCTGCAATGTACTACTGAATAAATAGAACCTGAATGTGCTTTGTGCTCTTAACACTGAGAAAATACTACGTACGCCTTGTATGCTTATGGGGTTTTATCTCATAAGGATACGGCGGGCTGTTGCGATTATTTCTCCGCTTAGTCGGGGCGTGACATGACAGACCCAATTAAATGATATACTATGAGACCGCGTCATTACATGTTGTTAGTATAATCATAGAAATGTTAGAGTATCACATGTCCTTAGACCATGTGAATATCTAGTTCCTACTTACCATACGTTTTACCTTGATGATGTCAAACGTTACCCGTAACAGCATAATCATAATGGCAGTCCTCGGGTGCTTTGAAAAAGTGCGTCTAGGACGTGATAGTTCAGGATTGGGATTTGCTCCTCCGACGATAGAGATATACTTTTGGGCGCTCTCGGTATTACAGTATCCATCATGTCTGGCCAGACATAACGTGATGTGATCAACGGGGATACCGGAATATGGAAACGAGAAAAGAGAACAAACTGGCAACAAGGATAATTAGGTATCGTAATCAAGTGTTGCTTCAAAGGGATACCGATATAATCTCGCCTCGGGTTATGGTATGTATCGCAACGCAAAGGGAATTGTGTACGGGAACAGAGGTTCACTCGAATTCATTCGTGTAACTGTAGAAATCAATATGGATGTCCAAATCCTGCTATTGATTATTGATTGAAACGAGTTTCGAGTCAAGTCTACATTTTTGCTGAACCTGCGGGGTCACACGCTTAAGTGTCATCGGTCTGTTGAGTACTAGGATGTGATATTAGTATGAGATAATGTCGATTGAATGGTTTCGAGAACATCAAAATAGTTTCGGAGAGAAACCAGAAAAATTCTGAAGTATCGGGAAAGTCTCGCGAAAACCTAAAAGCACTTGAAGGGTCTAGGAAGATTCTAGAATATTCTGTAACCTTCTAGAATGTTCCGGAAGACACCGTGGGCTATATGAAATGAATGAGTGGTAACTCCACTCTTTTATGTGTATGATATTAAGGAGTGGTAACCCCCTCTTTTATGTGCATGGGTTTAAAGAGGAGGTAACCCCCTCACTAATGGACCAGCCATTATATGGAGGTTTCTCCCCTTGGCCTTCCCCTTTGGGCTATATAAGGAGAGGAGGAGCAGCCCTCAAATTCATGCTAAGTGGTTGAAAGGCTGTTGCCTCCTCCCTCTCTTTCTCTCACATTTTCACATACGCTGTAAGACTACTCGTGCTCCAGATTCTCTTTGTCATGGACGGCAGAGCGCTGCTAGACTGGTGGTCACGTATGCGTGGATACTGGCAGAGGGATCATACATTCGATCCTAGGAAGGAGTGAAAATCTACACCTAGCTGCAGGGATCTGCATCAACGGTTCTTCACCAACAATCTACTTCTGCTACCTGTTGTTGGTAATGATTTAGATCGTCATCTCTCTTGCACCTTCATAGTAGATCCTGGGTTTATGCGTAGGACGAATTTTTTTTATTTTCTACTACGAACCCAACATGTACTCCAAACACATCATGTTGCTAGGGCCGGGGTTTCAGAACAGTTGCCACACATAGAAGGTCCCATGTTCTGATTATGGAATTTTCATCATCGTCGCAAAAGTTGTGTAACATATCAGTTGCATTTGTAATTGGAAGCCTAACAAGATTGCCTCTGTATGTGTCACGGATATCAAACCGGTCACTCTTCGACAGCAACACAGCGGGTTTGGAATCTGCGCACAGATCAAACACTTTGGTCACCATTCCTTTAGTGAACACAAACCTTCTGAAGTTGTGATTGAACTCACGCAGCTTAGCATCTGTATTCACTCCAACATAATCAATCAACCGATTGGGTACGGTGAAATAAGCAATGTTCAGCAGCGACCGAAAGGCACTATGTTGCTCAATTACAGCTCTCTCCCTCGGGCTAAGTTTATCTGCAATTGAGCGCAGACGTTCTTTGCAGCAAACCTATCCTTTGAACACCATGAAGCATCCTGCTCATAAGCCAGAAAACAAAACAAAAAAGGGAATCAATATGTTGCTATCTTGATTTACAATACTATTATTACTATAAGCACTTGTATTGCTTCACTAGATAATTATTTTTCAGCTCCCATGACAAAAAGTACTCAACAACTGTCGGATTAGCAAAAGTTAAACCCAGTTACATAAGCACAAATGCACAAAACATAACTGCTCAACACCTATATTGCTTAACTAGTTAATCATAATTATTGGTGATACAAAAAATAGTTGTACAACACCTAGCTTGCTTCACTAGTTAAACATAATTGCACCTCCAAAGGGAGAAGAAAAGTTCAGAAACTGTCAGATAAAAATATAAACAAAATACAATAGCAGCAACAAAAAATGGGTAGAAGAGCATAAATATTGATAAACAAAAACTGCTACTAGATGAAAAAGACATAGATTGCTTGGCTTGCTACTAATATTTCCGCCTCCAATATATCGAAATTCAGAAGCCTGTCAAGTAAACTTAAATGGCACACAATTGCAGCAACAAACAATGGGTACAAAAGCATAATTATTGATCACATAATGAGCAATACAAACACATCTACAATCTATTTCAAATTTTCTGCTGAAAATCAAAGCGTTCCAATGATGAACAAGCATGGCATTATTTTGCTATTGACAACACAATGCTTTACACACAAAAACTAAGCAACTGAATACAACAATTTTCTGCTAAAAGGCTAGCACTAGATTGAGAGTGGGGAAGGAACTCACTGCCATTGTTACGATGTTGACAACACAAGGGGAGCAGCTGCAGTCACAACCCACTGCTTTGACCTGACCAATTCCAACACAGAACAACCCATATCTAGGCGAATTCATATTCATATCAAACAAAAATAAAAAACACGGCAACAGAAATAGAGTGTTGTTCGAGCATGAGGGGTGGCGTGTGAGTACAAAACTCACCGGAGAAGTTCACCAAAGGGGACCTGCTCACACGCCGGTGACGTACACTTGATCTGGTTGATGATAATACCTACGACAAGAAGAAATCAGAGCTGCTAGATAGGAAAAATGGTTGGGGGCGAAGATGACAATGACCGTTGCATACCTAGATGGCACTGAACGGTGGTCGGAGCCGGAAAGGGCCGAGAATGGACGGCGGCGAACGCGGGCCACCGTCGTAGAAACTATAACAAAATCGAGTCAGATTGCGGGGAGGGAGGGGAAGGACAACGCACGGAGGAGGAGGGGGTGGGGAGTAACCTCGGGAAGCTGGATGGCGGTGGCCAGAGTAGTAGGAGCGGCGAAATCGGCGACGGCGCGCGGGTCACTCCTGATGTCGCCTCCCCGTCGTGGTTTCTTTCTCCCCACGCTCCCGACGTGCGTGGTTGTAACGGGAGCCTTCCAGCAATAACGGGGGAGGTAGGGGATGGGGGGTTGCAACATTTTTTATCCGAAAGGGGCACAGAAAAAGAATGGTCAACGTGGCCGCTCGGGTACGGCACGATCCAACGGCGCGCGGGAGGATGCTCCTTATATTCAGGATCGGGCCTATAAACCTAACAACCCCACCACGCCATAGATCTCGTCTCACCTCGGAGCGAAACCCATATGTAAATGAGAGCGCGAGCGATCTGGACCTGGGGATGGAAGGAGTCGCCGTCCCGTTCCTGGAGCGAGAGGAGGAGCTTGGGCAACCATGGGGTCCTCCGCGGGAGCCGTCGCCGTCCTCCTTCCCGGCCGATCTTCTCCCGCCGGAAAGTGATGAAGTTGAATCTTTTGATCTATCATTTCTCTCGGGGATGCAGCCTGAGGATTTGTCCCAGGAGGAGTGGTGGCCGGATGTAGATCTACCAAAGGAGTTGAAGATGTTCATCATCGCCCCCAACCCCGTCGGACCTCAGTGACGAGCAGGTAGCTTGATCGATTCACCGGTCACGCCTGTTCTTGTTGGTCGATTCCGCGGTCTAATATTGTTATCTACTACTAGTACTAGTACTATGTCCTTTCTCAAGGAGCATGGGTGTGTAATCTGCTACTCGACTACTTAATTTGATCTGTGTATCACTTGTGTTCGATTCTGTGTTGTGCAATACATGGAGTGTGGACGATTCCGCTAATTTAATTTGTCCTTGTGAACGGAGATTTGGTGTACCTAGGCACAGGTGCTCCTACCAATTCAGAAAATTCGAAAAATATATTTAGGAGTTCTAGAAAATTCTGGAAAAAAAATCCTTAAGTAGTTAGTGATATACTACATTATAAACGTGCAAAAAATAAATTTTAAATACTTTGTATTTTAAATTCCAGATACACTTTGTATTTTAAATTAAAATTTTACACGTGTGTGGGATGTCCTGACCGAGCAAGAAGTGGCGCCACGGGTTGCCGTTTCACTTACGACAAGAACTCCTGTAATAACCTGGTCTTCTCGCCGTTATTGCGCTCGCGTTGCCTTGATAACATGAGATGAAATCTCTTTTTCTCCAACGGACGTGTGGACCGCCCCATGATGGGACGCTTCAGAAGGGCTCTCGCCTCCCTGGAATTGAAGGAGATTTACCTGAACGGTCGAAGGTTTACTTGGTCCAATGAGAGACAGCAAGCCACTTTAGAAAAGCTTGACAGGGTCTTCGCGACCGTGGATTGGGAAGGGCGATACCCCAATGCCTTCTTGTCGGCTCTTTCCTCGGGGCCCTCTGATCATTGCCCCCTTCTGCTGGAACTCTCCCCGGATCTGACACAGGGACGTAGGTTCCAATTCCAGTCTTTCTGGCCGAAGATAGAGGGCTTCCATGAGGAGGTCCAAGAGGCTTGGGCCTCCACTCTGCACGAACCAAACCCCTTCAAAAGGCTGGACTCCAAATTTAGAATCACGGCCAAGAGGCTTTCTAGCTGGAGCGCCAAATTCGTGGGCAATGTCAAAGCGCAGATACTTCTTGCCAACGAAGTTATCTTGCGCTTGGATGTAGCGATGGACAGCAGAGACCTGTCGGTGGATGAGCTAGGCCTACGGAGGTTGCTCAAGAAGAAACTGCTTGGTCTTTCTTCGTTGGAACGCTCTATGGCGAGGCAGAGATCCCGTATCTTGTGGCTGCGGGAGGGGGATGCTTGCACAAAGTTTTTCCACCTTCAAGCGAGTCATCGGAGGAGGAAGAACTTCATAGGGCATTTGTTGGTGGATGACACCCGGATCACTGACCACGTGGACAAAGCAGAGGCGATTGATGATTTCTTTGATGGGATGCTCTCGGTGGTAGAGGATCGACCTTTCTCCCTCGACCTGGATTTCCTTGGTCTTCCCACATCAGACTTGAGTCACCTAGAGGGAGACTTTACAGCGGAGGAAGTTTGGTTGGCCATTCGGGGGATGCCCCTAGACAAATGCCCAGGGCCAGATGGTTTCTCCAACCGTTTCTTTGTGTCCTGTTGGGACATCATCAAGGTGCACATTTTGGCAGCTTTCGATTCCCTCTCTCGGCTAGACACGAGGGGATTTGGGGCCGTGAACCAGGCTTTTGTTACTCTCCTTCCGAAAAAGCCTGGTGCCGAGGAACTGAAGGACTTTCGGCCCATTAGCCTCATTTATGGGTTTGCCAAGCTGGTTGCAAAAGTCCTAGCGACCCGCATCGCCCCGGTGCTCCCTAACCTGGTGGGCGCTCATCAAAGCTCCTTTATCCGTGGACGTTGTCTGCATGATAACTTCATGTTGGTGCAATGCACGGCAAGGAAGCTCCATAGCTCGAGGACGCCGTCGGTCCTCTTCAAGCTTGACATCACCAAAGCTTTTGACACTGTTCACTGGGCTTTCCTGCTGGAGATCTTGCAGAAGCTGGGCTTCGGCGATCGTTTGATCGCGTGGATTTGCGCCTTACTAGGATCTTCCTCCACTAGGATCCTCCTAAATGGTGCCCCGGGAAGACGGATCGGTAATAGGAGGGGGCTTCGACAGGGAGATCCGCTCTCCCCGCAGCTGTTCATCATCGTTATGGAGGTGCTCCACTTGCTCTTAGAGAAGGCCGTGGAGCTTGGATTGCTTGCACCTCTGGCGACTAGAGGATTGAAGCAGCGCACTTCAATATATGCTGATGATGTTGTGACCTTCATCAAGCCTGATTTACTGGATCTCAGGACTCTTGCGAGCATTCTGGAGGACTTTGGCCGCGCCTCTGGACTACATACAAACCTCAGCAAGTCCTCGGCGCAGCTCATCAGGTGTGGGGAAGAGGTGGCAGAATTGGTGGAACGGGAAATGCACTGTCAGATCCTGCAATTCCCGCTGCGTTACCTTGGGCTTCCGCTGACTCTCAAGAAACCCACGACTTCGCAGTTGCGATATGTGGTTGAGAATGTGGTGGATCACCTCCCTAGCTGGCGAGCTGGCTTGCTCAATAGAGGGGGTAGACTTGAGTTAGTCAAAACAACCCTGGCGGCCACACCTATCTTCTCTATGATGGCACTGGATCTACCTGTGGAAACCCTAGGGGAGATTGACAAGGTGTTGAGGGGTTTTCTCTGGAAAGGCAGGAAAGAAGTCCAAGGTGGGCATTGCTTGGTGGCTTGGGACAAGGTCTGCATGCCAAAGCAGCTTGGAGGTCTTGGTATCCCCAACCTTCGTCTGCTGAACCAAGCCCTCAGGGCAAGATGGCTGTGGCTTAAGAGAGTGGATGGCAATAAGCCGTGGACAGAATTCAACATTCAGGTCCCCAGAATAGTGCGACAGATCTTTGAGGCGGCTACTTTCTCGGCCCTGGGAGATGGTTCATCCACGTACTTCTGGACGGACAACTGGCTTGCCGGAGGAAGAATCATGGACTTAGCCCCAAATTTGTTCCTCCGGATCCCCAAGCGTGCGAGGCGGTCCAGGATGGTTAAAGATGGTATTCAGGGAGGGTGGATCCAAGATGTCCCATCTGACCTGGGAGGGATCGAGATCCAGGAGCTGCTCTTTATCGCAGATCAGCTGGTGGAGGTCACTTTGACTGAGGGGGTGGATGACTGTTTCGTGTGGCGGCTGGAGCCAAGTCGTCCCTACTCAGCCAGATCCATGTATCGAGCCCAGTTTGCAGGCAGGATCGGTCTAGGTGGAGCCAAGGAGATCTGGAAATCACGGGCCCCAGCCAAGTGTAAGATCTTCCTATGGCTGGCATTACGAGGGAGGTGCTGGACCGCTGACAGGCTAGCGTGCAGAGGACTCCCCCATCCTCCAGCTTGCCCCTTTTGCGACCAGGCCGAGGAAGATATCAACCACATTCTGCTTGGATGCGTCTTCGCCCGCGAGGTCTGGGCGTGCTTCAAGAGGGCTTGGGGGCGGACTCGGAGCTGACGGTGCCCCTTCAGACGCATACTCTCGACTCTTGGCTGCCTACTTTGCGACACACAAGGGACGAGTGGACGGCGGTGGCCCTAATCTATTGGTGTCTTTGGACGCACAGGAACGACATTGTCTTCAATGGGGCTAGGGCTTCGGTCTTAGCGGTTCGGAGTAGGATTTTTGAGGAGGCCGAGCTTTGGCGCTTGGCTGGCCTCTTTAGAGCTAGGCTTGCCTCGGTGGACAGGTGGAGATGTAGCGAGTAGTTCATTCCCTCCCTCCGCGGTGGAGTGGTTGCGTCCTTGGCGTCTGTGCCAACCGCATTGTAACTGACCAGCTTGGTCCTTCTTCTTGAAACAGATACACCTCCCAGGGTGTATCCTTGAAAAAAAAATCTCTTTTCTCAAGAAAAAATAAAACACAACCGAGCTAGTAGTTGCGTTTAGTTGATTAGCTACCATTTCCTACTATACATTGTCAATGCGAATCAAGTCAAGTACGGATTACGTTGGTAATTGACTGTCCTAGTAGGATTGTTGGTCTCGCCGGCCCGGATACAGATACACCCGTAGGTAAAATGAAAACCAAGAAACGATACGCACCTTTTGTTTCCCCCCATTGATGGGTGACTAGGAGAAAGATTTCCTCCCCTCTATCTCCTTCGGCGAGTCTGTCGATTCGCCTCCCCTCTGCCTGACATTCCGGCGGCTAGTGACAGGGAGGGGAGTCCTGGTGTCTGGGCTCCGGCTAATAGATAGGTTTGGGTTTTACTCCTCGCAGGGACTGCGTTCAGACGGATGGTGACGCTTGTTTTTGAGTCGGTCTTTCGGGCTCCGATCCTCCATCAGGACGGACTAGAAAGAGCTCCGACTAGACTCTGCTAGCTCCCAAGGCAGCAATGTTATGGTTTCTCGTCATGGGTACGCACCAACGAGATTTGGTATCATGTTCTTCAGATCAAATCAAGGGTTCAACGACGTTGATTGCGGCTCCAAGGCACTATTCTTTTAAGGGACGTGCACAAAGACTTCCGTACTATCATCGAGAAGGTCACGCTGGCTCCGGCATGGGAGCAACATCGGAGTGTCGGCGGCTCGTTCTGTCAGTGGCAGTGGCCGTTTGGTGCTGCGGGAACCGCTTAATTTGTTTTTTGTATGGTTTTTTTTATTTCTGCTGAATTTTTATCATATATATTTATGTGTTATGACGGATCAAATCCTGATTTGAACCCCATTCTATTTTTTCAAAATGAACCATGAATTATAATGGACTCGCACCATGACTATAGCGATGGTCAGAAAAGTTTCGGAACATTCATCAAGAATGCATGTTTTACGGGGTCAGGTCCATGGGAGGGCAGTCGGTCCGTCGGGGCAGATGGCGGCATCACATCAACAATTGATTTTGTTTTTTTAAAGCAGTCAGCTCTGCACACAGCCCTGGGCCACTGGGCCAGTAAGGCGCACGTATAAGATGCTCAGTATAAGAAATAAAACTAGGAGCCCAGGCCCATCACGCATGGCTGCTGCAGGCGTAGCGCTAGCGCGTAGGCAGAAGCTCGATCTAGCTAGGAAGTTGGCTCCCTATCGGAGTCGGACTCCGCACTTTCCTTTCCCGTGCACGAGATCGGGCCTATAAACATAACCACCCCACCGCGCCATAGATCTCGTCTCACCTCGTAGCGAAACCCAAAGGTAAACGAGAGCGCGAGCGATCTGGGCTTGGGGATGGAAGGAGTCGCCGTCCCGTTCCTGGAGCGAGAGGAGGAGCTTGGGCAACCATGGGGTCCTCCGCAGGAGCCGTCGCCGTCCTCCTTCCCGGCTGATCTTCTCCCGCCGGAAAGTGATGATGTTGATGAATCTTTTGATCTATCATTTCTCTCGGGGATGCCGCCTCGGGATTTGTCCCAGGAGGAGTGGTGGCCGGATATAAATCTATCAGAGGAGGAGTGGTGGCCGAATGTAGATCTACCAGAGGAGTTGAAGATGTTCAACATCGCCCCCAACCCCGTCGGACCTCAGTGACGAGCAGCTAGCTTGATCGATTCACCGCTCACGCATGTTCTTGCTGGTCGATTCCGCAGTCTATAATACTGTTATCTACTGCTAGTACTAGTATTTCTCAAGAACCATAGCTGTGTAATCTGCTACTCGACTACTTAATTTGATCTGTGTATTACAGTACTTGTGTTCGATCCTGTGTTGTGCAACAATATGTGGACGATTCCACTAATTTAATCTTGTTCTTGTCTCGTTTTAAATAATACATATCCCAATCAAACGACCTCACCTCTTGATGATACCCCCGCTGTTTTCTATTGTTGTATTGTATCTCCACGCTTTCGAAGTTGTTGCAGCAGTTCCCAACTAAAATGGTGGTTGCATTTCGTCGACTACTGCTCCCCAAGCAGGTAGAAAATATGTGGTACTACAGGCAATCCTTAGTGACTTTGATGCATACAGTGTTCTTAGTATATCAGAATATGCAGTCTTTTTTTCTTTTTTGAGATCAAACATGCTGCACTTATATTAGTAACCGGCACCCTCGGATGCTACCAGGTTCAAAGCGTAACCAGGGGCACACCACTATCCAAGTCTTACAAAGTTTATTTTCGCAGCCATCTTTTGCTAATGGAAAACGCTATGTATCATCCGGACGATTCGACGCGCACGTCCTCCGCCTCGGACGCGTGATGCGTGTCGCGGTGGGCCCCTCCACGAGACGTCTTCCTTCCTCGTATCCTTATCTTCTCTAGAGAAAATCGAGGCCAGAGAAAAACGCATCCAGATCGATCCCCCACCTCCGCTCCCTGCCATGTCACGAGCACCCGATTCCGGCGAATCCCACCGCCCCTCTCCTTCGGTGGCGACGACGGCTAGCTCCTGTCATCCCCTCCCTCTTCTCGCTATATCCATGGCTGGTGGCTCTCTCTCCCAACCCATGGAGCTCGAGCCTCTCCCCTAACCGTGCACTCGTGCTTGGAGGCCGACGAGCTCGCGGCTGAGCCGTCGGCGTTGCCTCGCGCCCGAGCTTGCTGTGGTGCCCCCGGCCAGCTCTGTCCCATCAGCGAGCTCATCCGCCGCCCATCCATGGCCGTGGAAATGGCACAGCTGCTGCCATCACGCGGCGGTGCCCTGTGCTGAGAGAAACGGCGGACCTGCTTCGAGCCGTAGCCGGGACATATGATGCAGCTCAGAGGACTTTCTTTCCTACAAGGTGTGCATTTTTTTGCAATTTTTGCAGCAGTTTTTTTCTCAACATGAAGCAAATCAACACCGATTGTAGAACAAATTTGTCAGCGACTTTTGTTTTTTTGCATCCTAAGAAAAACTTTTTTGCTATGATAGTCTCTTATTTTTGTTTTGCATCGGAGAGGAAATTTTTTTACTACCCGTGTTCTTCCCTTTTTGCTTGCCAAGAAGAACAACTTTGCTACTGATGTTATTTCTTTTTGCATCATAGTAAGGATAAATTTGCTATGACCGGACTTATTTTTGTTTTGCATCTGAGGAGAAATTTTTGCTAACGATTTCTAACATTTTTGCATCCTAAGAAGGATAATTTTGCTAAAGATGTTATTTTGTTTTGCTTCATAAGAAGAATAAATTTGCTCTGGCCACTTTTTTTGTTATGCATCAGATGGGGAATTTTTTTGCTAGCAATGTTATATTGTTTTGCTTCTCACGAAGAAATTTTTTCTAACCATGGTGGACAACAATCCCCACAGGTGACACAAGTGCTATGAGCGGCCACGGGCGAAGCTTCGCAGCGCCTTCTCCGGCGATGGCCAGGCGGCGTCTTCTATGACGAAGGGGCGGCACCGGTGCAGCGAGCGGCCACCGGCGAAGCCCGCCGGCATCTTCTCCGGCGAGGGGTGGGCTGTGTATTCTCCGGCGAGGGGCGGACGGCATCTTCTCCGGCGATGCTGCGGGCGGCGTCTTCTCCGGCTTCCTTGCAGGAGGGCGGTGCTGCTCGGGACATGTCGAGCGAGGATTCATGTGTTTTCCTTTTTGCTTTTCTCTTTGTGTGGGCCTCCTTTTTTGTGTATGTGACTCGTTCAGTGTGACACGTGTCAAACGATGGATGCGGGGGATCGGAACTTCCGATCCCCCGGGGGACGCTCAGCACGCATCTTTGCTAATCGATGAGCTATCTCATTCCCTGTTCGGCGTACATGCTTGTCGAAGGTCCTGAGTGTCGCTTTGATGTCTTCAACCAAAGGTCCATGGATCGACATGTCCAGCTCCATATTTCTCAACTTTGAAACCGCACTCAAACTGTCTCATTCCAGTACCAGCTATGCTACACCATCTCAGTAGCCAGTTGCACACCTCGACGGCAGGCTAAAAGTTCAGCATGTTCCGGGTCGGGGAAAAATGGCATGTTCCTGCCTAAAACCCACTATGGTGATTGCGAAGCACCGCACCACCTCGACCGCTACCAGAATTATACTTATACGCACCATCAGTATTGATCATCTTCCATCCCTCCTCAGGCGGACACCAGTGTTCCACTTGTGAGGAAATTTGGGGCGTTGGGGTAGCCTTAACCTGCCTCCACTCCTCCAGAAGGAAGATTACCCGATTAGCTGTATTTTTTGGGTCCTCAATGGAGGTGGCCTCACGTGCATCATTGCGAGCTTGCCACAATTGGTAGAGAGTCATCAGACACAAAGCCATGTCCTTATCACTTGATTTACCTATCCAGTCCAGTACCAGCCAGCCAAAAAACGGTGATCGTGTGCTTGGGGCGGTGGTGAGGGTATCAGGAGATCAGAGAGCTCTCCGACTAACTCCCACGTCCTAATAGGATGGGGGCACGACCAGAACCTGTGCACTAAGGACTCCTCTCTATGGCAAACCACACAGCGTACCCCCAACTTAATTTTCCTTTGTTGAAGCTCCTGATCAAAATCAAGCCCGTTCTTCACCTGGCGCCAAGCATGCACCTTGATCTTATTTGGCACATCAGCTCCCCAAAGTGCCAGCCAACTTTGGTGTTCAGCAGAGGACAAAGAGGAGCTAGCATGGCCAGCATGCCTCAGTTTGAGTTGATTTTTTAGGTGATATGAATACTTTACACTGAAGATCCCGTTTTTTGATGTAGTTCCATGAAAGATAATCATCAGTTCCGGATCGACCGACGGGAATATTCTGAATGTCATTCATATCACCTTCAAAAAGAAGACTCCTTGAATTTCTCTTCGTCCCACCCCATGCCCCCGGGGAGCAGGAGTTCTTCAACACGATCTGACTTCTACATCTTGTTGATGACCCAAAGGCCGTTATAGGCTTGCTCGTGGGATCCAATCGTCCTGCCATATCGAAATGTCCGATCCATTACCCACACGCCATATAAGCCCTTCTTTCAAAAGCTCCCTACCATGCAGAATATTCTTCCAGGTAAAAGAAGCATTCCTAGGGCACCCCGCTTTAAAAAAATCCATCTCGAAAGTACCGGGCTCGAAGGACACGGGCACAAAGAGAGTCAGGCGTAGTGAGGATTCTCCAAGCCTGCTTTGCAAGGAGAGCTTGGTTGAAGTCCTAATAGTCCCGGAAGCCCATACCACCTCTTTCTTTTGGCTCACACATTTTCTGCCAACTAATCCAATGCACTTTTCGCTGCCCATTCGCTGCACCCCACCAGAAACGAGAATATATAGATGTTAGTTGCTGGCACATAGATTTTGTCAGTTGAAAACAGCCCATAGAATAAGTTGGCACCACATTTCACAAGAGTTTCCTTCCCTACCTTCAACAAGCCCTACCCCTTCTATCCACGCACCTTCCCCCAAGATCTCTCAGGTAAATGTTTAAAAAACCCCATTTTTTGATCGGCCGACCATGGTTGGCAAGCCGAGGTACTTTTATGATAATGCTTCACAAGAGATCCCAATAACATTTTTTAGGGGAGTACGATCCTCTATTTGGCATCCTTTACCGAAAAAAATTGAAGACTTATGGGGGTTCACGCGCTAGCCCGAACACACCTCATAAGCTTATAAAACTGATTTCAATGCTGCTAGATTCTCCAAAGAAGCCTCCAAAAAACCAAACTGTCATCGGAAAGGAGAAGGTGGGTGACATTGGGACTTGTCGCACCAAAATTGAACCCTGCTACCCGTCGATCCCTCTGGGCCTAAGAAAGAAGAGCAGAGAAACCTTCAACACAAAACAAGAAGAGATATGGGGACAAAGGGTCCCCCTGCCGCAAGCCTCCTGACGGTAAGAAAGAGTCAGAAATACCACCATGTAATTTGATAGCCGGCCGCACAGTTTTAACACACCTCATAATCATGGTCAACCATCGAACTGAAAACCCCATTCTCAACATCATTTGTTCAAGGAAGTCCCACTCGACACGATCGTATGCCTTCATCATATCTAGCTTGACAGCACATAAAGGCTTCTTTCCCTTCCTTGTTCTGATCGCATGGACGCACTCATACGCAATTAGCACGTTGTCCGTGATCAACCTTCCCGGGACAAATGCACTCTGCTCCTCTGAGATCAAAATTGGGAGGATCCTCTTCAGCCTATTAGCCAAAGTCTTTGACACAATCTTGTATAGGAAATTGCACAAGCCAATTGGTCGATATGGAGCAAGCGTCTCCGCTGCATTAACTTTCAGAATCAACACTAGAATTGTATCATTAAAGTCCTCCGAGCACTCCTTGCCATTCAGGAAATCTCTCACTGCTTGGCAGAGAGACGACTTCAAAAACGACAAGTGACGTTGGTAAAATAGGGCTGACAGCCCATCAGGGCCCGACGACTTTATTGGACCCATTTGAAAAAGCGCATACTCGATTTCCTTGTCAGAGAACGCTGCAGTCAGCGTTGTGTTCATCTCCTCTAACATGACAACATCGATCAGATTAAGGATACATCTCTGTCAGTAGAACCTTTTGATCTGAATAAAGAGTGCTAGAAAGCCTCTGCTATCTCCCTCATACCCTTATCTGATTTACAGGTGGAACCATCATCATTCCGTAAGGATCAAATGGAATTTTTGAGTCTCCTGTGAGAGGCCATGTTTTGGAAAAATTTGGTGTTGCGGTCGCCAGCCTTAAGCCACTCCTGTCGGGACCGTTGTCTGAACATCACCTCCTCCTTCTCGTAAATCTCATGTAATTTATTCTCAATTGCAGTAACCTCCAGTGAGGTTCCAGCCTCCCTTGCTGTTGCACCTGCATCAACCAACTTGCTGCGTAGACACTTGATTTCAGCACAGACATACCCAAACGAGTCAAAACTCCAGCGTTGCATGTTCTGTGACATACCGCGTAGGCGCCCCCATAAATCATTAATCCCAACTGCATGTCCATCCCCTTTCTCTTCGAACATGAACCCTCGAGGATGTGATTTTGGCTTACGTGGTTCCTCCTGTATCTTGATCAAAATGGCCATATGATCAGATTCTTCTGTTGCAATGTGTTTAACTGTAGTACACGAAAATAATGGTACGTGAAAATCTGTTTTGGATATGCAGATTAATCATATCAATAAGAGGTGCAAAGTCTTTGATTGAAGGCTTAGTAGTACCCCATAGGCAGGCCTAGATAAGTAAAAGGCATTGATGCCACATTACATTCCAGAACAAGCGCCAAATCATTGGCCTCTTGTTGAGAAATATTGATGGGAATCATAGAATACTTGTGATAATTAACTTTGAGGCCGGTAATCTCTACATACAGATTCAACAACTCCTTGAAAACAAGCAATTGATCAGCAGGTACCACAACAAGTGTATCATCAGCATATTGCACTATAGGGTAATCACCTCCAATGGGAATGGGTAAATGGAACCTTCCATCCCTTAAAGCCAAGTTAACAATACTCTGCAGCAGATCCTCCCCCATCACATATATACTTGGGTACAAAGGATCACCTTGCCTGACCCCTCTTCTACAAGCAAAAGGTTTTCCAGCAACACCATTCAATAGGACAGAGGATGTATCAAAAGAGAGAATTTCTTTGACCCAATTAATGACCAAAGCAGGGAAACCCTTGAGTCTCAAGATCTTAAAAATGACACTATGCTCAATGGTATCAAAAGCCTTCTCAAAATCAATCTTGAAAACCGCAACTTTCTACTTGGAATGTTTACATTGAAATAGGTACTCAAAACACCAAGCCAGGTAATCCTAAATAGTTCTGTACTTGATAAATCCATATTGATTTGCATGAATACAATTGAAAATCTTTGCTTGAAATCTATTGGCCAAAATCTTTGTAATAAATTTGAGGCATGACTTGGTCAGATAAATTGGCCTAAAATAATTCAAAGTTTTCGGAGACAAAGATTTAGGAATCAATGTAATAAAAGTTCCATTTATACTCTCCAAAGGAACCTTTGCACTATGAAAATCATTGCATAGCCTTAGAAAATCATCCTTCTTAGTTGATCATAAATTCCCGGATGGAGCAGATGAAGTCTTGCAAAGTCAGATAAAACGTCGATGCAAAGGATACACAGTAATCGATGATTACTTGTATAAGCGCAGTACATCCAGAATTTTCAGCATTGCATATCGCCGAAAGAAGGACGGCAAATCCTGCAAGAAATCCATGTCAGAGATTGCGGAGATCATCTCAATCAAAAAGCATTATCCATAAAGCATTCCAAGCAGGGTTTTTCTGGCTTACAGCCAAGCAAGACGTGGAGCACATAGTTAATACATGTGTCGATTCCAGTTTTACACCAAGAAGATGAATATGTCGGCCCAAGAACTCAAGACTATTCCCATTACATGGCCATTTGTAGTTTGGAGGACTTACATATTTACTCGTTGCAGTAGATAAGTATACCAAGTGGGTGGAGGCTAAACCCATCAAAAAGCTTGACGGTGTGATAGCCCGAATTTTTTTCATAGACATAGTCATGAGATATGGCGTACCACACTGTATAATCAGGAATAATGGGACAAACTTTCCAATTGGAGAGCTGTCAAAATATTGCAAGCAAACAGGAATCCGCCTTGATGTAGCATCAGTGGCACATCCACAATCCAATGGCCAGGTTGAACGTATGAATAGTTCACCCTTGCAAGGAATACGCCCAAGACTCGAATCACCTCTTCATTGAGAAGCGGGAGCATTGGTAGAAGAGTTACCTTCCGTGCTTTGGAGCATACGCACAACCCCGAATAGATCAACGGGACAGACACCTTTTTTCCTGGTTTATGGAGCAGAAGTAGTGCTGCCAACCGACATGATCCATGATAGCCCTAGAGTGCAGGAATACGTTGAGGCAGATGCCGAAATTGCACGACAGGATGTCGTCGATCTTCTAGAAGAATAGAGAGAACTTGTGTTATAGAGATCCGTCATTTATCAGCAGGGTTTAAGGCAATATCATAGCCGGAAAATCAAGCATCGTTCTTTCAAAGAAGATGACTTAGTGCTAAGAAGGGTGCAGGAAAGAAAACACAAGTTAGCACCAGTTTGGGAGGGACCTTTCATCATTAGAAAAGCTATAAAAAAATGGGTCATACTACCTTGTATATATTTAGGATGATGAAGAAGACCCAAAAAATTAGAATCGCAAGAGGAAAAGACACATAGATGTAGAGCCAGGAGAGACAAAACGGCCTTGGAGCATCTAGTAGTTACATCCTTTCTATACCTAGTCCAATTCTATGTAAACATTATTGAGATCATGAAATAAAGTTTGTCGAAAATCCATTAAAATTCGTGTCTTTGTCTTATTCCATTAAGCATGTTCGGTCTTTTCTATTTCCCAATGATCTTTCAATTTGCTTCAATTTTAACCCAAATTTTGCATGTGTGCTCGGAGTTAAGAAAACTGAATTCTTTTAGCCTAAAAAGGTTACACAACACCGGATTTTTCTTGCTTACATGGAGTTCATGATTTTTAGCTTCTCATTAACATAAGTACAATCTGATTGTTCGTGTGCTGGGTCACTGGATTAGTAAATTAAAGGCCAAAGCGTATGATCTCATGATTCTGATTTAAGACTGATTGGCCTTTTGCCCGGTTACTCGGCTTTTAGATTCATACTTTCGGATTGCTCAAACACTAAGAAAGGTTAAACCATACAAACCATAGAACTTAAGTAATTGGAGATACGATTTCTTACAAAGATAAATTATAGGAAAAGCATATTTTTTATAAAAAAACAGGCACTTACAATGCACATAGATGAATTTTACATAAGATAAGAAATATAGCATTCTTCCGCCTTCTGGCATCCACACGACATGGATTTAGACGACGCCCACGAATTCCTCGTCATACTCATCATCGTCACTATTACTCAGATTCTCCGGAGTTGAAGGGATTTCTTCCTCCGGGAAGAAAGTGGTGGTGGAGACCATCTGAGCAATCTTGGAAGCATACCCCATGAGAAATTCGAAAATCTCCGCCCTCTAAATATCGGTATACCCTTGGGGAATACCAGTGACGACGCGCCAAGTCTTGGCGTTGGGGTAGTGCATTTGCATAATCCCAAGGGCCATGCGCACTCCACCAAGAGCGGCAGACTTCATTTAGGATTCCCGTTGGGGAATGACTTCGAAGAATGCATCCGGGAGTTGCCCAATGTCGGAATACTCATATTTTTTGTCTGAAAGGCACTTCCTCACAAGTTCCCTCTCGGCTTTCTTCATGTTATCGACGAAGCCGTCGAAAGCCCCGATGCGTTCTATCCGAGAAGAGTTGTCGCCTTTTGCTATAAAGTATGGAAAGGCAGATGTTAGCAAAACTCAGAAGAAAAATAATAAGTTTGAAACTGAAAGGGCAACCGGTAAAGCTAAAAAGCATACCAAGAATGTGTTTGTCGATTTCTGCGATCTCCCCCAGGCGGTCGTGAAGAGAAGCCTCCAAATCTAGGATTGTGGAGCTTGTCTTTTTCGCTCTAGGCTTTCATCTGAGACTCGGAATTCTCGAGAGCCTTTCGGTTTTCAGCTAGCTCGTTCTGGATCTTCACATTTTCCTTGTGAAGTTCCAAATTTTCATCGTGGAGCTGCTGAGCGTTGCTGACATCCGCAGAGACAAGTAAAGCTGAAAAGATGGATATAATATTAACGCGAAAGTATTAAAAAGCTCGCAAGACAAATTAAAACAAGAAAGAGCATGCTTACATGCATTCTCCTTAAATTGCTCATGAAGCTCCACAATCTCGGACTCCTTTTCCTCCGTGATTTTAAGGAGTGATTTTACTTCCTTATTCTTCACAGAAAGCTTACCAAGCCTCTCCATGTTAATGATTTCGGTAGTTTTCTAAAAAGTACGGTAAACCTAGAAGAAGAAGATAAATATCCTAGAAAGTATTAATGCAAAAAGTATGCTTCCGTATTAATACTTGGGAGCTGGAAGTATACCTTGTTCATCTTTTGGAGGCCCAAAAGCATTTAAGAGAACTCCTTGCTGAATTTGTTGAAGGAGATCCCCATGTGACAAAGGCCGTCTTGTATGACCTGATGAGGGGAGAAACTGTAGTTATTCTGGATAATCAAACCACCTTGCGGCGAAGGAAGGATAAGGGGGGCTTTGACGAATTGTTTTTTTTCGCCCATTCACGTATGTAACCATCATCGTGAAAGCATGCTTCCTGTTTTAAATTGAAGCGATCTTCGAAAGGAGGAACATCTTCGTTAATATTAACGAGAGATGGCTCTCCCTCCTCTAGTTGCGCCGCCCTTTCCTGCACATCCGGAAGGGATGTATCAGGCTGTCTGGACTGACTGGGAAGGGGGAAGTCTGCGTCCGCTAGAGGGTCGGAATGCTCTCGCGAAGCATCCGCCATTGGAGTATTAGGGGCAATGGCAGGGGAAGGCTTTGGTCCCCTGCGAGAGACCACCTTTTGTTTCTTCCGTCCTTTCCCCTTTATAGGAACAGGACAAAGAGTGGAAAGAAAGAAAGACGAGATTAAAATCAAGACCTGGAGAAACTTGTGCATGAAAAGGAAAGCTTGAAAATATACCTCGAAGTTACGACGGGAACACCGTCAAGATCAATAACTTCGGTAGACGCAGTGATTTTCTTGCGCTTCCTGTTGCCGGCTGCTGAAAAGCGAGCTTTAGTGTTGCTTCCACCTCCGTAGACACCAGCTGGTCCTCTGTTAGAGTCTCAAGCTGCAAAAGCATGAATAGCAATAAAAATGCATTTGTAAATACAAATTATAATCTTCTCAAAAGGCAAAATGTATGCATTACCTTGTGAGGAGAGTTCTCTGCGTGGTACATGGGGACCCTCCCAATGTACTGATTATGGGTGGCCACCAAGTGGTTCACCCTCTTCCGGAGAATTTTCTCCGACATTGTCGTTGAAGTAACCCGCATAGTATCTTTGGGGCCCGAGTAGCTACAGAGAAGGTGGCTGGACCGAAAGGCAAGAGGTTGGATACGACGTCCGAGCCAGCACAAAACAGTATCCAATCCCGTGAGAGGCGGGTTGGAGGCAACCATCTTGGCGATCCGCCTTTTAATCCTCGGAAGGTCTAGAGGCAAAACCTTGACGGCGTCCAGAGTCCAGTTTTCTCTAGGAGAGGCGGCAGAATTTTCAAAAGCCAAAATTCTTGTGTCCCTTTTGGGATACAGGACATCTTGATGATAAAAGTAGGAGGTCGTCCAAAATTTGACGGATTTGCTGGTTTTGATTTTAGGGAACCATTCTTCCCTGCCACGGTGCAGGTTGAAAGAGATGGTTCCACAGACAGGTGGAAGACCGTCAAAGGTGTTACGCTTCACGTAGAAGCAATATTGGAAAAAAATATAACGTAGGCTCTATCCCTAGGTATCCCTAAAACAAAGCCTGAAAGCCGGCAATGTAGAGGATGGAGTTTGGAGGAAGATTGTGAGGATGAACACCGTAGTGGTTGAGGACCTGAAGGAAAAAGGCGGAAGGAGGAAATCCCATACCCTGGAGAATATGGGGAGCCAAAACTACCCTTTCCCCGTCTTTGGGCTTTGGCTCTTCGTCCTCATTATCTAGACACAATTTATCCTTGAGGATAAATCTGTCTTTCTCCATGCTTTGGAGATGAGCCAGAGAAGTGGTGTAAAGGCTCCAATTGCCAGCCTCTGCCCCTTATTCTTCCTCGCCTCCGGCGGTGGCACCACCCTCTGCGTCCTCGCTGGTGCAAGTAGCATTTTCCTCGCCCCCGGTTCCAGGACCGGGGGCTATGGAGTGGTACAAGGAGGAGGCATCTAAGATCCGGCGGGGTCGCTAGGGTTTCCCCCCACGTATGCGCCCACGGGAATCTCCGGCACGGCGGTTAAAGTGCTCGGAGTAGCCATTGGTGCAGAGGAAGAAGTCGCCTCCGTCGATGCCGTTACCGCAGAGGCGGATGCGGGCGGTACCATGGGATCCACGGTGGGCACAATCGGGTGTGTGTCGCCAGCGGTTGTGGGAGCCCGAGAGTTATCTCCGGTGTCCATCACGGAGGGTAGCTTCGCCGGTCGAGAGCCAGAGCCAACGATGGTGGTAGGACGCCGGCGAGGAAATCTCTCTCTCGCTTTTCTCGATTTCCTGAAAGAGCTCTCGCACGTTTTGGTCTCGGGGGAGTCGCAGTGCGTGAGCGGAAGAAGATGGAACGAGAGGAGGCTTAATGGTATTTATAATCTTTTTCACGTTGAGATAGCTCCAGCGGCTAAATTAGCCGTTGGATGCATGCCACCTGTCCCGCTTAAAATCCGGGATATGGCGAGTTGGCACATTGATGCCTAATCCCCTCATTTCTCGCGCCAAAATCTAGGAGGGATTTGTTTCTTTAGTATTTGACTGGAACCAAGTGGCGGTGACATAAGCATGATTTTTTCGCCTACGTCACGAATAACAGGTTCCTTCTGGGCGAAGCTTGCGAGAGAAATGCCGGATTCCGGAAAGTTGGATTTGGCATGAAAATTGTTTTGAAAAGAAGATTCAAGACTGAAGGCCGAATTTTGAATGCATAACTTCTGGGTAAAGACGAAGAATGGAGGTTTAACTCTACTTGGGGGACTACTGTCTCCGGCATTGGCCAAAGGCTGGATTACCTGAGTGGCCTGCAGGTAATGAAATAAAGTCCATTGGGCAACCCAGTAAGGCTACACACAGGAAGACGGGTTCGAGAAGAACCCGGAATACGACCCAATACGTGATCCGGCTTGGAGAAGAAGCTGGATGTCTTACTTTCCAAGAACAGTTACACTTACCGTAGACTTCAAGGTTTCTTTCCTATAAGCCCTAGTTCGGCTATTTATATAAATTTGGACGGGAGCAGCCTCTACTGCAGAAGCTAGAAGTTAGATCGACGAGAGGAGAACCTCGCTGATATAGCGAAACCCTAGACTCACATTGTACTTTGTATACTTCAGTCTTCAGTCCTGATTTAGTGAGATTGCATGAGTAGGACGCCGCATTATTTGCGATGTACCGAACCTGGGAAAGTTGTTTCCTCGCCTCCGGCAACTCCCCTACATTTCCACCGACGACTCTACCATCAGGCTTATGGAACCCCTTGCCATGAATGTAACTAAGACACACGACAGTATGTGTGAGGTATTGTCTAGGGTTCCACTCAATTCACAGGAATATTCCATACACACGCAACATGCACGTTCAATTTGAAAGGAAGGAGACAGGGATTAGAAGCAAGGATAGGGAAGGTAGGAGAAAGAGATATACAGGAAAGGAGTCTGATGGAGGGATGATAACCCGGTAGGCTGACGCCAAGGAATAACTCGGCCCAAAGGGAGCTGCGCAAGACCCGGTTTAAGGAAAAGGAGTTTCTAGAAGGCCCAAGAGTGTAGGCCTTGCAACCCGGATTGTGGGTTTCGATAAGAAAGCTTAGGGTTTGTAAGCAGTGCCCGGGTAGGACTCCGAGTGCCTTGGACAGGAAGCCAGGGGGTCCGGATATTATATAAGCCGGCTCCTAGGGTTAGATTAGGGACACGAGTTTTGTTAGCTATTCGAGTATCCCTTGTAACCTCAGAGTTGAGATAATAAGATCTAGATCGGAGACTCGGCGACTTGATTGCCGGTTACCAGATCGTTTCATCACCATGATTTCCCCTGAGCAAAACCCTCTCCCAAACACCAGAGTCGATTTACCCCAAGATAAGTTACCCCTGGTAACGTCTGCCGTGATTATCCCACGACAGTTGGCGCCCACCATGGGGCCTACGTCCAAAGGTTTTTACATCACGGGAGAAGCTTGGGAGAACATGAAGAACCTCGTCGTCGGCGAGATCTACACCAACCCCGAAGGAGAGAAGATGGTGGACGATTTTGGCTGGGGGCCAGAGTCGGATCTGCTCGAATCCGGATCTGTCGTCACGATCGGCCGGGTCAACGTCTTCATCGGGATGGTACGTACGTCCGGTTCAGTCCCTGATGATTTCGATTATGATTCTGTGTCAGGGGAAGCAACCTGCGTATAGTCGGATGGAGAAGAATCGGCCGGAACGGTGGATCCGATAGAAGAGCCCACCACGAAGAGGGAACAGCCGGAGGAGCCGGCATGGACCCCGCGTGGCCGGGTCACGAGAGAAGATGATACCGAGTCTATCCTGCACCTGCTGGAGGACCGGTACGAGGAGGATAGTTGTGATGAGGAGGAATATGAGTCTTCACCAGGCATCGCGCGCCAGGTCGCGGTCTACACGGCCCCTGCAACCAATCTCAATCAGGGGGACGTGACTACGGCCGCGGTTGGAGCGACGCGAGCGCTGGCCCAGCAGCAAAATCCGGCTGACGGAAATCCGGTCTTAACCCGGGTTGACGGAGAGTCGGCTTCAGTCACCAGCCGAGCGGCGGATAGCGAGTTGCAGGCGAATATGTTCGGGTTCATGGCGAACAGGACGCCAGGGGCGGGTCCTTCGAATCCACAACACCCGGACCTGTTCAGTAATAACTTGATCCTAGATCCCACGGTGCTAGCTACGGTGATAACCCCGGAAAATGCAGCGGCACGGGCTAGGGATCTGGATGTAGCACGCCGTGCATTGGAGCAACAAAGGAGAGATGTGGAAGCAGAAAAGCAAGGGATAGCCACACACCAACGTGAGCTGGATGCATTGGAGAACCGGCTCCGGGTTGAGACAACCAGGGCGCATCAAAGATACCAAACGAGATTACCGGCAACGGGTGGAGTCTTAAACCCGGCCACGCTGTTCATCACACCCCAAGATCAACCAATTCCGAATGTGATTCAGGAAACTGTACACCAGCCCGCAACCGGTGGGGGACAGCCGGCAAATGTACAAACCGGGTTACCCACGTTGCAGACAGGGGTTGCTGTTGGCAATACAGTGCCACCACCACCACCATCATGATTTCATACGCCACCAGGTCACTTCAACAACCCCATGGATAATGTATATGCAGCAACATTGGCGTTGGATCGAATCCCCGTAAGAGAGTTACCCCATGCGGAGGAGACCCGGCGGGCGATAGATTTATTGCGCACGGCAGTGGCTCAGCAAGTCAATTACCCGAATAATAGGAGCGGAATGCATGGAACGCCGTATATAAGCCGGCATAACGGAAACACCGGAAATATTCAGACAAGCTCAGCACGGAGGAGGGCAGAGCAGCAGCAAATGCCGCCTCCTCCCTGTAGACCAGCAACACCTGCAGTATCAGCCGCGCAAGTTATCGTGGACAGTTCTTGAGCCAGGCGCGCAGCAGCCGGGTCTGCGGTACGAGGGCCGGTAGCAGTTGCACCCCCCCTCCGCACCCGTCGCCGGATCGCACGTTTCCCGGGTAAGGCCAGCACCGGGAATTTTAGCTGGGCCTAAGTGTTTATCGGACGCCATCAGAGCCGAGCCTTACCCGGATAAATTCAAGGAACCGGGTAAAGTAGTGAACTATGAGCCGACCATGGATCCAGAAACCTGGTTGAGCAGCTATGAGATGGCCATGTCGATTCGCAACGCATCTGAAAATCTTCAAGCCAAGTTCATGTACTTAATGATGTCAGAGGGAGCAGCAAAGCTGTGGTTCAATAATTTACCCGAAGGATCTATCAAGTCATGGAGCGAGTTGAAGGTTGCATTTATCAAGCACTTCCATGGGACGTGCAGGAAATTATTCACAATCGATGATCTAGGATGATGTGTCCAGAAGAAGGGAGAGTCGGCGCGCAGTTGGGTGCGCCGGGTTATGGAGATACTTCACTCGTCCACGGATATTCAGCCAAAGGATGCGTTACAAGCTATGGCCAAGACATGCAAGTATACACCTTTAGTGCAAAAGCTAACTCGCATGAAATCTAGTCGGAATGCTTCAGAGGTTACGATGGGAGAGTTAATGGATGCATGCAACAAGCACGCTGCTACGGATACCACAGAAGAGGACGTTGATGACAAGAAAGCAAAAGCAAACACGAGCAATAACGGAAGAACCGGCAATGGGTCTGCGCCGGGTAATAATGGGGGAAACAATGGAAATAACCAGAATAAGCGTTCGTACGAGGGGAGTTCCGAGTTTGTTGCCAACACAGAAGCCGGGTTTACGAGACCCAGAGTAGAAGGGAATTTCAACTGTGGAAACTTTAATGGAGGAAATTACCAAGGGCCGCCAAGGCCGGCTAATCACATAGAGGCCTTCAGGATGCCCTGTCCTCGCCATAGCAGGAACGGCAGGCCGGCCAATCATTCGCTGGAACAGTGCGTGGATTTACAGAGATGGAAAAATGAGGAAATACAAAAAGCAATGCGAGGTGCAGGTCGGGGAGCAGGGCCGGGTCCAGGTGGTAACCCGGGCAATGGCCCACCCCCGGCAGGCAACCCAGGAGGTGGTAATCCGGGTAACAATCAGGGAGGAGCTAGAGGCTTCAGGGCCAATCCCAAGCAATTGGGCCAGTACCACGTTCACACCACGGGAACTTCAAACAAGGATAGAAAGATATTGAAAAAGGCAGTAAACTCGGTTTCCTCGGCTGTCCCGAGGTACCTGAGGTGGTCGGAGCAAGATGTAACATGGAGCAGAAGAGATCACCCGGAAAGGATAGAACACCCGAGAGTCTTAGCATTGGTAGTTGCACCACAGGTTAATGGTTATGAGCTGAAAAAGGTCTTAATGGACGGTGGAAGCAGCATCAACATCTTATATTGGGAAAATTTCTTGCGCATGGGACTCAAGGAGTCTCAGTTACAGAAAAGTTCAACAGTTTTTCACGGGATTGTGCCGGGTCACTCGGCGTGCCCTGAGGGAAAGATTACCTTGGAGGTTGCTTTCGGAGAGTCAAAGGATAATTTCCGGGTGGAGTGGCTAACATTCGAGGTGGTAAAGTTGCGTAGCCCCTATCATGCGTTGTTTGGAAGGCTGGCTTACGCCAAGTTCATGGCCAGGCCGTGTTACGTATACCTACAGCTAAAAATTCTGGGTCCCAAGCAGACCATCACCATACATGGGATCCGGGATATAGCGGCTGAGTGTGACGAAGGAGACGCGGCAATGGCGGAACAAGCTTGTAGAAAGGAGGAGCTCAAATACTATCGGTCTCAAGTAGACCCGGATGACAGGACAACGTTAAAAAGGCCGAATACGGAGGATGAGAGAGCAAAATTCAAGGCAACACATGATACCAAGATGGTGGCCTTTGTCGAAGGTGATCCCTCCAAGAAATTTGCTATAGGATCTAACCTGGACAGTGAGCAGGAAAAAGCACTCGTGGAGTTTATTCGTTCAAATCAAGATGTTTTTGCTTGGACGCCCAGCGATATGCCGGGTATCCCTACAGAGTTAGCGGAACACAGCTTGCACGTCGATCCCAAGTCTAGGCCCGTGAAGCAGGGCCTGAGAAAAATGAATGAGGAAAGAAGAAGGGATATAGGGGAAGAAATTGCTCGGCTATTGACAACCGGCTTTATTATGGAGGTATTTCACCCGGATTGGTTGGCAAATCCGGTTCTAGTGATGAAAAGGAGCAACGAGTGGAGGATGTGCATAGATTATACGAGTCTCAACAAGAATTGCCCAAAGGATCCGTTTGCCCTTCCAAGGATAGATCAGATCATAGACGCAGTGGCTGGAAGTGACCTATTATGTTTCCTGGATGCGTATTCCGGGTATCATCAGATCAAGCTCAAGAAGGAAGACTGGGAGAAAACATCGTTCATAACCCCCTTTGGGGCCTTCTGTTACAAAACCATGACTTTTGGGCTAAAGAATGCTGGCGCAACTTATCAGAGATGCATACAGAAGTGCTTTAAGGACCAGATTGGGCGCAACGTTCACGCCTATGTGGATGATGTGGTGATCAAGACCAGGAAAGCGGAAACATTCATTGATGATCTAAAGGAAACATTCAAGAATTTGAGAAGGTATCAGATGAAACTTAACCCTACAAAGTGCGTGTTTGGAGTTCCAGCAGGAAAGTTACTCGGGTTCATTGTTTCCGAGAGAGGAATCGAGGCAAACCCGGACAAAATCAAAGCTATCCATAGTCTGAAAAAGCCGGAAAACCTAAAGCACGTTCAGAAGCTCACAGGGTGCGTAGCAGCGCTGAGCCGGTTCATATCTAGACTCGGAGAGAAGGCAATACCCCTGTACCGGCTCTTGAGGAAATCTAATAAGTTTGTTTGGGACCAAGAGGCGGATGAAGCGTTTGAGGCACTAAAGAAGCAGTTATCTGAGGCACCAGTTTTAGCAGCCCCGGGTCCCAAAGAGCCCATGCTACTATACATTGCGGCCGGGCCCCGGGCGGTCAGCGCAGTGGTCGTCGTTGAGCGCAAAGAGGATGGGAAAGATCACCCGGTTCAAAGGCCGGTTTATTACGTCAGCGAAGTGTTATCAGAGGCAAAGCAGCGCTACCCACATTGGCAGAAGCTAGTTTTCGGGGTCTTCATGGCCAGCCGGAAATTGAAACCCTACTTTCAGGAACACCCCATAACAGTGGTTATCTCCATACCAATGTCGGATATCATCAGAAACTCGGACGCAACAGGTAGAATAGCCAAGTGGGCCATCGAGATGGGAGATTATCATATCAACTACGAGCCCAGGTCAGCAATCAAGTCTCAAGCTTTAGTTGATTTCATTAACGATTGGACTCACACTAGCATGCCCACAATGACACCAAGTTCCGAGTCTTGGGTAATGCACTTTGATGGTTCCAAGCAATACGAGGGATCAGGAGCTGGAGTGGTACTTACATCACCTAAAGGAGATAAGCTGAGCTACGTGTTGCAAATCCACTTCGATTGCTCCAACAACGTGGCCGAGTATGAAGCATTATTACACGGATTGAGAATAGCCAAGGAGATGAACATCAGGCGGATAAGATGTTAGGGAGATTCGGATCTTGTGGTACAGCAGGTCTCAGGAACCTGGGATAGGAAGGATGCCACTATGGTAGCATATCGCAGAGAGGTGGACAGGGTTGCCGGGTGTTTTTCCGGGTATGAGGTGGAGCATATTGACAGGAGAAAGAACGAGGCAGCAGATGCACTCGCAAGACTCGGCTCGCGCAGAGAGCCGGTTCCACCCAATGTTTTCCTGGACGAGCTATGGAGGCCATCAGTAAAAACCGAGTCTGAAGAAGAGGTGGCTAACCAAGACCCGGATTCGGAGCTCGTGGCCACAGTACGAGCTGTTCCCGAGTGGACAGAGTCGTTTCTGGCTTACCTATCACGGGGCGAGTTACCACAACAGGAAGTATTAGCAAGGCAAATTCTGAGGCGAGCAAAAGGCTACTCCATCATCAATGGGGAGTTATACAAAAGGAGTGCTGCAGGAGTATTTTTGCGCTGTGTAGCACCAGAAGAAGGCCGGCAGATCCTGAAAGAGATCCACGAAGGCGACTGTGGGCACCACGCATCCACAAGATCCCTTGTGGCCAAAGCATATAGGCACGGTTTCTTCTGGCTCACAGCTCTAGCAGACGCGGAACGCTTGGTGGCAAGGTGCGATGGATGTCAAAGGTACGCCCGCCAAATCCATGTGCCGGCTATGGAGCTGCAAACAATTCCTTTAACCTGGCCGTTTGCCGTTTGGGGTATGGACATGGTTGGCCCCTTTCACATGTCACCTTGCAAAAAGACACATCTCTTGGTGGCTATTGATAAATTTACCAAGTGGGTTGAAGTTATGCCAGTTAACAATTGTGAAGCGGTTACGGCAGTCAAGTTCTTGAAAAGGATTATCTATCGGTTTGGGTATCCTCACAGCATAATTACGGACAATGGAACCAACATGTCCTTAGGCGAGATGGAAAAATTATGTGGGAACAATGGAATCCGGCTTGACATAGCCTCAGTAGCCCATCCACAAGCTAATGGACAAGTGGAAAGGGCAAATCAGGAGTTACTTCGTGGGTTAAAACCACGGCTGCGAGTCCCATGCATCAGAGCTGCTGGCGCATGGGTTGAGGAGTTACCATCAGTGGTTTGGGGTATCAACACCACACCTAACAGATCTACTCAGATGACACCGTTTTTTATGGTTTATGGTGCAGAGGCAGTATTGCCGAGTGATATCTTTCATGATTCGCCCCGAGTGTCGGCTTACGTCGAGGTGGAGAACGAGAAGACCCGGCAGGACGCCGTGGATATGTTAGAAGAACACAGGGAACAAGCTTTGGAAAGATCAGCCATATACCAGCAGGACCTGAGGAGATATCATAGCCGGCGAGTCAAAACCCGGGTCTTCCAGGAAGGGGACCTGGTTCTGCGCCTGGTACAGTCAAAGGAAGGAAAACACAAGCTGTCTCCACCATGGGAAGGACCGTTCATTATAAGCCGGAATCGGCACAATGGGTCGTAATACTTGGTAGATGCAAGGTAAGAGTCGGCTACTGTCAATGACACCGCTCATACAACTTCATCTATGAAAGAAAGAGAAAGACCATGGAACGTGGCTCAGCTGCGTCCCTACTACACTTAGAATAGACTAGATTCACAAGTGGAATTACACGATGTAACAGGCAGCAGGTTTCAGACGCACTCTTTTCCTATCCAGGGTACCTAAGGGGACTGGAGGGTTTTTAATGAGGCGGCTTTCTGACCTTACTTTTCTCATATCAATAAAGAGATGGTTAAACAAAATATTCTTTTCTATGTGTTCTTTGTCAAGTTTTTATGTTTCTGTTATTTTCTGCTTTCTTTTTCAGGTAAGTATTATTTGTCGTTCTTAATATGTTAGTTTTTCTAGTAAATTGCATATATCTAGGTCTTGGGGGCTGATTGCTTGAATAGCACAGTTGCAAACTCAAAGACCCGGCCACGATGCCATTAGGTTATAAGGGCTGATTACTTGTAATAAGTACAGCTGCAAGCTTATAACCGGACAATAGAGCCAAATTTTCTTGACTTTTCCTGCTTAAGCTTGATGTGACTCGCAAAAAAGTGGCATGCTTTGCTAGCGTGTAATTACAATCAGTCATGATGCCCAATGGGACTTGCCTGACCCTGTCTTTATACAGTTATAGCAGCATTGATTATCCACGTGAAAGCCGGCTTATAGTAAAAGAAGGTCAAAAGGGTCATCTAAACCACAAGTTATGCAGAGTACAAGGCTAACACCCGGAAACTCAAGATATATTAAGCATAGCTTCAAACCTATGTAAATGGCTCTTGGTTTTGGGCCTTAGCAGAAACAATTTGTTCTTTTAGAAAAGTCCAAAACCCCAGACTCGGAAATTCGGGCCTTGGGGACTGGGGAATCTGAAAAAAGAAGCAAATTTTCTAGCTATTCAGCTAAAAAACCCAAAAATCCGAGTCTTGGGGACTTGGGGACTTAGAAAAAGTCCACTTGTCAAAACCCATGAGACCCGGAAACCGAGTCTCACAGAAGGAACCATAGCAAAAGTCGGAAAACCAGGAATGAAAAAGCTCAAAGTTAAGAAATATCAAATTCACGCAGAGGCCAGAAGGGCCATGAAAGATATTAAGGTTTTAAACGCATTACAAACCAGGATATGAGTATCAAAAAGTGCACAGGCGCACTATCAAAAGAATAATTGTTTTAAAAGGCCCATTGGCCAAATGAAGTGCTCGAAACAGTGGCAGATAAAATTTCACTCGGCCTCCTGGGCCGAGTCTTCAACCTTGTCCTTAGCAGCGGGGTCCTGGTCTTGGGTTTGCTCTTCAGGGGCCTTCCCAGCATCTTTACCCGGATCAGCAGTACCGGCGCGCGCGGGAGGAGGAACAACCGGCATGGAGGTAGTGGGCGCAGTATCGGCCTCAGCCTTCTTCTTCGCGGCCTCTTCCCTCGCCTGAGCAGCTTCCGCCTTCCATCGTGCCAGCATGTCATACGGCTTGGGAGGATCCGACTGAATCGGCTTATCTTCAGCGTCGTATGGTGTAACAATCCGGCTGACATCCAGACTATCGGCAATCAGGCTAGCCGAGTGACGAACCTCTGTTTGGATGGCTTTGAAGTTCTTGGCTGAAAACCTAGAGCCATCGGTGTTGAATTCTGGAAACCCGCCAACCAGCTTTGCCGGCTCAAGCTTGGGAAAGTACGCCTTAGCCAGAGCAAGCCCTCGGGTTACTCCAACCCGGCATGACGAGCGTTTCCAGTGCTCGATCCACTCGGGAATGGTGGAGTACACATCCAGCAGTGTGCTCAAACCACCACGTCCAGTACCCGGCCACTTCAAAGCTTGAAGAACCCATTTGGTGCCGGCACAGAGTTGCCGGATGGTGCTCTTTATGGTCTTCAGCTTTGCTATGTCATCTTCATCCGGCATTTCATCATCCGGCCCTACAGAAAAACAGAAAAGTGCAAATAAGAAATTCCGAGTGTTTATCAGAATGAAATCCGGGTTACGATTAGTGAGTCGGGAATCATTACCAATCAAAGCACGGTAAGTGTCGGTAATCCGAGCAGATAGCTTGTTCAGTTCATCCTCTGCAGCATGGGCTCTCTTTCGATATTTTCTTGCAAGCTTCCCCAGTTTCTTGGCATCAGCCTCAACCGATTCACGCAGCTTCGTCTCCACCTCGAGGAGTTTGTTGGTTTTAGCCAACACTTCCTCAGAATGGGTTACGTATGCCTGCGTGGAAACATAAGGAAGTGTTAGTCGGACAAAAAGGAATATCAGTCGGATATACTATGAAAGTTCCGAGTAAATTATGCATAAGTTCACTCGGAACTTGGGGACTAGATAAATACACACACAATATCAGTTGAATTTACCTCGTGCTTGGCTATCAAGGCCTCTAGAATGCCTTCTTCATCAGCTCTAAGGGTATGCAGAGCATCAAGCATCTCAGCAAAGTTCATATCCTCGGGCTTTGTACCGGAAGAGCCGGGGGCCGGGTTACTTGGAGGTGGAGTCCTTTCCTGCCTCGGGGAGAGACCCGGGTTGCCTGGGTGTCAGGATGGGTATCACCCATCCTTGCGCCCACAATCTCGACGTCGTCATCCCCGGGTCCATCTGGTGGGTTGGGAGACTCGGCCTCCTGCCTGGCCGGGTCTATCAGCGGGTCCTTTCCTTGGTCTTCTTCTTCTTCGGGGCCGCCAGTCGCGGCGTTCATATCATCAACCGGCTTCTCTGTTGCCGGGTCATCCAATTTCATGTCGTCCGGGTCGCTAAGTGTGACCTGGGCACTGAGGAAATTAAAAGAAGTGGTCAGTAGTAGTAAGTGAAGGTTATCGAAAGTGCCAGCATATTGGATAGCAAGAAATACGGCTTACCCAGTATTCACCACGGAGTCCGGTGGAAGCTCGTTGCTAGACCCGGACGAGGCTGTTACAAGATCTGAGAGTGAGACCCGGAATTGTCCGGCTAATGGATGATTGGGGGAAGGATGTCTTTGAGGTGAATTGGAAGGACGAGATGGGGAAGTACCGGCGCGGCGAGTTGGGGACGTGGGGATACCCGGGTTGAGGGGATCCTCACCCGGGGAGTTCCGGGTTACCCTGCGCTTGGCCGGAGGCGGGTCCTTCAAGTGTGGTGAATTGGATAATTGTTGATTAAACTCACGCATATTAGCAAAAGAATACGGTTTTGAGGACATGGAGGAATATGGAACCTTGAATACAACCCCTCGGGGTTTCCTCTTGGCCCCAACCACGGGTTCCGGGTCTGCCTCGCATTCGTCACTCTCGGTCTCCTCCGGGTCTTCCTTGTCTTCCTTGTCCTCCCTATCCTCCATTCCTGAGAAGCATAGTACACAGTCGGAAAAAGAAAAAGTGTGGGAAACAAGTTAACAGAAAGTAAAATGGGTGAAACCCGGATGGTACCTTTTTCCGACTCAGCCGACTCTTCTTCCTCTTCCGGGTTTTCGGAGGTAGGGGGAGTTTCGATGTTCCAGAAGGCGCTGCCTGCCTGAAATAAAGGTGTGGTAAAAAAGGTTAGTGATTGCATCAAGTAAAAGCACAAGAATAGAAGAGTAAGTGTCGGATCTTACCGCGGGAGCCGGATTGTCGCGAGTGTACGGCTCTAAGCCGGCTATCGTCCGGATTACTTCCGCCTTTTCAGTCAAGAAGCTTTTGATAATCTTGTTCGTATCACCAGCCGGATAGTTCCTCGAAGAGTAGCGGAGCGCATCCGTGACGTGCCCGGAATACTCGGACATCAGCTTAGGCCGGATGGCATTAGGCTGGATCCGGAAGTTCACCCAAGTCTTAACTAAATTAAGCCCAAGGAGACCCTGGGCGGAAAGGACAGCTAGTTTGGCTAAGAGGGGTTGGATGGACTCCCTATCCGACTCAGAAGCGAAAGCGTTGAAAGTATCGGATAAGTCAAGGAGGCCCTCAGAGAAACCCGGCAATTTCCTTTCGCCGGGTGGGGAGGTGTCCCGGCAATAGAAGAAGGACTTCTGCCAGTGCTTGACATGAGAGTTGAGGCTCAGAGTCGGCATTGGCGAATTCTTTCGCCTTTGGATTGACACTCCGCCGCAAGCCAGAAGGGCCCCGTCACCGCTTTCGCGGCACGGTTTGCATTGGAACAATTCCAGGAAAAGAGCAAGGTTTGGAGGGACGCACAGATAAGACTCGCAAAGGACGATAAAGTGGGTGATGTTTAACATAGAGTTAGGCCCTATGTCAAAGACTCGGAGGCCATAGTGGCTAAGAAGCTCGCGGAAAAAAGAGTGACCTGGGGGACGAAATCCCCGGATCACGTGCTCAACAAAACATATTACCTCATTGGGACCAGGGGTGGGCCGGGTCTCATCACCCGGGACTCGCCAGTGGATGTCCTCCTGGGACGGAAGGACGCCCGACTCAGCGAGCTCGTCCAACTTAGCCTTGGTCACGGTGGACCTAGCCCAGTTGGCGGATATGGACTGAGTCGGCCTGCCCTTCACCGGCTGTTTTCCCTTATTCTTGGGTGCCATTTGCGCAGTCTACAAAACAGGAGATGAAAAGTACAGAGTATAAGTAATTACGACCCGGAAAATGATTATGCGTCCGATTAATCAAAGAGCAGCTAAAAAACCCGGAAATTACAGGTTATCCGAGTATCAATGAGCGGTTACGGAAATTACAGGCTATCCGAGTATAATGAGCGGCTACGGAAATTACAGGTTATCCGAGTATCAATGAGCGGTTACGGAAATTACAGGTTATCCGAGTATCAGAGAGCAATTACGAAAAAATTTGATAGACTGTGTCCAGATGGAGAAATCCAAGGAGAAATATGCGGAGAAATTCGTGACCATGGGCAATAGGAGAATGCTACTTAACCTAGCTTGAGCGATTGAATCAGAAAGAGTGAGGCATGAGCGATCCGAATCGATACGGAGCAAGAAGGTTGCCCACGGGTGAGGTTAGATCTAATCTAGATTGAACAAAGGTAAAGGTAAAATTCATGGAGGAAGAGAGCTTACCGGCGAGGTCTGGAGGAGAGTGCGGCGGCGGCAGATGGCGCAGCCGCGGTGGCCTGCGGGATCTTCCAGCGGACAGCTCGAAGGTGCGGCGGCGGTTGATGGTGGCGCCGCGCGGGCTGAGGACGAGCGCAGACGGCAGCGGCTCGGTTCCGGCGGTGCGTCTGTGGGCTCCGTGGTGGCGCGGCGTCGAGCTCAAGCAAGGAGCACTGAGCGGGGTTGAGGATGAAGGAGCTAAGGAAGATGGGGGAAATGGGCCTCTTGTTTTAGGGTTACCCCTTAGGCGCGTATTTATAAGTGCGGGTGGGGAAACCTAGACGAGCGAGCGGGAGCCGAAAATTTCGGGAGGAGGGATACCCGCCCGGATTTTTTGGGATAAGCAGTTAAGTGCCCATGCGGGATATCCGGAAAAGATCGGAGCGAATCATTTCCGCGATATTCGGACTAATTGGTGAACAAAGTGAGCCGGGTCTCCTGCGTTTTTCCTTGGGGTGTTAACCCGGGAAAATGACGTTGGGCTCGGAGAAAGCCGGGTTGTCATATGGACCACCTAAGGAGTTAGGCCTAGCTGCTTATCAAAGCAACCTAACCCAGCCTTGTTATGAAATTGTATGTTTGTTATTTTTGCAGGGAATAGCTTGCGCTTCAAGGAGGATCTCGTGAAGCCCAAGCTATTATGGGGACTACTGATGGAGGGATGATAACCCGGTAGGCTGACGCCAAGGAATAACTCGGCCCAAAGGGAGCTGCGCAAGACCCGGTTTAAGGAAAAGGAGTTTCTAGAAGCCCCAAGAGTGTAGGCCTCGCAACCCGGATTGTGGGTTTCGATAAGAAATCTTAGGGTTTGTAAGCAGTGCCCGGGTAGGACTCCGAGTCTGCCTTGGACAGGAAGCCAGGGGGTCCCGATATTATATAAGCCGGCTCCTAGGGTTAGATTAGGGACACGAGTTTTGTTAGCTATTCGAGTATCCCTTGTAACCTCAGAGTTGAGATAATAAGATCTAGATCGGAGACTCGGCGACTTGATTGCCGGTTACCAGATCGTTTCATCACCATGATTTCCCCTGAGCAAAACCCTCTCCCAAACACCAGAGTCGATTTACCACAAGATAAGTTACCCCTGGTAGCGTCTGCCGTGATTATCCCACGACAGAGTCGTTTGTTCTGATCCCAGTTGGATGACTTCTTCATGTGGCCACACATGTACTTGTAGTCGCTCAGCGGGTCCACAGCGGGGCGAAGAACTTGGCATTGGCCTTATTGACTCAACGAGGCACGTTGGGCTGAACTGGCCCTTCGACTTTCAAACCTTCACGACTCGTGCCTTCCTGTGTTCCCGATGTGCTTAAGCCTGCACCTTCAGTGCCACTAACGTCCTGCTCGTCAGGTGCCCCAACACCCCTTCCAACTTTAGATCCAGCTTGTCCCCAAGCTGGGGCATATGGAAATCTGGCCTTTAATTCTTCCTTGTCTTCCCAGGTACCTACTGCAGCTTCTCTCGGTTCCCATTGCACCAAGATTTGCTCGATCACTTTGTTAGCCTTTTTTCACCATAGGTGCGAGAACGCATGACCAGGAAAAGTGAGTTGGTCTGAAAAAAGGCAACTCAAATGAAACTTGCATACCAGAGCTCAACGCTTGCCGTAGGAGGGAAACGTGAAAGACGTGATGTATTGTAGATCCCGATGGTAACTCTGGTTTATAAGCAGTGTCACTGGTTTTTGCAATCGCAGAATGGACCATAGTATTTGAACAGCAACTTCTGATTTGCTCGTGGTGCTACCGACGCCTGGATGTATGGCTGCAATTTCCGGAACACCTTGCTGCCCACCTGGAATTGTCTGAATGTCCTATTCTTATAAGCTTTTTTTTCATGATCGTTGGGCCCGAACTAAATGCTGCTCAAAAGATCTTGTACCACTTGTCGTTCAGTCAACCGTTCCTGCGAATTTGACACTGATGGATTGCCAAGCGCTTCCAAACCCCAATGCCTTGGCTCATGACCATACAAGGTAACAAAAGGAGATGCATCAAGTGTGGAATGGTGACTAGTGTTATACCAATACTCTGCAAAATAAATCCACTTGCTCCAGCTGTGTGGACACGCATGAGAAAAACCGCTCTAAGTAAGTTTCCACACATTGGTTAACTCTCTCTGTTTGACCATCAGTAGTTGGATGGTATGCAGTGCCCATCTTCAACTGCGTACAAATTGATTGGAAAAGTTCCTTCTAGAATTTGCTAGTGAATATTGTATCTCGATCAGAGACAATCGTTTCTGGTAAGTTGTGTACTTTGTATGCATTATCGACAAAAAGTGATGCTACCTTTGCTGTAGTGTAAGGATGGGTCAGAGGAATGAAATGGCCATACATGGAGAATCTGTCAACTACCACCAATAAAGAGTTGTACTTTCCTGATTGTGTATTGCCAGGGTCTCTTAGGAACAGTCAAAGGTTCTAGTAGGCACGTATACTTAACTCTTTCTGGCTTCGCATGTTGGCAAACTTGACAACGTTGCACCCATTTTTTACCTGTTTCTTCATACCAGGCCAAATGAATAGCTGCTTCATCCTTTTGTATGTGACTAGAGACCCTGAATGTCCTCCTTAAATATTTGAGGATGGTTTACAAGGATCCTTTAAGAAGGAGATTAGCTGGCCTATTTTGGATCAATTATAACCAACAACAAAGATAGCACATGCATCACAATAGCGGGACTCGAGGCTAGACAGGAGCGTCGTCGATTGTTCGAGGTGTTGAGCTTGGATTGGGTGCCACTTGTCCTAGAATCTCTTCGGCTTCGTGACAACAGACTCACATCCTTGATTCGTCTCTGTGATGTCGAAACAACGGTCTTGCCCCACCATATGTTTGTTTGCATGACCAACAACCATGTTGTATGTGGTATTTTCAGCAATTCATCTTTCATCAATAAATGAGCATGTTTTTCATTACTATGGTGAGTTCCTGTATAAGTTCTTCGTCCAATGCTAAAATAGGGATATTTATTTTCCACTTTCTTCCAGAAAATCACGAACAAAATTTGGATTTATCCATTGTGCAAGGAAAGATCGGGATCATATGATTAATGTTGGTTCTTGGCCATTGGATATGAAGATATTAGTTCTTCTATGTGGATTATGTCGCACATAAGAGGAATTTCAGAACAAATTGACATGCATAATTAGTTCTAACATGTGTTCTTCATTTTCCTTCCTGTTAAGATCAAATTTCATTGCCTCCATGTTGGGTTCCAAAGAACTTCTTTGATTCAGGACATTCTGACCAATTCGATGATTCTATTGTTTCATACAGGTCATGCTAAAAAGGATTGGTTTCATGCTATTTATTTTGTAGTGTGGGGAAGTCCTATTGCAAGACGGATAAAGTTGTCGTTGACAAACGAGTGAGAACAAAAAAGTAATCTAGTTAATTAGTTGCAGGCTTAGAGGTTTAGGTTTTTTTATCAGTTCAGTAATTAAATGAAATATCGATTGGTTTTTCACACGGTTTTGTAAGAGCTTGGTTCGGTCAACTCTGATTAGTATGGTGAGTTTATAACCTTTAAGAAACATGTCTTGGACTTTTATTAACCATTTTTATGTAACCTGATCAACAATTATTTGGCTCACTAACTGACAAAACATGTGATAGGCAAATATAGGTTGTAAGCTACCCTCCCAAATTTAATTATTGGAAAATCATGCCATCTTAGTATCAGCAACACACTACTACGATACCCACAATCTCAGCCGGTTCTCGTACATAGGCCTAAGGCGGCTCCCCTGACCGGCTCGCTGCATAAGGTGCTAATAATCAGGCCTTATGGGAGCCGGGTTCCCGGGCCGTCTGTGATGCAGTAGACCTGAGACTGTTTTCGAAAACGCCCGCCTCTAATGGGTTATTTTTTCAAAGCGGCCAAAACGAAAGCCAGTCGCTTAGCTTAGAGGCGGGTTATTTTAACAAACGACTGTAGATCTCCGTCTTACTGCAGATGCTCTGGGTTAAGAAACAGAGAGCCGGTTTAAAAAAACAGACTCTCCATAAGAAGAATCGGTTATAATTTCTAGCCGGCTAGGCAACAATTGGAGCCTCCGCGAAATCTTGGAGGGGGTACATTTTAATATTACGGTTATCCCTGTGTCGGTTTTTTTATAGCTGTCTCTGCTTTTATGCAGCAGGTCCAGATTTGTTCGGAAATTCCAACGAAGCTCCGAGCGAGGAAAATAAATGGAAAATTTGTATATATATAATTATAATTTAGCAGAAATACATTTCAGTACGTCATCGCTACATTAAAGGAAGGACTTGTTAATATAGACTACTAGTTGAGATATCTCGGAGGACTGATATGATCACTTCTTCAGAGCAGTCGAAAATACATATGGATGTCACCATTGAACCCTGTGACGCGGAGAATGATGACTGATCCGATCTGAATGCCAGCTTCGCTAGCAAATTCATTCCATATTTTCTTCTTCAAGGAAAATCTGCCTCTTGCATCTTCATATAATTTTCCAAAGACAGGGATCATTTGTTCCATAAATAAACAGAGTTGACCTGATGAGTGAATGTTGTAGGGTTGGCGAAAACCACTTCTAATTTTCCGCAAAATAAGGCAAGAGAATTAGTATTGACATTTATTGCACAAAAGATTTTAATCTGTGAAATATCATTTGAATTTGTTGTAGCCTTATTACTTACAAGTGTACTACGCCACATATTTTTATCCGTGAGATTATGGACAACAAGAGAGACAATTATTTTCTTTTCCAAAGAATTAAGGATGTCGGCACGTCCTACAAATTTAGCGTCGAGCCACCACATCTTCAGTTAATAGCAGTGTACTAATATATATGAGATTCTAGATATTACAGATCTGGTAAGACATTGTTTATTATGTTACCTTGTATGTGTAGGGGAAAACGAATCATGTTGACTTGGTCCGCTGCAATGTACATTTACAGTTAGTACAATATATATATATGTTAACAAATATAATTAACTCCGTAGATAGAGGCGCTACATTTTAATATTAAGATCAAGTTCGTACAGAAAGCCATCTTGAGTCGTAACTTTGAACTCGCCACCTGAAGTCATTTCATTAAAATGTTCCCTAACATAGCAAGGAACATATTTCCACAAATTTCATGTTAGCATTCTTTGTCGTAGAAACTTGAACTAAAAGCAACTACATGCCACGTGTGTTGAACTATATTTATATTCTTGAACAATGCAGCAATATGAAGGGACATACGCATTTTAAAACTGTATAAAAAATATCTTTGTACATACGCCACGTGATCCACGGAGGCAAAGTTGTGTACAAAAAATAATAATGATTTTTTATGATCTAGGTATAGGAACAAATTAAGATAATAGGTACATCCACAAAATTACTTGTAATTAATGCATTCCTTTAAAGTCATTTTGTTGCAATTAGCAAGACTGTGAATGATATAATAAACGCACATACCATGTAATCTGGGAACCCCATATGCATGGTTAGCAACAAAAACGAGGTTCGTCTGTTGGTAATTCTGCATCGCACATTTAAAGATAGTATATATCAGCATATACATGTCAACAGATAATTAACTTCGCAGATAAGCTATATATATAGACACCCTATTTGGCGCCCTGGGTGCACTACAAGAAATATGCTGATACATGACGCTCAATTCTCGTCACTAAATCGTCAACAAATTTCATCCATGACGATCTTATGACGAAATACAAATCGTTGAAAACCGAGCGTCAGTAATGGCTCACCACGACGATTTTGTAGGAATCGTCATGGATATCCACGACGATACAGGAACGTCATTAATCTATGACGATCCAAAATCGTCGTGAGTAGTCCGAGCAGGACACATCAGCTCCGACGTGGCTAGTCCTACGTGGCAAAATCATGACGATTTGAAAACGTCGTGGATCAAATACAGCCCGGTCCATTTCTGTGATCTTCGTGGGCCTGGCCCAATAACTTTGACATTTTTCTTTGTTTGACTTCCACATTTCTTTTGGGCCTTAGCCTTTTCACTTTTTTTTGCCTTTTCTCGATTATTCCTGGCCCTTTTAGAGCCCATATATTTTTTGGTCCAATACAGTAAGCTATTCCGTTACTGATTGTTTCGGCCAGGGCTACTTTGGCCTTTTTGTTTGTTTCACTTCCACACTTCTTATGGGCCTCTCCAGCCCAGTAACTTCTGGTGCGTGACCAGTATAGATACAAATAAATATACAGCCCATATTTTTTTCATCCAATTGAATAACAAGAATTTGATTCAAACAAGTTATATTACAATCAGGTATGGAAGTACAGTAAATATCACAATCAGGTATTCAGCTATGAAAATACAACAAAATATCAAAACAACCAACTCCAACTATTACAATCATATAGTTCAAGTCAGCTATTACAATCATACAGTTCAAATAACCAGATCCAATGAGCTCCCTGTCAAATTGAAGCTTTTAGTCCTTATCTTCCTTGAACAATCTGTAAAATTAGGGAGACGAGGTTAAGCACAATAAGATGCAGTTCAAAACTAAATCGATGTGTAGAGAACTACAAGAAAATTAACAATGGCGACCGTGCACTAGTACGTTCAGAACTGAAACCGGTTCACCAAATAAATAGCAAAGAAGCAAAACTGATTAAGGCATGTACTATATCACGACAATCCAGAAAATAGCCAAGTTTTGAAAATTCAAATTAAACAGTATATTGTTGTATTCAAGTGCAAGTTGAAGACTAAATGAATAATGGACATCCGTGCCAGAATGACCAAACATTCCAGCCAGCAATAATACTTAGTAAGAGAAATAACAGATCCTATGTTTCATTAGAGGCGGACAGAGCTTAATTAATGAGCATCAATCAGTTCACAAACACGAACAGTAGAAACAAGAGGAACCGGAAACTCTCACCAAAACTATGGAGATGAAGAAGACCACCGCTGCTATCGCACGGCATGGTGAACTCAGGGTGAATAAATCCTGCCAACAGCAAACCAAAACAAAGAGCCAAGCTCTAGATCAGCATCAGCCAAGCAAACACATATTTTGTAAATCACTGTATGCTGATGCTGGAAATTCAGCAGCTATGCTCACAATCTCAGCAAGAAGCCATCCATTCAACCAACATGAACTAATAATACGTATGATGAAAGCTACAACTCATTGTCGCAAAAAAGTACATGACCAAAGATAACAAGAGGCCAGCCTCGAGAGCACAACCCTAGATAAACTAGATAGGGGGAGAGCTTTTTCTTCTCTTCACTGGGTGGTGGCGGTGGTGCCGATGATGTCCGAGTCACCTGAATGTTGTGGGTAATCCATCAGTAAGTTACAGGGTGCAGATTCAAATAAATTGGAAGAAATTTATATTTATATGTTAACGAACCAGGATCGATGATGCTGAGACAGCCCACCCGAAAGTACTTTCCACAGCAGTTCCAAGATCAACATTGTCTGAATGGAAAAAGGCATATTATTGAAGTGCATTCCAAAATTATGCATCAGCTGTTGGAATAGCAAAAAAAAATGCTATGCGTGATTCGGAAAGGAAAGAGTTATCTTACTTCCGTGGAAATGCACGCATCTTTGCCAACATGGCGTAGTACTCGATCTCCGACTTCCTAAGAGGAGGGCAGTTGTTTGCAAGGAATAAGCTTCCCTGAACATTAAAAACAAAATTTCCGAATTAGTATGCAGAATCAAAGTTAAATGACTACACAAGATCAATACATCAATCATCCTGGAACCATATGTATATACGATTGCAAAGAATGCTGCAATAACGGATCCATTATACCATGAAATTCAAACAACACTATCCAAAATTTAAACTGGATCAATAAACAACATTTTCAGCATACAAGTATCTCAACCTCCCTATTGCAAGCCAGATATTAACATCTTGGAACAAGTCCTAATAGAGAGGCTGGCATCATTCTAGGGGATTGCATTCATCTCCAGGGCGACAAAAAGAAACCAAAGAGCCAAATTTCAGTCCCATTCTACTATCCAAAATCCAGTAACTTTGACGCACAAACAGCAGCAAACAATATTACAGAGAAGCATATCACTGTAACAAAATTCCAGAAGAGCAAAGATATGCGAAGTCGTTCTTAATATACTTTGAAACAATACATGATACCAAGCATATGGAAAGAAGAGCTAGTGTAAGAATAAACTACTAATGAACAAGTGCTGAAACAGAGCCTTCTTTTCTATTTTTAGACTAAAAGTACCACTCCTAAGTGAGTGAGTGTCCTTACGTTGGTGTCCTGTTTGGTGCTAATGAACAAGATGAAAGCATGGTTATCCCAAGGGAATCTGTACATCCCACAGGTTTGTCCACGCATTAGAATCCTAAATCCACGAGAAAAAAAGAAGATTCGCTAGAATTCAAACAGTTCTAGAATCTCTATCCATGATTCAGGATACATGATCAGAGCGACAGGGCCGATGCCAAACCAAAAACTGTTTCCTTGTGTCTGTGCAAACAGCTATGAGTTCTGAACTAGTTCATTTTCAGGCTGTGGGCTTGTAATCTATAACATGTACAGTGATGAAGACGCCGTAGTAAACTGCCGACGAGTCATATACGGAGCTACCTGCCCCGCAAAAACACAACAACAACAACAGCCAAGCCTTTCCGCACTAAAACACTACCGTAATCTCACATGATAGTACTCGCATGGAAAGTAGACAAGAAAGGGGAGGAACCGGGGCTTACCAACACCAGAAAATCGTGAAGATGGGAGCAGCAGAGGGTGAGGTCGTGAAGATGTGAAGACCTCGTCGGCAGATCTGGTGATGTAGGATGACTGCGCCACGGCGGCGTCGTCGGGCGAGGCCTTGGTGTCCAGGAAGATGACCCCCCGCATCGACTTCGATGTTGGTGTGGCCAGCGTCCAGGACGGCGGCGCCTCCGATGTCGAGGCTGGAGCTCGCTTCCGTCGGTGCCGTCGTTTGCCGAGGAGGTCGAGGTTGGCGATGGCGCATCGCTTGCCGAGGAGGTGGACGCAGAGGCGGGATGGGCCTGGGGCAGAGCTGTTGGATGAGGGGCACGGCTAGTAGGGGTGGTTGCCTCCGACATAGTCGTCGTGGCCGCCGTTGCCGCGGGGACAGAGGAAGGCCGAGGCGACCGGAGCAGCTCTGCCAGATCTAGGTCATAATTTTCGGCAGCGAAATTTTTGCCGGTCTTGGCGGCCGCTCGGTGTAGAGGAGCTCGGGCCGCTCGGTGCCTCTCGCTACGACAGCGAGACGCGGCTCCTGGCGGCGCGAGATGCGAATCCTGGCGGCGCTCGAGAGAAGGTGAGGGACGGGGCGGGTTAGAGGCGGTAGCGGCGGCCGCCACGACTGGATCTGGAGAGAGGCACGGTGAGGAGAGCGAGGCGTGCGAGATGTGGGGGACGGAAGATGCGGCGGCGGCGGTGAGGAGAGGGTGCGCGATGTGGGGAGTGGGGACTAGGGTTCGCCTCCGATGTGGGTGGGGACTGGGACTATTGGTTCGCCTCCAATATTTCATAAAACGCGCGCTGGATTGCTGATCCCGCTCGATCGCTCCTCCGATGCTCATTTTCAGAGTGGGTGCAGGTGTTTTTTTCCAAAATTGACCCACACCAATTTTAATAAATACTAGCACAGATTTATCAAACTTAAAAACTTATAAGCTAAAACTATTTGGCTATATACCATAGAAATATATTTTTACTTGACACGTTTTTGTAATAATCCGAATTCAACGTAATACGAGAAAACATGCATTACTGTGTTTAACTTGTAAACAACACAAAATATGTGCCTATGTGTACCTAGGAAGATGAAATTACAAAATTCATATGACCGATGTTATATATTACTACAAATAACAAACTTATTACCTCTCAATAGCTCAAAATACACCTCTATCGAAAAAGACAATGTTTGAAATTTGACCATATTACACACAAAGATGCATATTGGTACAACTAACAATGTTCACGAAGAAACTTTTATTTTTCGTTGAATAAAAATACCATTTTCATCTCCGGAGTGTCAAAACTGGTTTTTTTGTGAAGCACATACACAAAATATGTTGCAAAAATGTACAAAGTAAAATTCTAAATATATTATGTCATATTTTATCTACAAATAACAAACTTACTACCTCTCAATAGCTCAAAATACACCTCTTTCGAAAAAGACAAATTTCAGCCGATTCCGCTGAAACCGAGCCAAATTTGAACTACAGGTGCCTCGTAGTTTTCTCTTTATTTTTGTAAAAATCATTTTTAGGTACCCAAGTACCTATTTCAACATAGATACACCAAGAGTTCATCAATATTCAACACCTAGGTACGAACGGTCATGTCCCCCGTTTTGACCGTTTCCGAAACCGGCTTTGAAAATTCCAGAAAAATTCAAAAAAAATCGAAACGATGCAAGATCTTCGCGTGGTGTTGTTATATATGTCCTAGTATCCACCAAAAATAATAAACTTGGAATACGACAGTTTGGTTGAAAATGTGTTCACAGAAATGAGCTATCTCGTACGAAGATTCATGGCTTTCGGGCGAAATGACGGATGTTTTGGCCACACCCATGGCATAGTTTGTTTAAATGTGACCATATTACACACAAAGATGCATATTGGTACAACTAACAATGTTCACGAAGAAACTTTATTTTTCGTTGAATAAAAATACCATTTTCCATCTCCGGAGTGTCAAAACTGGGTTTTTTTGTGAAGCACATACACAAAATATGTTGCAAAAATGTACAAAGTAAAATTCTAAATATATTATGTCATATTTTATCTACAAATAACAAACTTACTACCTCTCAATAGCTCAAAATACACCTCTTTCGAAAAAGACAAATTTCAGATTCCGCTGAAACCGAGCCAAATTTGAACTACAGGTGCCTCGTAGTTTTCTCTTTATTTTTTGTAAAAATCATTTTTAGGTACCCAAGTACCTATTTCAACATAGATACACCAAGAGTTCATCAATATTCAACACCTAGGTACGAACGGTCATGTCCCCCGTTTTGACCGTTTTCCGAAACGGCTTTGAAAATTTCCAGAAAATTCAAAAAAAATCGAAACGATGCAAGATCTTCGCGTGGTGTTGTTATATATGTCCTAGTATCCACCAAAAAATAAACTTGGAATACGACAGTTTGGTTGAAAATGTGTTCACAGAAATGAGCTATCTCGTACGAAGATTCATGGCTTTCTGGCGAAATGACGGATGTTTTGGCCACACCCATGGCATTTTGTTTAAATGTGACCATATTACACACAAAGATGCATATTGGTACAACTAACAATGTTCACGAAGAAACTTTTATTTTTCGTTGAATAAAAATACCATTTTCCATCTCCGGAGTGTCAAAACTGGGTTTTTTTGTGAAGCACATACACAAAATATGTGCAAAAATGTACAAAGTAAAATTCTAAAATATTATGTCATATTTTATCTACAATAACAAACTTACTACCTCTCAATAGCTCAATACACCTCTTTCGAAAAAGACAAATTTCAGCCGATTCCGCTGAAACCGAGCCAAATTTGAACTACAGGCCTCGTAGTTTTCTCTTTATTTTTTGTAAAAATCATTTTTAGGTACCCAAGTACCTATTTCAACATAGATACACCAAGAGTTCATCAATTCAACACCTAGGTACGAACGGTCATGTCCCCGTTTTGACCGTTTTCCGAAACCGGCTTTGAAAATTCCAGAAAATTCAAAAAAAATCGAAACGATGCAAGATCTTCGCGTGGTGTTGTTTATATATGTCCTAGTATCCACCAAAAATAATAAACTTGGAACGACAGTTTGGTTGAAAATGTGTTCACAGAAATGAGCTATCTCGTACGAAGATTCATGGCTTTCGGGCGAAATGACGGATGTTTTTGGCCACACCATGGCATAGTTTGTTTAAATGTGACCATATTACACACAAAGATGCATATTGGTACAACTAACAATGTTCACGAAGAAACTTTTATTTTTCGTTGAATAAAAATACCATTTCCATCTCCGGAGTGTCAAAACTGGTTTTTTTGTGAAGCACATACACAAAATATGTTGCAAAAATGTACAAAGTAAATTCTAAATATATTATGTCATATTTTTATCTACAAATAACAAACTTACTACTCTCAAGCTCAAAATACACCTCTTTCGAAAAGACAAATTTCAGCCGATTCCGCTGAAACCGAGCCAAATTTGAACTACAGGTGCCTCGTAGTTTTCTCTTTATTTTTGTAAAAATCATTTTTAGGTACCCAAGTACCTATTTCAACATAGATACACCAAGAGTTCATCAATATTCAACACCTAGGTACGAACGGTCATGTCCCCCGTTTTGACCGTTTTCCGAAACCGGCTTTGAAAATTCCAGAAAATTCAAAAAAAATCGAAACGATGCAAGATCTTCGCGTGGTGTTGTTATATATGTCCTAGTATCCACCAAAAATAATAAACTTGGAATACGACAGTTTGGTTGAAAATGTGTTCACAGAAATGAGCTATCTCGTACGAAGATTCATGTTCGGGCGAAATGACGGATGTTTTGGCCACACCCATGGCATAGTTTGTTTAAATGTGACCATATTCCACAAAGATGCATATTGGTACAACTAACAATGTTCACGAAGAAACTTTTATTTTTCGTTGAATAAAAATACCATTTTCCATCTTCGGAGTGTCAAAACTGGGTTTTTTTGTGAAGCACATACACAAAATATGTTGCAAAAATGTACAAAGTAAAATTCTAAATATATTATGTCATATTTTATCTACAAATAACAAACTTACTACCTCTCAATAGCTCAAAATACACCTCTTTCGAAAAAGACAAATTTCAGCCGATTCCGTTGAAACCGAGCCAAATGAACTACAGGTGCCTCGTAGTTTCTCTTTATTTTTTAAAAATCATTTTTAGGTACAACAAGTACCTATTTCAACATAGATACACCAAGAGTTCATCAATATTCAACACCTAGGTACGAACGGTCATGTCCCCCGTTTTGACCGTTTTCCGAAACCGGCTTTGAAAATTCCAGAAATTCAAAAAAAATCGAAACGATGCAAGATCTTCGCGTGGTGTTGTTATAGATGTCCTAGTATCCACCCAAAAATAATAAACTTGGAATACGACAGTTTGGTTGAAAATGTGTTCACAGAAATGAGCTATCTCGTACGAAGATTCATGGCTTTCGGGCGAAATGACGGATGTTTGGCCACACCCATGGCATAGTTTGTTTAAATGTGACCATATTCCACACAAAGATGCATATTGGTACAACTAACAATGTTCACGAAGAAACTTTTTTTTCGTTGAATAAAAATACCATTTTCCATCTCCGGAGTGTCAAAACTGGTTTTTTTGTGAAGCACATACACAAAATATGTTGCCGAAATGTACAAAGTAAAATTCTAAATATATTATGTCATATTTGATACAAATAAAAAACTTACTACCTCTCAATAGCTCAAAATACACCTCTTTCGAAAAAGACAAATTTCAGCCGATTCCGCTGAAACCGGCCAAATTTGAACTACAGGTGCCTCGTAGTTTTCTCTTATTTTTTGTAAAAATCATTTTTAGGTACACAAGTACATATTTCAATAGATATAGCAAGAGGTTCAAAATTGCACAATTAGATAAGAATAATCATGCCCGCCTTTTTTACTCCAAAACCGTAAATTCAAAATCCACTAAAGTCTTAATAAATATATGACCATGGGATTGTTTTATGTTTAAAAAATGGTTTCAAATTATATATGATTACTACAAATAATTTTCCAATTTTTTTTAAATTGGTTATGGTCAATTTGGAGGTGAAATTCAAATTATAGAATGAAAACAGACAAAAAAAAAAGAAAAAAAAAACACACAACGACCCATCCCAACGTGGACGCCAGCTTCCCCGCGCAAGCAGCCCAACGCTTGTGTCCCTGCCGAATTCGGCCCAAGCTGCATGCCCTCTTGTTTCGTGGTCTTGTTGGGCTTTGGCCCAAAGTCGCTTAAGTCAGGATAAAAGGAGCGAACACATGCGTATAACAAGATCTGTTCGGTGGCCTGTTGGCTAGCTGTGCCATCGGGTTTGCCCGAGGTGCATGGTTCGAACCCCACTCCTGGCGAATTTTTGTGGTATTTTCTACAGAGCCTGTACAGCGTGACCTTATCTGTCCCTGGTCCCACATGTCAATGGCAGTATGTCCCATTTACCTATGCCACATGGCAGCTGTCCCAGGCCCCACATGTAAATGGCAGTGTGTTGCCAAGTGATCTGTCTATCCAACAGACGTGCTATCCAAAAGACAAGCCACGTGGGCGGAGTTGACGATGTGTCTATCCAACAGACATGCCACGTAGGCAGAGTTGATGATGTGTCCGTTCAATCGTACCAACACATCCACATTTAGAATCTCATGACGATTTAAATTCGTCGTGATCGGTTAAAAACAATGCCATGATCGTTCATGACGATATCACTTTACAAAATCACGACGTTTTTTGGCCAAATCGTCATGAAAATTCAGCGTTTTTTACCCCTCCAGCGGCTAACGACGATATGGCACAAAATCGTCATAACTTTATGACGATTTCGTCCATCGTCGTTGTGAGAACGTCATGTATCAACACATTTCTTGTAGTGGTGCAGAAAACTTATTTTGCACACAAAATTTATTTTATGTTCCCAAGTTAAAAAATTATGTCATGTATGTAATTATTTACGTTCATGTTTGATCCATAAGAGAATACTCGACATAAAAATTAAAAAAATATGAGTCATACCAACATAAAAGTCATAAAAACAACATAAAAATATGTATTTTTTCATTTGTTTGTACCGTCACATAAATAAAAAGTTTTATGTCATGAATATATTTTCTTACGTTCTATTCGACATAAGGAATACGACAAAATTTACGTGCCTTAAAAATCATGTACAGTTCAAAAGATACATGGTGGTGTAGAATAACTATTCTGCACACTGTGTGTCAAATAGGGCGACCCTATATATAACCTGGCTCATTGATCATCATTATCTCTTCATTATTGGAGCCAAATGTAGTAGCCCGACCTAAAGAATTCATGGTCCTCTCTGCATCATACATTTAAAGTTAGTATATATCAACATATACATGTCAGGTTATTAACTTCGCAGATAAGCTATATAACCTGACTCATTGATCATCATCTTCTATTCATTATTGGAGCCAAATGTAGTAGTCCGGCCTAAAAAATCCATGCATGTTCCTCTGCAGCTATTATTTCTGCAGTACAATATCGAACCTTGTTTTTTTATGCAGGGACGGAAACAGAGAAGCATGTGTATGCATAACATGACTTGTAGTGCATTGCTTCTCTATGCTTTATTTTGCTTGCAATTAGCTAGACGATGTGCATATAGTTAATTTACGTACTGTCTAATGTTAGTACCGCATATGAATAGGTAACATGAATGTTGAGGCCTTCAATGTTGAGGCTCACTGGCCAACGAGGCTAAAAAAAGAGATTTTGTTGAAAAATTAAGGATGGACGAGAGACACCCAAAGATGGATTGCATAAATCCAACTAAATTACTTACTGATACGTCATAAACGTGTCCCTAATTTCTGATGTTCCATGTTGTTTCCCACATGTTTTCCTTACACTTTATGTCATTTTTACACGTTTTCCGGGACTAACCTATTAACAAGATGCCACGGAGCCAGTTCCCTGTTTTCAGTTGTTTTTAGTTTCTGAAAAGTTGTTCTGGAAATATTCTCGGAATTGGAAAATTCGAAAGACAGAAGTCCTAAAAGTCCCGGAAGCTTCCACTACCAAATTCCGCGCGATCAGGGACGTTTTGAGCGGAACGTTTTGATAACGTCATGTGGTTTCCGTCGCAGATGGATGAAAAGTGGAATTTGATCTCGACTTTGCGGTCCATCTCGATGTTTCTTATATTTTCCGTCGCGGATTTTTGTTCCCGGCCCAATAGGCCCAATTGGAGGCGAGTGTCATTCCACGAGAACGCCGCAGATTAGTCGAATGTATCCCTTTTCATTTCTGTCATTTATTTGTCCATATTGTGAAATTGAATTATCTGTTTGGTATATGTTTTTTGCATCGGCATTAGTCTAATGTAACCCTTTTAACTTCTGTCACTTAGATCCATCAAAACTTCTGTCATCTATTTCTCCATATTGTGAACTCGAATTATATCTATCTTAAGAAAATAAACATAGACTACATATTAATAGAAACCACCCAATACAACCAACGACATTGTCGATAGGGGGCAGCGGTAGGGGGCTAAAAGAGCATCAGTAGGGGGCCGACAGCTCCTTCGATGGCACTGGATCCTCCAACGGGACTGGATCCTCCGATGGCACTAGATCCTCCGATGGCACTGGATCCTCCCTTTCCCGGGGCCTCACAGCTGCGAGGAGAGCGATCAGAGTTTTCTGCTCTGCCAGGGATAAACCGATCTTCAGTTCCCCGAACTGCGAGGTCAGTTTGAGGTTGCTGGCCATCATCTTCGACATATCATACATCAACTTCCGATACGTTACGAGGGAAGCTTCGCCCTGCTCCACCTGCTCCAACCTAGCATCACGAGCCTTCTTGAGATTGTCGTAGGCGAGCTTCAAGGCCTTCTCAAGCTCAACTTCTAGGATGGTTACCCTCTCCGCCAGAGCGGCGAAGATGACCCTCTGCTCGGCAAAATGGATAGTTGCATGATAGGAAGTTGATGTTAATCTAAGAGGCAAAATGGATCTAAGAAAGATGAAATCACGAGGAATTCAGAAACGGATCTAAGAAAGATGAAATCACGAGGAATTCTGAAAAGGATCTAAGAAAGACGAAATCACGAGGAATGCAGAAACTGATCAGAAATACGTGAACGGAAATGGAACCTACATGAGAGAAGCAAACCGCTTCGCCGGTGGAGCCATGGCCGCCTGGTGGAACACTCGAGCAGCTACTACGTCAAAGGGTTTACGCTTGAGGGGAGGCGGTGAGGCATATAGAGGATGAACTGAAGAGTGCATCTATTTATACGGAGGGAGGGGGAGTGGAATAGAGGATCCCCATGCACGACGGAGCAATAACTGGCCGCCAGAACTAAAGCGACACGTTTCATGTTCACAATATCGCGACGAAGTAACCAACGCACGCGTGGTGTGCTGCATGCAGGGTTACGGCGGTGAGTGGAAGAGCGGTTGTTTCCAGACTTGGGCCATGATGGCACTTTCTTGGGCCCTCTTCTGTCAGGCCATTTTTATTGGGCCTTATAGCACACCGTAGCCCATATTTATCCTACTACAGTTGCAACACATAAAACGTCGAAATTTTGATTATTTTGACACGTTTTCAACATCTTCCACACTCTAAAACACTACACATCATCCCAGAATGCGTCGTCAAGTTCGTCGTCATCGGAGTCCTGCATAAGGCTCTCCCAGAATTCTTCGCCCATCTCCCCGTCCGACGATGAGACGACGATGGTGGAGGGGCCAGCATCCCCCCGGGATGTACGAGCTCGCATCTTCGCGTCCCTCTCAGCGTCGAGCCGCAACTGCGCCTATACCAGATCTGGGTGATCACGGCGGAACCTCTCCATCCTGACCTCATCGTCCCGGCAGATGCGCAGCTGCATTAACGCGTTACGGTTCTCCTGCTCCTCCTTGCGGGTCACAATCCTCAGATCTGGGGTGAGGAACTCGGCAACTTCCTTGCTCTCAACGTCCCGAAAGTTGAGCTCGGCGCGCGGGCGGCGAGCTCGGGCATGTCAAAGGTGCCCATCCACCACCGCACGCCGTTGTGTGTGATCTCCCCGGACCAGCGCCCGGACGGCCGCAGCTGCACACCTCGGAAGCCAGTGCTGCTTCTCACGCGCGGCGCCATCGGGTGGATTAGCGACGAGACTGAAGGGGGGAGGTCGGGGGATGTGGCGGCGTGCGGTAATCAGAGACGAGAGTGAGTGGGGCTGTGTCGGCGGCGTAGAGGGTAGGTTGCCTGGTCCGTGCTCGGTCGTATTTATGCGATAGCGACGAGGTATGGCACCCTGTCGGGACGGGGAAGTGCCCCCGGAAGTCATCTCCATCGACTCCACCGCCATCTCCATCACCGTTGCTGTCTCCTATGATGAGGAGGGAGTAGTTCTCCCCCGGGGCTGAGGGCTCTACCGGTAGCTATGTGGTTCATCTCTCTCTCCCATGGTGTGATCTTTATGTGATCATGAGCTTTGTAATCTAGTTGAATATGTATATTGATCTTCATCTGTTATGCTACTCAAGTGGTTTTGTTATCTCTGTAAACACTTTTATCACGGGGTAAAGGTGATAGTGTGTGCACCGTGTGGTTTAGCATGATATTTATATCTTGTGTTGGAAGATGAACCTATTAAATTGTGGTGTTTGCGTGGAACCATGTCGGTCCCATGGTGATAGCATGGGGGTTACTTGGTTGGGAAAGTGCTTACTCTGAGGAGTGCTGTTAAAGCGCTACGCAATGATTAGTGTTCGTTATTCGACCGGAGAGTGGTTCGGAGTAGCATAGTGAAGAAATGATATTTATGCATTCAATTATGTTTTCATTGTTGAGAGTGTCCTCTAGTGAAAGTAGGAGCCCTAGGCCTTATTTACAAGCATTGAAACACTGTTTTCCGCCTGTTCTGCTACATGTTTGCTTGCTTCCATATTTATTTCAGATTTTTATTATCACTTATAATCATCCATACTGCTTGTATTTTACTCTCTCTTCACCGAACTAGTGCACCTATATACCTGACAAGTATATTGGGTGTGTTGGGCACATAAGAGACTTCTCGTATCTTAATTGCAGGGTTGCTTGAGAGGGATATCTTTGACCTCTACCTCCCTGAGTTCGATAAACCTTGGGTGATCCACTTAAGGGAAACTTGCTGTTGTTCTACAAACCTCTGCACTTGGAGGCCCAACACTGTCTACAAGAATAGAAGCGTGCGTAGACATCAAGCTCTTTTCTGGCACCGTTGCCGAGGAGGTAAGGTAAAAGGTACTCACATCCTCAGGTGTGAGTGCTCGAAGTTATTTCCTTTAGATTCTGCAATTATATCTTTGTGTTTTGTCGCACCCGGACTTCTAGAGGATACTCACAGTCCGCTAAATAGTAGAACAAATGGCTTACGGGGCATACCGGCACCCGCATCTCAATATGAGCAGGCCAACACGTAAACGTGTGACAACCATTCTCTACTATCCATCGTCTGCGCAAACCATCCCATAGAAATCAGGACACTTCCGTTGACGTACTTCATAACATACACACATGGTACGTCAACGGCATTAGAACAACTGATATCACAACATATCTCTAAGACACAAAAGATTGAAATAAGTTGCAAATAGCTCTCACTAGAGCAGAGATAGCAAATACAATCATCCAGAGGACACATGTCCCAACAATTCATCATTACAACACAGCGGAAGCATCCAGAGTGTCTGAGTACAGACAAGATCCAAATAGGCCTAAGAGGCCGGAAACAAAAAGACGGAGCCCATCCACGATGTCTCGGATCCTGCCCGGGTCCGCTATCTACTCGTCAGCAGCCTCGTCGTACTCCACGTAGTAGCCACCATGGGGATCCTCGGAAATGTAGTCTGCGGAAACCACAGCCCCAAAGGGGTCAGTACATAAACGTACTGGCAAGCAAGACTCACAGTTCACCAAAATGTACCCTTCAACACCAAGCACAGATGCTTTGGGTTCAACGGAAGAAGGGGTGATACAAAAGATGCGGCAGCGGGCTGCACTAACCAACTACAGATACTACAACTTCCGGCTAACAGAAAGGAGATAAGATAGCGTATCGTAACCAACTATAACTAACTCCAAACAAACCCATCCTGGATCTCGCCCCTTATCCAAAGAAGCAATCCGAGGATAACTCACATAGTTGGATTAATGATGGTTCAAGTTATTGTGTCAATAAGACTATTACTAGGCAAGTTATCATTAGTTAGGTGTAAGTTGTTCTGAGTACTTGTTAGCCAGTACTTTCACCAAGTCAACCATAACCGCGGAAAACACGGCTTCTCGAGAAGATTTACCCTGCAGGGATGCACCAATTTGGTCGTACACGTAAGAATAACCCGCCAGATGGAATGCCTTCCACCAAGCGGGGCACTCAACACAACTCAACTCTTCTCCGCATCAAGCCCAAAGAACCCCGTGCAATTGAGCGCACGGCTAATCAAGCCCCACGAAGAAAAGGGGACCCTCATAGCACTCTAAGAACGTGTCTCCCTAAATGCCGACTACAAAAGTTCCACCCTGGCCTGGGTTCGCAAAATACATATGCATGCGGCAAATGGAAAACCCGAACTAAATGAGGCGATTTGGACGAGATGCGAATCGAATCAAATTGAGGGGGGCGCCCATACATGCTTCCCACATGCGGATAGTGCGCTCATCATGGATCAGTAGACAAGACCCTTTTCCTAATTAGGGTCGACACTAGCAGGCCTCAAAACCACGCCGGGCCTCCTGCCGGTGCCTTATCATCAATTTAGCATTACTTCAAAATTAACAGGTTGTTGTTTAAACATCGAGCCCCAGAACATAATAGAATATGGTAACAGAAAGTAACGGGCAACAGACTCGAGCAGAAACAACCCTAAGCATGCTAGTAAGACACGGGCAACAAGCAACGGGGTTATAGGTGTGGAGGTGAGGCTATATCAGGGTTAGAGGATAACATGTGATAGGATCGAACACAAGCAATGATTCATAAAGCTAGCAGAATAGACAACGGAAAGTATCGGTATCCAGTGTGGAAAGGAACACAATGGTTCATGTGAGTGAATACTTGCCTGCAAACTCAGTAGCCTAGTACTGGGCTAACTCCTCAGAAGGGGTGTCGTAAGCCTCGTCTGTCTCAACGTCGTCGTCTAATCGCGAAGAAGCAAACAAACAACGCAGAGAGACAAACAATCAATAACATGGCATAGTGCACAATCATGGGATGATGCATGACCATTTAATTGATGCATAAAAAATAAACTAGTTGACATGGTAACATAACATGATTAAATGGACCCACATGCAATTTGGATTGCATATGGAAAGCCCATGAATTAAGGTTGGAATAATTGTTTTACAACTAATCAACAGGTGAAAGTGGATTAGTATGATGCATGGATGAGGAAAACAGAAAGATAACAACAATAGCAACAATTGGAAATGAAGTTTACCAAGTTTAGAGTTTTATTTATTAAGTTATGGAATTTTGGTTCCTTAAAGGTGTTACACAAGCATTTGTTGTTTTCATCAATTTTAATTGTTCAAAACAGATAACAAAGTTCATATTTGGAAAGTAAAAGTAATGGATCCATGATCGAGAACAAACGTTGCAAGCAAAATTTGCGGTAATACCCATCCAAGCCAAGAAATGATTTGACCAGATTGCGTGATGGCGACACCCACCTCCCCCACCTCCCACCCCTCTTCCCATGGCGATGTTGACCGGATCTAGTCGGCATGGAGGCCCTCCTTCACTGGGATTTCTCCCCGGGATTGGCCGTGGAAGCACAGGTTCGTCGTAGGTTTGGTTCATCTGTCACCTTCTCCCCCTCTTCCGGCCTTAAGGAATTCTACTTGGTGGTATCCTTTTCCTCGGCCTCCTTCAAACTCACTGATGAGTCCGTGGGTTTGGCCCTTCAATCATGTATTGGGGGTTTTCACAAGGATTTCAGAGTTTTCCAACTCTCTGATGCTCGCTTCAGATTTTCGGTGGCATCCAATAAAGTTGGCCATTTTATTTATCATCTCCGGGATCGTATTTGGCCGGATTTTATTTGCCACTTCAGTCTGTTTAGGGGCTCTGACCCGAAGCTTACTGGTTTTGTTCACAATGTTCATCGTTCATGGGCTTCTAATGTTGAGATTAAGGAGATATCCCAATGTTCTCCTCTTCGGGTTAATCATCAGCTGCACATTCTTGAAGCTAGTGCACGTCGGGATCCATCTGCTTCTGCTGAACTGGCCAAATTTGGTTTCTTTCGTGAATCTGAGGCGTTTACTCGTTCTGATCCGATCAGTCAGCAGAGGTACTCTTCACCTTCACATGTTCCCGTGCATGACCAGGCACCACCGGAGGACACGCCGGCTATGCCCGGCGCTGTTAATGTTATTTCATTTGGTAAGTTCATTACACCTATTTCTACGGGTGGACATTATGGGAAAGGATGTTTCTATTCCCCTATATTTCGCCAGGAGATTGGCAAGGACTTACCATCCTCTACACTCGAGAATATTGAAGATCTCAGGATGGCTGGTTATTCCAGACAGGATATTAAAGAGGCGCTATCTATTCCTTTTATCCCGCCTCGTCCACTGGTATTTGAAATTTTGGGTCGTTGCTCCCGTTGTGGCCTTATGGATCATCTTCGGCCCAACTGCCCAGGTATATGCAAACATTGTCAGGTTCTAGGGTTTAAATGTGTTGACTGCGATTCTTCGGAACCTTTTTCTGATAATACCATTGCTGGACCGTCTGGTGCATCGGGCCCATCTTATGTTGCTAGCCCATTGGATCCCCTCCGAGATATTTCTGCCACTGGGCCGCTTCCATGTTGCTTTCGTTGCCTGGAGTTAGGCCATATTAGGAAAGATTGTAACAATGATATCAAATGTCTTGATTGCTTTGGGTGGGGCCACATTGCCAGACAGTGCCCGATTAAGGTATATTGCAGATTTTGTCACGTGGTGATCATTTTTACGGAATGCCCGAAGATTATCTGTCGGCGTTGCAAATTAAAGGGTCATCAATCTTTGCCTGTCGTCAACGGATTTTATGGGTACCTAAAGGAAGTGCATCTCCTAATTTGGTAACTGGGGCGGTGGACGATTCACATTCTGGGCCCACTCTGCCTTTGACTACACCTGACCGGGTTGGAGAACTGGAACGTCTAGCTACTCCTCGGCACCTCCGCTTCCCACCTTGAGCAGAGCACAGCAATGGCGAACTTCCCTGTTCGGCCTTTTGATTTCGTCTCGGACTACTCCAACATAGATCCTGGGCCAGACAACCGTCTCCAACGTTCCCGATTGGTGGTCGGTGATCCCCCCCGCACCAACGAAGACTCCGCCATTGTTCTGGTAAATCCCCCTGTCTCGGACAATCTCCGTCGCACTGTTCTGGATCAAATCGTCGCTTCGGTCAACGAGGATAATATCATCTCTGAGGCGGAGATTTCCATTCTTGGGGTGGGGCTTATTCGATTTACCTCAGCTGAAATCCGTGACATGATGGTTAGGGATAGCCCGCACCCATTTGATGTTTTTTATGAGGAGTCCACTTTTACTTTCATACGGCATGATGAGGGACTGAATATGCGACGACCGGTTTTTAATCTGGATGCGTGGATCCTCTTTTTGGCTTTTCCCACGGATTACTTGACTGATTACTACATCAACAAAGCAGTGTCGCTCTTTGGGAGGCTTATTCTCTGGCATCGCCCGGAGGCGAGCAGGTCCAGGGTCCTTATGCGCGTCCAGCTGCGTTCTGCTCGGGAGGTTCCTCGCAGCATCATTGTCACTAGGGTCTCTTCCCTCCCTGGGCATGGAATTTCATGGACGGTGCCAGTTTACATTCTCAATAGCCGTCAGAATCTGGCAGGATTGATTGATACTGAAGAACCCCCTCCACCTATGAATGCATCACCACACCCCTATGAGCTCCCGTACCTGACTGTTATGCAGCAATACCATCTGGATGTCCAGAGATTCTATGAGCAGCAGGCTGAAGCTAACTGGCAAGGTGTTGTATTGGAGCCGGAAGAGCGACAAGAGGGATGGGGTCATTGGCCTGCAGTACCTGAAATTTATCTGGGCGTAGACATGAGGCAGTACTTGGGATACGATGGCCCTTCTCTGTTGGATGGTGTGGCCAATTCAGACATTTCTGATGACGCCATGGATGCATGGAATGATCATGTGGAGGAGGTGGAACGTGCAGCTATGGATGTCATTCTGGGACACCCACCTGGAGGACTGCACTTCAGTCGTGCTGGTGGGAGGCTATCTGATCTGGAGGTGCATGCTGGAATTGAATATTGGGCTTTCTTAGGCTGGCTCATGCGTCAGGTCTATACGCGCACTATTCTCCCATCTGCTCCTGTGGATGATGGGCTCTACTTGGGACATCTGGTCAATGCGATCATCACTGCCGGTACGCAGCATATGTGGGCATGTTTTATCAGTGCTGCAACTCCTGTTGACATCGTACCGCCATCTATCATTCGTACTGCACTTCATCTGCCCCAATTCCCTACTGTTACTGCTACTTGGATTTCTTTGGAGCTCTCTCCTGTGTTACGAGACTATCTATCTGCGGCCTTTGGGGAGATCGCGGGCAGTGAGCTACCTGACACTATGGAGATGATTCGTGCGGAACTGGGTTTTGTACCTGAGTCGTCTCTGATGGATACTGCAGGGAATCCATTCCCTCCCGCTTCATCAAGCTCTCATATGCCGATCACGACTCGTGCCAAGGCTCGGGCGGGTAAGATCTCCACTCCACCTGTTGCTAGCCTTGTCAGACGTTCTCCTAGGCTTAACAACGATGGATTTATGCATATTGCATTACCAGATAAGACACCTAGGCGCAGCAGCTCGTCTGTTCCTCGTGCGCTGGCACCTGCGCAGATGCAATTATCTGAGATGCAGCGCATTGGTATTGAAGAATGTGGACTTGCTCCTGAAGATGTATCCGACGATAAACTACTCCGGGACCCCTCTTCTTAGCCGGTTCCGTCGGTCACGATGGTGGCAGTCTCTAGTGAACCTGATTATGGAGAGTTATCGTTTATTTTGTTTCATCGTGTGTGCTAAACTTTATGTGGTTAAAACTCCGTATGATCGAGAACATATTCTCTATTTGGTGGCTGTGTTTAGTTCCTGGGATGTATGCTTAGGAACTCACTCGGCACTTGCTCATTTTAATTTATTTTGCCTCTCATGACGTTATCTGCTTATGACATGAGGCTCTGGAGAATTCTCTGTTGGAATATTAGGGGACTCAACAGCCCAGAAAAATGGCCTCTTATTCTTAATAAGATTGAGGAAAGTATGGCAAATATTGTTTGTTTCCAGGAAACTAAGAGGGGTGAATTTGACACTCATTATATTAAGAAATTTGCCCCCAAACGCTTTGATCGTTTTGAGTACGTCCCCTCTGATGGTGCCTCGGGAGGTATTCTAGTTCTATGGATTGGACATCAATTTACGGGAGAGGTATTGTTAACTGAGCAATTTGGCATTGTGCTACGATTTACTTCCTTAGCTTCGATGGAGTCATTCCATCTTACGGTGGTTTATGGACCATGTGATGGACTAGCACGACAAAATTTTGTCGCTTGGCTATTCAGCTTGGATATTGCGGATGACGCCTTATGGCTTCTGATAGGCGACTTCAATTTTATCGTTTCTCGGACAGTAGGAATAAACCAGGCGCCAACACGGAGGATATGGAGACATTCAATGAAATCATTAGTTTTCATGGGCTTATTGAGCTTCCGATCAAAGGTCGCTCCCACACTTGGAGTAATATGCAGTTGGACCCCCTTCTGACACAGCTTGACTGGTTTTTCACCTCCGTAGCCTGGACCACTACTTACCCAAATTCTATGGTAACTCCATTGGCCAGACCTACATCCGACCATATTCCATGTCTCCTATCCATTGGAACTACCATTCCCAAAGCTCAAATCTTTCGATTCGAAAACTATTGGATCCGGATGCCAGGGTTTTATGATACTGTCAAAACTATATGGGATATTCATTGTCCAGGTGATAGTGCCAAGCGCATTTCTTCTAAATTGAAATTATTGAGGAAAGGATTGAGGAAATGGCAGAAGAGCATCTCCACACTCAATCACTATAGGCGGTATTCCATAATTAACATAGTTCGGTTAGAGTGGATTTGAAAAGCAGGTCTCATTCCAGACTCCACTCAGAATACCCGGCTCTTTTTCTAGACTCCACTAGGAAGACCTTGCTCTTTCACAGATACGGGGATCAGACATGGCTATCGCTTCGACAGCTTCTCCGGAGGAAAAGACGCCGCCCATAAGATGTGCCTAGAGATAACAATCATTTCAGAATCTCGTATAAGTGATCATTCACTCGGTGAAGAGCCAAGACAAGGTAAGAACCCAAAAATGATAGACATATTGGTTCGCTAGTTAGATTAGTAGATGCTTATTTCACTGAAAGATCAGATTTCTTCGAATTTCCTTTCCTTTAGGGTGATGGGCTGATCATCTCCCGTTGCTATGGGGGAAGTCACTGAGAGCTCTGACTCGGATGAGGTGGAAACTTGTCTCTTTCTCCTTGGCCGGAAGGAGAAACTTCCTACCTTCTGGATATATCCCTCGGCTAGATAGAATGGATATCCAATTTATCTCAAATTGTAATAATACTATTCTTCTGATGGATTCCATTGAGGACGTTAGACCATTATTTACTCCTGAATGGAATTTTCGTAATGTGATCAAAGACCATCTGGCACACCTCCTCCGTTGCAAGTCAGATTATTGGAGGAATCGATGCACAGCCCACTGGGCTAAGAATGGCAGTGAGGACACTTCTTTTTTTCATTCTATGGCCACCGTCAGTTATAGAGCTAACAATATTGCATCACTCGAACGGGAAGATGGATCCATCACATTTGATCATCATGAAAAGGCAGCGCTGCTCCGCAGCACGTTTCAAGCACGTATGGGGATTACGGTGGGTATTGATAACGATTTTGAGTTTTCTCGATACCTCCCCCACCATGAGGGGTTGGATTGCCTATCCCGACCATTTTCACGTGATGAAATCAATTCTATGGTTCGATCCTTACCTATTGATAAGGCTCCCGGTCCTGATGGTTTCAATGGACAGTTTATCAAGAGTTGCTGGCATATTATTAAAGAAGATTACTATACCTTATTTGATGATTTTTGGCATGGTACTGTTAATCTTCAGAGTATCAATGATGCTTTCTTAACTATGATACCTAAGATCTCTGCTCCTAGTCATGCTAATGATTACAGGACCATTTCTTTACTCAACTCCTCATTCAAACTATTGACTAAGGTTCTTGCTAATCGGCTTCAAGATCATATCTTAGATATTGTGCACCAGAACCAATATGGATTTCTTAAAAATCGCAATATTCAGGATTGCATTGCTTGGGCTTATGTATACATCCATCAGGTCAAGACATCTGGAACTGAGGCAGTTATTATCAAATTGGATTTCAGTAAAGCATTTGATGTCATTGAACATGATGCCCTTTTACATATACTTATGGCTAGTGGATTTGATGCCAGATGGATTGGTTGGATTCGGTCTATCTTCAGTACTGGTACTTCTGCGGTGTTGCTTAATGGAGTTCCTGGAAAGAAATTTGTGAGAGAGGAGTACGCCAAGGTGATCCTCTCTCACCCATTCTTTTTGTGGAAGGTGCTGATCTTCTTCAGTCCATGGTTAATAGACTGATGCATGAGGGGGAGCTTACTGCGCCACTACCTATTCCAGATGCTGCATTTCCTATTGTTCAATACGCAGATGATACTTTATTGATCACACAGGCTTGCCCTAGACAACTATCAATACTTAAGGAACTCCTTACTGTATTTGAGAGGGCAACGGGCCTGTCAGTTAACTATTCCAAATCATGCATCATGCCCCTAAACATCACTCAAGAACAACTGTCGGCGCTGGCCACTGTATTTGGCTGTTCTACTGGTGTTATGCCATTCACATACTTGGGCCTTCCACTGGGTACCACCAGACCCACCATCTCGGATCTTGCCCCTCTTGCTGATCGTATGGAGAGAAGATTGAATGCCTGCTCCAGGTATCTGGATTATGGGGGACGTTTAGTGCTGATACAATCTGTTCTATCATCTCTTCCCACATTTTTTTTAGGCTCCCTCAAGCTCCTAAAACTATTATTCGTTCATTTGATCGTATTAGACGTCACTGTCTATGGGACAAAGAGGGAGGATCTGCTACACCTCAGTCGTTGGCTGCATGGGAGATGGTATGTAAGCCCAAGAAACATGGGGGTCTTGGTATTATAAACCTTGAGCTCCAAAATAATGCACTCTTGATCAGATACTTACAAGTTCTATAATCATTATGATACACCATGGGTCAGACTTGTTTGGAATCTATATGATCAATCTCCTCCCCATGCTCAAGCTATTAAGGGTTCATTCTGGTGGAGGGATATTCTTAAGCTCTTGCCTTTTTATCGCAGTATTGCTCGTTTCAATATTGGAAATGGATGTAATACGCTTTTCTGGAAGGATTTTTGGCAGGGCAACAATTTACTCTGTGATCGTTGGCCTAGACTATTCTCATTTGTACTTAATGAGGATTCCTCTGTGGCACAGATATGCAATTCACCCAATTTACAAGATTCTTTCGCACTGCCTTTATCCGTGCAAGCATATGAGGAATATCAGGACCTATCTCGGATTATCGAGCAAATTGACCTAGACCAGTCTAGTCATGATCAGGTTCAATATTGCTGGGGCAATGGACAGTATAGCTCTGCAAGATTTTATAAATTCCTCTTTGGTAATATCATTTGCCATCCCCTTATCAAGGATATTTGGGATACCCGATGCATCCCTAAACTGAAGGTGTTCTTGTGGCTCCTTTTCAATGATCGTCTGAACACCAGAGATCTATTATGCCGCAGACACTGGCATTTACCTCAGGGTTATCACTGTGTTTTATGCGACTGCAACACATATGAAACTACTAGCCATCTCTTCTTTGAATGTACCTTTGCCAGGGATTGTTGGAATGCCCTTGGAATTCATTGGGATCTCACCAAGACCACTCTGGATAGGATTATGTCGGCTAGGTTGCTCTTTAGAGGGCCCTGTTTTCTGGAGATTTTTGCGTGTGCTACATGGAACATATGGAAGACTAGGAATGATCTGATCTTCCAATCAAAAGAGGCCTCCTACTTGAGTTGGCACATTAGATTTTCTTCTGATGTAATGTTACATCAGTATAGAGTGAAAGATTCTATTAGGGAACCCCTCATTACTTGGGTGAGGGAACTAGTCACATAATGTATTGTAGCCTTCATTTCCTACCTCCCTGATCTACCACTTGTAACACTCATGTAACTTTGGTGGCACATCTTGCCCCACATAATTTTGAAAATCTAACCGTAGGGATTTTTCCCTACGGTACAATCTTCAAAAATATTTGGAAAGTACACAAAATTTTAGGTGGATTACATGTTTCAACTATTGAAAAAGGAATTAATATGAAATAATTGGGAATTAAACAAGTTTAAACAAGATTTAAATAGATTTAATTCAAGTATGAATATTATTTGAATTTTATTTGTTCAAAACATTAAACCAAATTCATATTTGAAAAGTTTATACTTTTATGGTTTGAAAACATATTTTATAAGTTCAAAAATAATTTAATTTGAGCAACTTATGAATTTAGCAAATTTAAATGATTTAAACAAGGTTTAAATTATTTAACCAATTTTAATTATTCAAAACATGAAACAAATTTTATATTTGAAAAGGTGGTTCAAAATGGCATGGAAAACATATTTTATTTGTGTTATTGGAATTAAGTTTGAATTAGTTATAAAATTAACCAAATTTAAAATGATTTGTTTGAATTTGAAATTTGAATACATTTGAAATATTCAAAACAGAAAACAAATGATTTAAATAGGTAGAGAAATAAATTTGGTTCAGTATACATATTTTATTTATATTATTTGGATTTGGGATTTAAAAGTTATTTGAGTTTTAGAGGCAGGGACTATTCTATAAAATAAAAGGACTTTATTTAAAAGAAAACTGTGGCAGAAAACGTTTCCTACCTCGCAGTGGCCCAGCCCAGGCCACTGACGAGGGGGCCCTGGGCCAGCGTGGCCTGCGTGGCAGCACGCGTGGCAACCCAGGCGACTGGCAGGTGGGCCACGGACGCCCGCGTGGCAAGCAAAAGAATTTGGCGGATTAATCCGCGGAGGCGAGGGCTCGACCCCTCAACCTCGGGCGCGCGCGCACGGGTGTGTTGCCACTGCGGTGAGCGATCGTTTGCTGACAGGTAAGGTGCACGTTTCGTTTTAGGGTTCAGTTAGCGAAATACGACTGACGAAACTGCATTTTGGTTTCAGTTAACTGAAACCGACGGGAGGCCGGCGGCCAGCCGCTGCTGCTGCTCGCTCGCTCGTGCTGCCGTGGACGCGTGAGTGTGGACGTGTGCTGCAGAGAGGAAAAAAAGGGAGAGGAAGCGAGAGGTGATGCTCACCTCGGGGCGGAAGGAGGAGGAGGTCGACGCTGCGGTGGTGGATGGCCGGCGACAGGAAGAGGACGACGGCAGCGAACGAGGGGGTCTCCGGCACGGTGGCGGTGTCGAGGACGAAGGAGGAGCTACGGGGGATCGATTCCCGCGGCTAGCTTGGAAGGTGGGGCAGCATATCGACGGCGATCGCCGGTGTTCAGAGATGGTGGGGCTCGGGTTCGGTGGTGAGGTTCAGAGAGAAAGAGGTGGCGCAGAGGGAGAGAAACAGAGGGGAAAACGGCGGCGATGAGGGAGATAGGTGGAGGTCTAGGCTAGGGCAGCTCGAGGGAGCTAGGGTTAGCTATATAGAGGAGGAGGCGCGAGCTCGGCCGTCTGCTTCTCCTCTGATGCGACGTGGACATGGCGGATGGGGCGCCGTACAGGAGGAAGAAGGAGCGAAGGGGTACCAGGCCGGCTGGTGGGCTAGGCCTGGCTGGCCTGCCCCTCTCTCTGCGCTTTTACCTTTTTTTCTTGCTGTTTCTTTTTTTTGCTGAAAAGAAAAAGGAAGAGAAAGATAGGTTTTGGGGTTTAGAAAAAATTAGGAAAAAATTGGTAACAATTATTTATTGTAACAGCACCATTGTGCAATCTTTGGTTTTCAAAATATTTCAAATATGTTGCTGTTTGAAATTTGTTTGAAATTTGATTGAATTTAACATTAATTGAATAATTTGACTTAAGCAACTTAAAAGTTTTAAATTCAAGTTTAATTGAAACAAGTGATTGATTTGTTTTGTAAGTTTTATAATTTCAAAATGGTTGCTGTTTGTAATTGAATTTGAATAAAATTTGAATTAAGTGAATTATTAAAATGAACCATTTGATAGTTTAAACTTTAAAGTTTAATGGAAACAATTGATGTTTTGATTTGAACTTTTTATTTGGAAAATTGTAACAGAGCAAGTATGAAACAAATATTTGAATTTGGTTTGAAAATTCAAATAGAAAACAAAGGAAAACAAATGCAAACAAATGGAAAACAATGCAATGATTAAGATGCCATGATGCAAAACATAAAATAACAATTAGCAAACATTCTAAAGGTGATTTTCATACTTGGGATGTTACAAAACGCCCCCCCTTGAAGGAATCGCGCCCCGAGATTCCTACTGAGAAGAGAAAAGGTCCGGATACTTCTTGCGAAGATCCTCTTCGGTCTCCCACGTTGCCTCTTTATCGGAATGATGGGACCACTGCACTTTCAAGAACTTGGTGCTCTTGTTGCGAGTCTTATGCTCAGTCTCATCGAGAATACGAACAGGGTGCTCCTCATAAGATAGATCTTCTTGCAGTTCAATGGAATCATGATCAACTGCACGATCTGGATCTTTGAAACACCTCTTGAGTTGTGACACGTGAAACACATCGTGCACCTTGGATAGTTTTTCTGGAAGTTCAAGACGATAGGCATTTTCCGCACGCCTTGAGAGAATGTTGAAAGGACCAATGTGGTGCAAGCTTTCCTTTCACACCAAAACGATGAGTGCCTCTGAGGGGAGTTACACGGAGATATGCTTTGTCACCAGGTGCATAGATCATATCCCTGTGCTTGCTGTCATAGTAGCTTTTCTGACGATACTGAGCAATCTTGAGATTGTCACGAATGATGCGAACTTTCTCTTCGGCTTCCTTAACAAATGTCAGGGCCTAAGAGTGAACGTTCACCAACTCCAGACCATTGATTGGACTCCTGCATCTGCGGCCATAGAGAGCCTCAAATGGTGCCATGCCTAGGCTTTGCCTGGAAGCTGTTGTTGTAGGAGAATTCAGCATATGGAAGACATTCCTCCCATTTCATGCCAAAGGAGATACCACATGCTCTGAGCATATCCTCGAGAATCTGATTGACTCTTTCGACTTGCCCTTGAGACTGAGGGTGATAAGCTGTGCTGAACAGAAGTTTGGTGCCCAATGCTTCTTGAAAGCTTTTCCAGAAATGAGAAGTGAATATGCTTCCACGGTCTGAGCTTATTTCCAATGGAACACCATGAAGAGGAACAATCTTTGCTGTGTAGAGCTCTGCTAACTGACTAGCTGAGATTGTTTCTTTGACAGCAAAGAAGTGAGCTACTTTAGTGAGACGATCAATGACAACGAAGATTGCATCGTTGCCCTTCTTGGACTTTGGAAAACCAGTGACAAAGTCCATTTCAATCATGTCCCACTTCCACTCAGGGATTTTCAGAGGTTGGAGAATACCGGCTGTTTTCTGATGAACTGTCTTAACACGTTGACAAACGTCGCATTCAGAAACGTATTGAGCAATTTCACGTTTCATGCCAGGCTACCAATACAGTGTCTTAAGATCCTGGTACATCTTTGTACTTCCAGGGTGTATGGAGAGAGGAGTTTCATGAGCCTCCTTGAGAATGACATCTTTGAGACTTTGAACTTGAGGAACTGCAATGCGTCCTTCGAAGAACACAGTTCCCTTGTCATGGATTGAGAAGGACTTAAATTTCTCCTTGCCTTCTTTTATGTGTTCTACCATCTTCTTGATTTCAGCATCACGAAGTTGTTCAGAACGAATCTTGTCCCCGAGAGTTGTACTGGCTGTCAAGTTTGCAAGATAACCTTGAGGAACAAGACCAAGGTTGAGCTTCTGGAATTCTTCATGAAGAGGAGGTTGGCTTTCCATGATCATGAGATTATTGCAATACGACTTGCGACTGAGAGCATCGGCCATAATTTAGCCTTGCCTGGAGTGTAAGAAATGGTGAGATCAAAGTCTTTAATCTTTTCAATCCATCTCATTTGCCTGAGGTTTTAGATCTGGTTGAGTGAAGATGTATTTCAGACTCTTATGATCGGAAAAGATTTCAGTGCGATTACCCAACAAGTATTGCCTCCATTTCTTGAGGGCAAACACAACTGCTGCAAGTTCAAGGTCATGTGTGGGATAATTGAGCTCATGTGCGTTCAACTGACGTGAAGCATAAGCCACAACTTGACGTTCTTGCATAAGAACTGCACCTAGACCTTGGGAGAAGCGTCACAGAATATCTGGAAAGGTTTGGTAGGATCTGGGCCAACCAGAACTGGTGTAGAAGTGAGTTTAGTCTTCAGGAGATTGAAACTTTCATCACATTGTGGAGACCAAACGAACTTCTTGTCCTTCTTTGTGAGATCAGTGAGAGGTTTAGCAATCTTGGAGAAGTTTTGGACGAAACGACGGCAATAGCTAGCCAAGCCAAGAAAGCTTCTTACTTGCTTCACCGTCTTTGGAGGTTTCCAATCAACAATTGCTTTAACCTTTTCTGGATCAATGGCTATGCCCTTGGCTGAGATGACATGACCAAGGTAAGCAACTTCTGAAATCCAGAACTCACATTTGGAGAATTTGGCATATAGACGATGCTCGCGAAGTTTCATGAGAGTGAGACGAAGGTGTTCTTCATGCTCTTCCTCGGATTTTGAGTAGACAAGAATGTCATCAAGATATACCACAACGAACTTGTCGAGGTATTCATGGAAGACAGAATTCATGAGTCGAGAGAATGTCGCCGGTGCATTGGTGAGACCAAAGGACATGACGGTGAATTCATATAGACCGTAGCGAGTGGTGAAGGCTATTTTTGGAATATCCTCTTTTCTGATCTTTATTTGATGGTAACCCATTCTCAAGTCCAACTTGGAGAATATTGAGGCTCCAGCAAGTTGATCAAAAAGATCATCGATACGAGGAATTGGATACTTGTTTTTGATGGTTTTCTCGTTAAGAGGACGATAGTCAACAACGAGTCTCTTTGTGTGATCCTTCTTCGCAACGAACAGAGTTGGGCAACCCCAAGCCGAGGAACTAGGTTGAATGTAACCTTTTTCCATGTACATATCGATTTTCTCCTTTAACAGTTTCAGTTCAGGAGGAGCTATCTTGTATGGATGCTTAGAGATTGGAGCAGTACCTGGTTCAAGCTCGATCACGAACTCAACTGCTCTGTCCGGAGGCATCCCTGGCAACTCTTCTGGAAAGACGTCAGGGAATTCGCAAACCACCGGAACATTTTCAATTGAAGGAAGAGGTTTTGCATCGAGGATGCATAGCTGAATGGAACTTGATTCATTTGTAGAATAGACTATCTGGCCAGAAGGGTGGAATAGAATTATTGACTTTTGAGCACAGTCAATCCTTGCTTTATTAGCTTTCAGCCAATCCATACCAAGAATGACATCAATGTCAGAACTTCCCAGCAACATGAGAGAGGCAAGGAAAATGTGGCCTCCAATTAGGATTTGATTATCCTTACTTATCTTGGAAGTCAACATTTGAGATCCCGGTGAGTGAACAGTGATTTGATTGCTTAGTGGAACCACCATTAGGTTGTTTGTTGTGGCAAAAATCTTTGACACAAAAGAATGCGATGCTCCGGTACCAAACAACACTTTAGCTGGAAAAGAGTTTACGGGTAATATACCGAGAACGACGTCAGGAGCTTCCTCAGCTTTGTCGATTTTGACATGATTCACCCTTGCGGTCCTCCCGACAGGCCTGTTGTTGGAGTTGAAGGCCTTAGGCGGGGGAGCGCGCACCATTGCCTGGTTTGTGTTGGGACGAGGTGGTGGTGGAGGTAGCTGCCTCTGCGTGCACTTGTCAGCGTAGTGCCCCGTCTGCTTGCACTTGTAGCAAGTGACGACACGAGGAGGCCCTGGCCTTGGCTGCCCCATCGAAGCCCTCTGATCATGCATCTGAACAGGGTTGGGTGGGCGGGGAGCGAAGCCTGGAGAAGCTTGGGCGTATGGAGCTCGAGTGACAGCACCATTTGGCACCCAGATGCGGCGCTTCTGCGGAGGGGTGGTCATGTTGGAGGAGGAACCACCCTCACGCGAGTGCTTGCGAGACTCCTCAAACGCCTTGCGCCCATTTTCTTCATTGAGCGCGGTGTTAACGAGCTCCTCGAAGTTGTTGGCCTTGATATTGGTGAGGGCGTACTTGAGTTCCGGGTTAAACCCTCTGCGGAACCTTGCCATCTTCTTAGCCTCAGTGGACACCTCATCACCAGCGTAACGAGCGAGGCGATTGAACTCACTCTGATATCCAATGACGTCCAGCTTTCCCTGCTTGAGAGAGCAAAACTCTTCACGCATCCTTTCCATGAGACCATCTGGAATGTGGTGCTTCAGGAAAGCTTCCTTGAAACAACCCCAGGTGATTGGATAGCCAGCTCTCATGGTCTGGTAGTTTTCCCACCAAGTAGCTGCCTGACCCTTCAGGAGATAGGAGGCATACTTGACCTTGTCTTCCTCAGCAACGTGAGCAATCTCCAGAGCCTTAGCTATCTCACGGATCCAGTCATCAGCATCCAGAGGCTCGCGTGTGGCCACGAAAGCTCTTGGGCCCAGACTGAGAAACTCCTTGATGCTTACTCGTGGAGCATTCTGGTTGTTGTGCTGGTTAGTCTAGAACTGGGCCATCTGCGCCATGACTTGGGTCATCTGAGTCAACAGCTCCGTGATTGGCGGTGGCTCAGGCGGGTTGTTCCTTGTTGGCGGCATCCTGAATGGAAATGCATTTTAGCACAACAATAGAAAAGGATAGACTTGGAAACCGAAGGAGAGATTATTCCGACGCACGAATAGATAACCAACAGGTACATCATCACATGTTCCAATACATCAGAATATCCAACACACCATAAATGGTTCGAATGCCAAAGGATAACTAAACATAGCTAAGAATGTATACATCGGTACTCCCATGCTCATCACGCAGGACGGCGGTGAGTAGTACGGCGAGAGGTACGGTGAGGAGGACGTCCACGAAAGTAGGTAGAACGACGATCCACATAGATCTGACGTGGTCTGAGCCCGACTCTAGGTGTGGTGAAGTACATAGCGTCGACTCCCTGTGCTCCAAAGCGTGGAATCCCAGTGTAACCAGCACCAAGGTTGAGGAGTGGACCTCTGATCGGCTCGTAACCTCCAGCATCTGGTAGACGACGACCAACTGGCTGCTCGAAAAGTGCAAAGCGCTCGTCTCCAACAAAGTCTGTGGTGTACGTCGCCAGACGAGTCAAAGCAAGGTAGAGTTGCTCTCTGACTGAAGCCAACTCCTGAGAAAGTGTGCGGGCAAGTGCGTCACTGTGCCTCACAAACTGAACGGTGGTGTGCAGCCTGGAGTTATCATGCTCGTAAACATCCAAGTTGTCGTAGAGAGTGAAGTGAGCTCCTGTCGTGGTGGTGTCACGGCAGATGCCATGGGATGGCTAAAGATGTGGGGACGATGGACGCTGGAGGTGTCCGGGGAGGGATCACGCGACGAGTAGCCGCGTGAGGTAAGATCCACACAACGCAAACAACACGATGTACCCAGGTTCAGGGCCCTCGTGAGGAGGTAAAAACCCCTACTCCTGCCTTGCTATATGTATTACGATGCCTCTCCGAGTAGCCACAATACAAATGATATCGCTACCGAGTAGCTTCTCTCTCCCCTCCGGGTAGAACTAGGTCAAGGAATTAGGGTTTCTAGGGTTCACTGTGAGCATGTGTGAGCGTCTATGAGCATGCCTCGCGCAGGAGGCGGCGGGGCACCTTATATACATGGTGCCCAGCCGGATACGTCCAAATCTAGACAAGTGTCGACATAGTGTGCACACCGTCCTTCTTCCGGGTTCCCGCTGACAGCTTTGGTTCCTAACCTTGGCTTCATCTGGAAAGTCGTTGGGCAAAACTAGGGGACAGACCGGTATCACTGTACCTAGGCACAGAGTAGGCCCCCCTTATCCTGCCACGGCCTGCTTCCATGCTGTCACTGTCAGGCAGGCCGGTCCCAGATGAACAGTAGTTCGAATGCTGCCAAGTACGGACCCAGGATACGCGGGATCCTGTGTCAGAACGGCTCCTTTGACTTTCTGGCCCGAGTAGGTTCCCGCCAATTGTTCCCGCCAATTGTACTCGGGCCAACTCTTCTACTCGAAAGGATAGAACTCGATTGATATCTCCTTCTGGTCATCTTGAGGTGAGACCGAGTAGCAGTCGACCGGGTAGCGAGTACCAGGTAGTCGGCTACTCGACCAAACCTCCCTTCTGTAAGCTGCCTTTACCACTTGCTTTTACCCTACTCGGGGGTAACCCCCCGACAGCAGTCCCCGAAGCTGGTTGAGTCTTGCGAACTCGTTCACTAGGCTCTGCCAGCTTAAAACCAATTTCTTGCCTCTTAGCCCTTGAACCTCAAGATGCCGAGTAAACGGCCTTCGAGTAGCACTCTGACAAGTATCTTCTGTCTCTTGTCTTCCGAGTAGCACCTGCTTTCTACTCTGTAACCGAGTAAAAAGACTTAGAGAATTTCTTGAATTGAGCCGTTGCGGCGCAGAGCACCATCCAGCCGTCCGTGCCGCAGCCGGACGCGTGTCAAGCATCCACGACCCTGTCGTTTCGCTGCCCACGACACATCGTGCCACGCGCCCAGTTTTCACGGGGCGGGCCCACCGGCTCGTTATGTCCCATCAATCGTAATAATAGGCCACGATCTGTTCGTGGGATCTACTGTGGCCGTTACGCGCGCATCCCGCGCTTACGTGCGTTTCTATTCGGCCACAGGACCCACCACACAGCAAACATGGCCACGATTGATCCCACTACGCCGATGGTAACGGTAAAATCGCGGAGAGGGTATAAATACCCCCGCCGGTAACTTCCTTTTCCCCTTCCCTTGCACTATTCCTCTTTCGTCCTCTGCTTCTCCTCCGCCACCGAGCTCTCCGCCGCCGCGCAAGCTTTTGCGCCGCCGCGGACTCAATTCACCCAACCTCACCGTCCAATTTCTTCCACTCCTCCTACCCGCAACAATGGCCAAGGCCGGCTGGGCGGGCTCAGTTGTTACCAGTGAGGATTTCTCTTGGCTCGTTAATACCAGGCGAATTCCTCCCGGCGTGGAGTGCTGGGCGCCCGACAACGAGGTCGTGCCAACTCCGCGGGAGGGCGAACGCGTCGTCTTCATGTCGCACTTCGAGCGCGGCTTCGGACTGCCAGCCTCCGAGTTTCTCTGTAAGTTTCTCGATCACTTTGGCCTCCAGATGCATCATCTGCCGCCGAACGCTGTAGTCTTCCTCGCCTACCACGCCGTAGTGTGCGAGGCCTTCCTCGGCATCCACCCGACGTCGGAGACCTGGCTGAGGTACTTCCACCTCCGCCAGCAGACTGTCGGGAAGAAGGACAGCGCGGGCGTGGCCGGCCGCGCAACCGACACCGGCTGCGCCATGATGATACAGCGGACCGGGACGAACCACCCCCGTATCAAGGGGCTGGACTCCGTCAAGCTGTGGCAGAAGACATTCTTCTATGTCAAGAATATCCCCGCCGCTGAAGGAGCCCAGGTACACGACAGGATCAATCTTCCCCCCTGGAGCCTCCGTGCTCCCACTCAGAAGAACTGGAAAGAGAAACCCGCCAACGACGACAACGCCATCGAGATAGAGAACAGGCTTGGCTGGCTGATAAGCCAAGGCCTCAAGAACGATGATCCGGTGGCTTGCTGGATTCAGCGCCGAGTGCTGCCTCTGCAGGAGCGCTGCCATCTCATGTGTTACATGGGAGGCCCCCGAGACTGCACCAGGACGACAACCATCGAGATCGACAACATCGATGTTCCTGGGCATGCAAGGGCTATCTTGATGACAAGCCTCAGCGATCATTGGCAGTACGGGTTCGTCCCGTACAGCCGCACGAAGCCGATTGAGCGGGTACGTTCTCCTTACTCCGTTCTCTGCATTTACTTTTCGAGTAGATAATTCCTCCTCTTGCCGCGAGTAGCGATCGTCTTCTGCACCGAGTAGGGTACTTAGCCGAATTGCGTAGGCTTAATGCGCTTCGTGCTTGCACGCCTTGCCGGATAGCCTACTCGAGAACAATTCTTAGGCTCGATGTGCTTTATACCTGCCCGCCCTTCCGAGTAAGACCTTTCAGCAAACATGCTTAGGCTTAGTATGCTTTGTGTTTGCACGCCTATCCGGGTAGAATGCTTAGTAAACCGCCTAGGCTTCGTGTGCTTTGTGTTTGCACGCCTATCCGAGTAGAATTCTTAGTAAACTGCCTAGGCTTTGTGTGCTTTGTGTTTGCACGCCTATCCGAGTAGAATTCCTTCTCGATACTCGGCTAATCTGTGACTCTTCTCTGTCTCTAAGGTCCTTACCCGCCAGAAAATTGAAAGCTGCGAGCGCTTCGATGGCAACTTCTCTGCCGATCGCGAGGAGGATGACGTGCCCTCCTTCGAGGCCGCGGATCAGATCAATCTCTCACGCTCCCCAACAACAGAGAAACGCGAGACCGAATCATCCCTCCGCGACTGGCCGGAGGACGAATCTGAAGGTAATTGCGCACTTGCTTTGCTTGTTCTCAAAAGACACTAATCCACCGATTACTGTTTCTGACTTGCCCCTTTTCTTTCCTAAATCCGCAGATGAATTTGCTGATGAGCACGAGGATGAGGACGAAGACGAGAACGAGGACGATGATGTCCTTGTCGTCAAACCTCTGTCCGTCGCAGCCCCCAACACCCGCAAGCGGACCGGCAGCGACGCCCAAGGGCCTCCAGCAAAAAAGAAGAAGCCAGTCGAGAAGCCGAAACCGACCAAGACAGTCGTGAAGAGATTAAGGCGAAAGCTCCCTTCCACCACTGCGTAAGTCTTCTTCTTCTCGGTCGTCTCTCTTCTCGCGCCGTGCTGTTTTCCCCAATCTGTTTCTGATTTCTGATCCTCTCTTTCTCGACAGCCCTGCCATGGACGCGAATGCCGCTCTCGCGCCCGACCAAGCCAACAAAGCACCAGTACCTCTGATCAATCTCGACGATGAGGAGGATGATGCCACCAACATCCAAGGATCAGAAACAGAACAGCAGAACCGTGCGTCGTCAGCAGCACAGGACACTGCTGCTCATCAGGACAGAGCGCCTTCTCCTCCGGCCCACAATGCCGAGGAGGGTCAGGACCAGGAGATGCATGACACCGCCATCCACGAGCAGCCAGACGCAGAGCAAGAGCAGCCCACCACTGGGGCTGCCGCACAAGAGAATCCTGCTGGCGAGCAGCGGGTAGAGGACTCCACCACCACGGATGCCACCATGGCGGACTCCTATCCGCTGAGCGACGCGCATCCAGGCGCCGCACCGACTAGCGCTCAGCCCGATGCCGCGCAAGGTGATGCTTCCGTGGTACCTCCAATCGTTCAAGGCACCACACCGCCGGCTTCCTCCTCAGTGCCACAGAGCCAGTACCCAGCCAGGCAACAGGCCCTAGATGCCCTGAGGGATGAAGTTGACAGAAGAGCAGTCGAGAAGGAAACTGCCGAGAAGGCCAAGGCCGAGAAAGAGGCAGCCGAGAAGGAAGCCACCGAGAAGGCCGAGGCCGAGAAAGAGGCAGCCGAGAAGGAAACCGCCGAGAAGGCGAAGGCGAGAGCTGAGGGGAAGAAAATCGAAGATCCCGAGAGGCAGAGAGCCGAAAAGGAGAAGGCTAAGAAGCGGGCCAGAGATCAGAATCAAATGCCGCCGCCAGCCTCTGGTGGAGCACTAGTGATTCGAGATTCCGGCCCGGTTGCCACTGCGACCGCTGCCGCCGCCATCGCCGCTGGCCAACCTTGCTTCCCGGACTACATGGTTAAGGTTAGCCAGCAAAACATAATTGGCTTCTCTCCCCAGGACAAGCAGCTTGCCCTTCTGAGGGGACGAAAGGCCGTAGCCAGGAACTCCCCTCCCCCAGATCCAAATCAGAACCAGTCCGTCACCCTTGCTTCCCGGGGAGTCCAAGATCCAGCGATAAAATCTCGGAGCCTCGAACAGGTGCTGGATACCATTGGATATATCGACGCCAAATGGGACAGCAAGGTTCTTGGCACGGACAACTGGCACGGTCTTGGTCTCGGCACCATTGACCACATGCGCGTCGAGTGGAACAAAGTGGATCTGGGATACAAGCCCATGACCGTCTCCACCGAGACTGCCACTCTCGCCGCCAAGATGTTCCTGCACCGCAAGAACGCCGAGGACATCGAGCAATCCTATGCAGTAAGTTTCACTTGTCCTTCTCTGAGTTGAATTTTTCTTCTCTTCTACTTGCCTTCATTCTTCTTTACCATCACCCAGTCCCCGAGATTCTGGCCGAGTAGGCGGATACTCCCCGAGTAGCCTCCTACTCGGGTTGAATCTTTCACTTCTTCGTTTAACTTGTTTTCTTCTCGCTTCTCAGGATAGCGTCCTGAAGCGGACCAACTTATACCGCGTGCTTCTCTGGAACCACTCTATCGCCAGGAGGCGAATCGCCGCGTTGGAGAAGGAGAAGGCAGCTGCGGAGGCTGCGAGCAAGAATGCCAACGACAGCACTCAGCAACTGGCTGAAGTGAAAGGTACGCTTTTAGCTATGCGGTTACTGCGTTTCTTGTTTACGCCCGCGTCTGCTTTCTTTTGCGCTAACCTTTCCTACTCTGCAGAGAACCTGAAGAACTTAGCTGAGGAGCACGAGAAGTGCCGCACGTTTGTGGAGAACGCCGAGGCCACCATCAAGAAGTTAGAAGGTGAGTAGCCGTCTACCCGGCATCATTCTTGTTTCTGTTTCTTCTCTGCTTCTCTGCTAACCATGCCTTGCTCTTTTCAGAAGATCACAAACTGTTTGTTGAGGAACACCAGGACTGCATCAAGCCGGAGGAGGTGCAGAAGCAGCTGTCCGACCAGGCTGTTGAGTTGGTGAAGGTCCACACCACAGAAGTGGCGGGATTGCAAACCCAGCTGCGGACAGCACTCCAGGATGCTGTTACAGTTGGTGAAGAGAAGGACAAAGTAATTGCCGAGAAGACCAAAGCGGAGACAACCCTCAAAGCCAAGATCAGGGCCCTAGAGCTGGAGTGCGAAACACTGAAGACATCCAATGCTGGGTACTTCACTCAGTTGGATTCTCTGCGCCAGATTCAGGATAAACACATATCCAATGAGGAATCCTGGAAGACCCAGCAGGCGCTGCGCGTCGAGCTTAAGAGTGAGCTTTCTCTTCTCTGCATCCTTTTCTTCTCGGTCAAATTTCTTCTCGGTTCTTCCTCTACCCGGTTGTCTTCTCCTCTGATTTTGAATCTCCTACTTGCTTTCCCAGAATTTTTTCCTGCCATTATGTCTTCCGGCGTGCCCGCTCTGGCCAAGGCCCAAGCAGCACGTGCTGCAAATGGCGAGCCAGAGGACACCAGGGCCGAAATTGAAGATAGCATGCTGGTGATGTGAAGCCAGTTCCAGCGCCTATCCGCCGTTGGTTCTGACCTCGTGCGCGTGGGCTTTGAGCTTCATAAGCTCTTCTGGCCTGAGGAACCTGAGCCAACCACCATTCGGGGCCTCGCACTCAAGCTGCAGAATGTGAAGGCCGAGTTGAAGAAGTGGCGTGCTTCCGGAGCTCGTGCAGGCGCGGACCTGATGCTTCTTTGCATCGCCTCCTGGTATGAAAATCTTGACATGCAACGCATCCGCGGGAAGCGCGACAACTCCGAGTGGGAGACGGAGTCCAGCTGCGTGGCCACGCGGAAATCGATCGCGTATGGAGTGGCGGAGTGCGCTGAGACGGAGATCTACATCGACGGCCCCCCGAGCCCACCGAAGTGGAGGAGGACGAGGAGGAGGAAGATGAGGAGACAGAGTCCGACTTGGAGGGCCTCTTCGATTCCCCCAGGAGCAGTGCCGGGAAAGGGAAAGGCACGGCCATCTCAAGTAGCGATGAGGAGGCCGAGCACATCGAGACCGCCCCACTCGACTTCGGCACCTCTTCAGGGGCCGCTCTTGACGACACGATGCCCGCCCCCGGCCGAGCCTCCAGTTCCTCTACAGCTCCAGGGCCCATCTCGGTGGCCACGGCCACTTCTGACCCGGCAGCCACCGAGCGGGACGTCGAGATGAACGAGTCCGCCACCATCCAGTCAGACGCGGATGCCACCCACGCTAGCGCCGAGGAAGATGCTGCAGCCAGGGCCACCACAGATGATGCAGCAGCCAATGCCAGTACCGACAACACTGTCACCTCCACCTGATTTTATCTGCAAACTTTTTCACTTGAACACTTATCAGATCCCCGGAATGCCGGGAGCAGATGTAATAGACTATCTTTGTTTTGCTTGCTACACAGTTTTTATGCCCACTCTGTTTATTTCGAAATTAATCAATTTGAACGACGCTGGCTCAACGCCGAGTTGCGTTTCCATGCGAGTCCCCGAGTTTCATTTCTTATTCACCCTATCTTTTCATCTCTGCTCTACCCGCGACTTGTCGCTTTTTTGGTATTCGAGTCACAAGAATCAAGTAGTAGGGCTGCAAATACTTAGCCGCTAGAAACAATCATGGTAACGCAGCCCACCACTTAGCCGAGAAGACAAAAACAGGGAACAAAAGTAAAAAACAATCTACTCGGTTCCTGCACTCTTTCTTCCTTAGCGATTTTCGTGTGCTCATTGACCTTTTGCTTGTTCTCTTGCTTGCCATGAAGCCGGGTTTCGGACAGCAGCAGAGTCGAAGAGTTGGCATATAGGTTTAAACACAGTACTCAATGCACTTATGAGTTCTGAAGTGGAGCAACCGAATAGACAAAGGATCAAGCCGAGTAGAAACACTTAGAGCAATTTTGGACGAGGGCAGTCCCCGAGAACAATTTCAGATTGCAGAGTAGAATTTCAACTCGGATAAGAGGGTACATACACATCCTTGCTCACGAATGAAAACGACGAAGTAGGGCTACATTCCAAGGGCGCTTGGTTTCCTCTCCAGCTTTATCTGCCCTGTTCGCCTGCGATGGGCGCACATCTACAAGATAGTACGCATCATTGTGCAGCGCTTTGCTCACAATGAAAGGCCCTTCCCACGGAGGAGACAACTTGTGCATCCCGGCTGTGCGCTGCACAAGCCTAAGGACCATGTCTCCTTCTCGGAAAACCCTTGGGTTCACCTTTCGGCTATGATAACGCCGCAGGTTTTGCTGGTAGATAGCCGAACGTGACAGAGTCAGCTCTCTTGCTTCTTCAAGCAGGTCAACGTCGTCTTCTCGAGCTTCTCTCGCCTCCACCTCAGTGTAGAGGGCTACTCGGGGGGAGTCATGCTCTAAGTCTATTGGCAACACGGCCTCAGCCCCGTATACCAAGAAGAATGGCGTGTAGCCGGTTGACCGGTTAGGGGTAGTCCTTAGACTCCACAACACCGCTGGCAACTCTTCTAGCCAACACCCAGGTGTTTTCAGCAATGGCTCAATCAGCCTTGGCTTTATGCCTGCCAATACCATTCCATTTGCTCTCTCAACTTGCCCATTGGAGGCAGAGTGCGCGACAGACGCAACGTCTAGTCGGATATGCTTATCTCTGCAGAATCGTACCATTGCCCCCTCTGCAAAGTTGGTGCCGTTGTCGGTGATGATACTGTGCGGGTAGCCATATCTCATGATCACATCCTTCACGAACTTCACAGCTGTGACCCCATCGCACTTCCGAATAGGTTTCACCTCGATCCACTTGGTGAACTTGTCCACCATGACCAAGATATGTGTCATATTGCCTTTAGCCGGCTTGAAGGGACCAACCATATCCAAGCACCAAACAGCAAATGGCCATGTGATAGGAATTGTTTTCAACTCGGAAGCAGGCATGTGAATCTTACTTGCGAACATCTGGCAGCCGTTGCACTTCCTCACAATATCCTCAGCTTGCTGCAGTGCAGTGAGCCAGTAGAAGCCATGCCGAAAAGCTTTCTTGACCAATGCCCGAGAAGAGGCGTGGTGCCCGCATTCCCCTTGATGTATCTCCACCAGAATTTCTTCTCCCTCTTCTGGGCTCACACAACGTTGTAGCACACCGGTGGCACTTCTCTTGTGCAGCACATCTCGGACTATAGTGTAGCCCTTGGACCTTCTCTGAATCTGCCTCGCAGTCACCTCATCTTCAGGTAAAGTGCCGTCCCTTAGAAAGGATAATATGGGCATTGCCCAACTCGGTGTCTCTCGCATGGGAAACACTGGTTCGTCCATTTCCATTGGGACAGGCTCTTGCGGTTGCACAGGAGGAGTAGGAGCGCTTCTTTGCAACCCAGACCGATTGGCGAGAACTTCTTCAATGAATGCAACAGCTTCTGGGTTGAGGGCGGCAGTCCCCGAGTACGGAGTGGCAGTCCCCGAGTAAGGAGTGGCAGTCCCCGAGTAAGGAGTGGCAGTCCCCGAGTAAGGAGTGGCAGTCCCCGAGTAGGGAACGGCAGTCCCCGAGTAGGGAACGGCAGTCCCTGGGTTCCCTGCAGCACTCTCCCAGTCAATTTCCATTGGGCCAGATTCCTCACTCGGCAGAGAAGGAACAAAGATGGATTCCGAGTTGGGGGAAGGCTTGATGGATGGCTTCCTCAAATGCTCCAAGGCAATCCCTGCCGGGATGGACTGCCGAGAAGATCCCAACTTGGATAGCTCGTCTGCTGCTTCGTTCTCTGCTCGGTGAATGTGCTGAAACTCACAGCCTTCGAAGAACCCAGTCATTGACTGCACCAAGAAACGATACGATGCCATGTTGGCATCCAAAGCATCCCAGGTACCCGAGACTTGCTGCACCACCAGATCTGAATCACCATAGCATATAATGCACTGCACGCCAACCTCTTTTGCTACCCGCAAACCATGTACCACTGCCTCGTACTCGGCTACATTGTTGGATGCCTTGAAATGAATCTGCAGCACATACTTGAGCTGATCTCGCTTGGGTCATGCATCTCCAGGCGCCAACACGCGCTCACCAACACGGTCATGAATATCATAGCCAGCCATCTCCATAGCCGAGTAGCCATCATCATACCTATCCACCTGCATAGCTGCGGGCTGCTCCACCGGGTTGGCGACTGGTGCCACTGGGCGCGGCTGCTGCCTCTGCCGAGTAGGCTGAGCTGCGGGTTGCCGAGAAGTACCCGGGCGCGCGGCTTCTCGGGCACGGCTTTGAGCTTGATGGGCTTGAGAGTCTGCTCTTGCAACGTTGTGTTCCTGCCCGGGCTGCTGCGGCACAGCAACCTGTTTCGCGGCAGCAGCCGGGTCATACACCTGCATTTGCCTGTCTCTACCCGAGCGGCCGCTGCGGCTCTTCTCGCGGCTGGGATGTGGAGACGAGGCCTGATCGTTAGATCTAGCCGCGTGCGAGTGAACCACCTGCGAAGCTCCAGCTCCCGGGTTGGCCTTCCGGAACTCCTCGTTCTGCCTAGCGGCCTCCAACACCAACTCGTTGAGCCTCTCCTGTTGCCTGAGACGCGCCTCTCCATCCAGGCGCGACAACTCGGCAGCCACGGCCTGTGCAGCTCTGAGCGTCTTGGCGGGTGTGCTGTACCTTGGCCTTGTGAAGGTGTTCGCGGTGGCGGACTGCGCGGGCACCTCCGCAACTGTCGCCATCTCGACACCCAAGTTACGCCGCGTAGCGCCTACTCTGCTGGGCCTCCTGGCGACCGGCGTGAAGCCGTGAGCCTTGTTGTACTCGAGCTGGTCCAAACTCAGCTCAAGCCTGATCTTCTCCAACTCCGCCTGCTCGGCAAGCAGCTCCTGGCGTTGCCGCTCGAGCTGCTCCCTCGCGGCTAGGAGCTCGATGTCGGTGGGAGTGGGCATACCAGCTCGCGCAGCAGACGCGGGGATGACCGTAGAGGTGGAAGGTGGCAAGTTGCTCTCCTTCTCGTAGGGCCGGTGATTTCTGCCACCAGCAGGCGGTTCGTCAACCTCCTCGACAACGGCCGCAGCGCCAGTAGCAGCTGCGCCAGTGTTTGCCGCCAAACCCGTCACCATCACCTCAGCGCAGCTTGCAGAGCTGCATGCAGGCCTTCCGCGAGCAGCAATCACCGCGGGAGGATCCTCCGCGTCATGCACCAGCTCGGGGTAGGCGCTGTTGGCGACGGTGGCGACGTAGACGAGGTGAGAGCCGAAGGAGATCACCGAGCCGCCCTCGGGCATGGCCATGCCGCCGAAACAGCCGGCGTTGTCGGTGACGAAGTCGAAGGAGCCGAATCTGTGGACAAGGCCACAAACTACGCGCTCCGCTGAAGAAGATCCCGTCCGAACAGAAACTCCAGCCAGCGCCGCTGGTGGCCCCACGGTGGGCGCCAACTGTCGTGGTGGTGTCACGGCAGATGCCATGGGATGGCTAAAGATGTGGGGACGATGGACGCTGGAGGTGTCCGGGGAGGGATCACGCGACGAGTAGCCGCGTGAGGTAAGATCCACGCAACACAAACAACACGATGTACCCAGGTTCAGGGCCCTCGTGAGGAGGTAAAACCCCTACTCCTGCCTCTCTGTATGTATTATGATGTCTCTCCGAGTAGCCACAGTACAAATGGTATCTCTACCGAGTAGCCTCTCTCTCCTCTCCGAGTAGAGCTAGGTCAAGAACTTAGGGTTTCTAGGGCTTACTTTGAGCATGTGTGAGCGTCTATGAGCATGCCTCGCGCAGGAGGCGGCGGGGCACCTTATATACATGGTGCCCAGCCGGATACGTCCAAATCTAGACAAGTGTCGACATAGTGTGCACACCGTCCTTCTTCCGGGTTCCCGCTGACAGCTTTGGTTCCTAACCTTGGCTTCATCTGGAAAGTCGTTGGGCAAAACTAGGGGACAGACCGGTATCACTGTACCTAGGCACAGAGTAGGCCCCCCTTATCCTGCCACGGCCTGCTTCCATGCTGTCACTGTCAGGCAGGCCGGTCCCAGATGAACAGTAGTTCGAATGCTGCCAAGTACGGACCCAGGATACGCGGGATCCTGTGTCAGAACGGCTCCTTTGACTTTCTGGCCCGAGTAGGTTCCCGCCAATTGTTCCCGCCAATTGTACTCGGGCCAACTCTTCTACTCGAAAGGATAGAACTCGATTGATATCTCCTTCTGGTCATCTTGAGGTGAGACCGAGTAGCAGTCGACCGGGTAGCGAGTACCAGGTAGTCGGCTACTCGACCAAACCTCCCTTCTGTAAGCTGCCTTTACCACTTGCTTTTACCCTACTCGGGGGTAACCCCCCGACAGCTCCCTCCGAAGTGATGTAACCACGGGGGATGTGGCGATAGATAGAATCGTCAAATCCCCAGTAGTCAGCACGAAGGACGGTGAGACTCACATAAGCTGCCTGCTGCACAGCCATATCCACTGTGGAACCTACTGCCTCGTAGCGGTGGACTACGCTCATGCCATCATCTGACAGAATGTAGACGATAGCCTGGTAGTAGGTCTGGTCAAACTCTCGCTGCTGCTCGTAGACCTGGTACTCTGGTGCCCAATGGAACCCCAGATAAGTGACCATGTCTCTCAGCATCTCCGGATAACCGGCGGTGCTCTCACAACGAGTCATCCGAACCACCTGCGGGTAGAACCTGAGATCCATCTGCAGATGATCGGGGAAGTTTTGATTAGACGCCGGTAGAAAAACTAAAGTGGAAAGCAACAACAAGGTTTCAACGGACGAAAAGGATGTTGAGAAGAAAAGGATATCGAAGCAACATCGGGAAACACGAGACCAAAAACTCCTGAGGTACTACGGAAAAACCCATCCGGGCTTCTAAAGGATAAATATCTACTGCTTAAGGAATAGAGGATCTGCTTCCGGGGCTTACACGCCTCCGTTCTCAATCGTGAGTAGGCAACATGATAAATCATGTCACAACCACCTCCATTCCTATGGTCTAGTAGATATAACTATCCTAGAGAAACCAGGATACGTGAAATCCTAACTTGAAAGTTTAGACGAGAAGAGAAAACAACGTTGCACTTCCTTACCAGAAAAGGGAGGGTGGGTGGGGAAAGAAGAAAAAGAACAGAATTCCTACTCTCACGTTTCATTTTTCCTATATAGCTACAAAATAGTTTCTAGACTCAACTGCGACCAGTAAAAGGGATCCTACAGGCAGACAGGCTCTGATACCATTTGTCGCACCCGGACTTCTAGAGGATACTCACAGTCCGCTAAATAGTAGAACAAATGGCTTACAGGGCATACCGGCACCCGCATCTCAATATGAGCAGGCCAACACGTAAACGTGTGACAACCATTCTCTACTATCCATCGTCTGCGCAAACCATCCCATAGAAATCAGGACACTTTCGTTGACGTACTTCATAACATACACACATGGTACGTCAACGGCATTAGAACAACTGATATCACAACATATCTCTAAGACACAAAAGATTGAAATAAGTTGCAAATAGCTCTCACTAGAGCAGAGATAGCAAATACAATCTTCCAGAGGACACATGTCCCAACAATTCATCATTACAACACAGCGGAAGCATCCAAAGTGTCTGAGTACAGACAAGATCCAAATAGGCCTAAGAGGCCGGAAACAAAAAGACGGAGCCCATCCACGATGTCTCGGATCCTGCCCGGGTCCGCTATCTACTCGTCAGCAGCCTCGTCGTACTCCACGTAGTAGCCACCATGGGGATCCTCGGAAACGTAGTCTGCGGAAACCACAGCCCCAAAGGGGTCAGTACATAAACGTACTGGCAAGCAAGACTCACAGTTCACCAAAATGTACCCGTCAACACCAAGCACAGATGCTTTGGGTTCAACGGAAGAAGGGGTGATACAAAAGATGCGGCAGCGGGCTGCACTAACCAACTACAGATGCATACTACAACTTCCGGCTAACAGAAAGGAGATAAGATAGCGTATCGTAACCAACTATAACTAACTCCAAACAAACCCATCCTGGATCTCGCCCCTTATCCAAAGAAGCAATCCGAGGATAACTCACATAGTTGGATTAATGATGGTTCAAGTTATTGTGTCAATAAGACTATTACTAGGCAATTTATCATTAGTTAGGTGTAAGTTGTTCTGAGTACTTGTTAGCCAGTACTTTCACCAAGTCAACCATAACCGCGGAAAACACGGCTTCTCGAGAAGATTTACCCTGCAGGGATGCACCAATTTGGCCGTACACGTAAGAATAACCCGCCAGATGGAATGCCTTCCACCAAGCGGGGCACTCAACACAACTCAACTCTTCTCCGCATCAAGCCCAAAGAACCCCGTGCAATTGAGCGCACGGCTAATCAAGCCCCACGAAGAAAAGGGGACCCTCATAGCACTCTAAGAACGTGTCTCCCTAAATGCCGACTACAAAAGTTCCACCCTGGCCTGGGTTCGCAAAATACATATGCATGCGGCAAATGGAAAACCCGAACTAAATGAGGCGATTTGGACGAGATGCGAATCGAATCAAATTGAGGGGGGCGCCCATACACGCTTCCCACATGCGGATAGTGCGCTCATCATGGATCAGTAGACAAGACCCTTTTCCTAATTAGGGTCGACACTAGCAGGCCTCAAAACCACGCCGGGCCTCCTGCCGGTGCCTTATCATCAATTTAGCATTACTTCAAAATTAACAGGTTGTTGTTTAAACATCGAGCCCCAGAACATAATAGAATATGGTAACACAAAGTAACGGGCAACAGACTCGAGCAGAAACAACCCTAAGCATGCTAGTAAGACACGGGCAACAAGCAACGGGGTTATAGGTGTGGAGGTGAGGCTATATCAGGGTTAGAGGATAACATGTGATAGGATCGAACACAAGCAACGATTCATAAGGCTAGCAGAATAGACAACAGAAAGTATCGGTATCCAGTGTGGAAAGGAACACAATGGTTCATGTGAGTGAATACTTGCCTGCAAACTCAGTAGCCTGGTACTGGGCTAACTCCTCAGAAGGGGTGTCGTAAGCCTCGTCTGTCTCAACGTCGTCGTCTAATCGAGAAGAAGCAAACAAACAACGCAGAGAGACAAACAATCAATAACATGGCATAGTGCACAATCATGGGATGATGCATGACCATTTAATTGATGCATCAAAAATAAACTAGTTGACATGGTAACATAACATGATTAAATGGACCCACATGCAATTTGGATTGCATATGGAAAGCCCATGAATTAAGGTTGGAATAATTGTTTTACATCTAATCAACAGGTGAAAGTGGATTAGTATGATGCATGGATGAGGAAAACAGAAATATAACAACAATAGCAACAATTGGAAATGAAGTTTACCAAGTTTGGAGTTTTATTTATTAAGTTATGGAATTTTGGTTCCTTAAAGGTGTTACACAAGCATTTGTTGTTTTCATCAATTTTAATTGTTCAAAACAAATAACAAAGTTCATATTTGGAAAGTACACAAAATTTTAGGTGGATTACATGTTTCAATTATTGAAAAAGGAATTAATATGAAATAATTGGGAATTAAACAAGTTTAAACAAGATTTAAATAGATTTAATTCAAGTATGAATATTATTTGAATTTTATCTGTTCAAAACATTAAACCAAATTCATATTTGAAAAGTTTATACTTTTCTGGTTTGAAAACATATTTTATAAGTTCAAAAATAATTTAATTTGAGCAAGTTATGAATTTAGCAAATTTAAATGATTTAAACAAGGTTTAAATTATTTAACCAATTTTAATTATTCAAAACATGAAACAAATTTTATATTTGAAAAGGTGGTTCAAAATGGCATGGAAAACATATTTTATTTGTGTTATTGGAATTAAGTTTGAATTAGTTATAAAATTAACCAAATTTAAAATGATTTGTTTGAATTTGAAATTTGAATACATTTGAAATATTCAAAACAGAAAAAAAATGATTTAAATAGGTAGAGAAATAAATTTGGTTCAGTATACATATTTTATTTATATTATTTGGATTTGGGATTTAAAAGTTATTTGAGTTTTAGAGGCAGGGACTATTCTGTAAAATAAAAGGACTTGATTTAAAAGAAAACTGTGACAGAAAACGTTTCCTACCTCGCAGTGGCCCAGCCCAGGCCACTGACGAGGGGGCCCTGGGCCAGCGTGGCCTGCGTGGACGCCCGCGTGGCAACCCAGGCGACTGGCAGGTGGGCCACGGACGCCCGCGTGGCAAGCAAAAGAATTTGGCGGATTAATCCGCGGAGGCGAGGGCTCGACCCCTCGACCTCGGGCGCGCGCCCACGGGTGTGTTGCCACTGCGGTGAGCGATCGTTTGCTGACAGGTAAGGTGCACGTTTCGTTTTAGGGTTCAGTTAGCGAAATACGACTGACGAAACTGCATTTTGGTTTCAGTTAACTGAAACCGACGGGAGGCAGTCGCCGGCGGCCAGCCGCTGCTGCTGCTCGCTCGCTCGTGCTGCCGTGGACGTGTGAGTGTGGACGTGTGCTGCAGAGAGGAAAAAAAGGGAGAGGAAGCGAGAGGTGATGCTCACCTCGGGGCGGAAGGAGGAGGAGGTCGACGCTGCGGTGGTGGATGGCCGGCGACAGGAAGAGGACGGCGGCAGCGAACCAGGGGGTCTCCGGCACGGTGGCGGTGTCGAGGACGAAGGAGGAGCTACGGGGGATCGATTCCCGCGGCTAGCTTGGAAGATGGGGCAGCATATCGACGGCGATCGCCGGTGTTCAGAGATGGTGGGGCTCGGGTTCGGTGGTGAGGTTCAGAGAGAAAGAGGTGGCGCAGAGGGAGAGAAACAGAGGGGAAAACGGCGGCGATGAGGGAGATAGGTGGAGGTCTAGGCTAGGGCAGCTCGAGGGAGCTAGGGTTAGCTATATAGAGGAGGAGGCGCGAGCTCGGTCGTCTGCTTCTCCTCTGATGCGACGTGGACATGGCGGATGGGGCGCCGTACAGGAGGAAGAAGGAGCGAAGGGGTACCAGGCCGGCTGGTGGGCTAGGCCTGGCTGGCCTGCCCCTCTCTCTGCGCTTTTACCTTTTTTTTTCTTGCTGTTTCTTTTTTTTTTTTTGCTGAAAAGAAAAAGGAAGAGAAAGATAGGTTTTGGGGTTTAGAAAAAATTAGGAAAAAATTGGTAACAATTATTTATTGTAACAGCACCATTGTGCAATCTTTGGTTTCAAATATTTCAAATATGTTGCTGTTTGAAATTTGTTTGAAATTTGATTGAATTTAACATTAATTGAATAATTTGACTTAAGCAACTTAAAAGTTTTAAATTCAAGTTTAATTGAAACAAGTGATTGATTTGTTTTGTAAGTTTTATAATTTCAAAATGGTTGCTGTTTGTAATTGAATTTGAATAAAATTTGAATTAAGTGAATTATTAAAATGAACCATTTGATAGTTTAAACTTTAAAGTTTAATGGAAACAATTGATGTTTTGATTTGAACTTTTTATTTGGAAAATTGTAACAGAGCAAGTATGAAACAAATATTTGAATTTGGTTTGAAAATTCAAATAGAAAACAAAGGAAAACAAATGCAAACAAATGGAAAACAATGCAATGATTAAGATGCCATGATGCAAAACATAAAATAACAATTAGCAAACATTCTAAAGGTGATTTTCATACTTGGGATGTTACATGTTTCTTGTTTTCACTAGTTATTCTTATTTTTTCTTGTTGCTTGTTTTTATTTTTACTAGTTATTCTTAATGGAAAACAACAAAAATATGAGAGATCTTTATAATCTTTATCTTGAGTTAGGACATGAAGTGTTTGAAGAGAAAATTAAAAAACCTATGGAACTTTATTTGCATGCTAGTAGCAATGTTATTAGCATTAACTTTTTGAATACCCTTATTGTTGATGCTATGGAAAAGTCTAAGCTTGGGGAAGCTAGTTTTGATGAATATGATATTTTTATTCCCCCAAGTTTTGAGGAGGAGAGTTTCTTTGATGATACTTTGCCTCCAATATATGATGATTATAATGATTGTGGTATTCTAGTTCCACCTGTTTACAATGATTAATATGATATTTTCAGTACACCTACAATTGAGGAAAATATTAATTATGATTACAATATGCCACCTAAATTTAATGATTATGGTGATGAAAATAATAATGATAGCTATTTTGTTGAATTTTCTCCCACTACTATTAATAAGAATGACTATGCTTATGTGGAGAGTATTAATTCTTTTATGGATGTGGCTCATGATAAGAATGTTTCTTGTGATAGTTATATTTTTAATTTTATTCATGATGCTACTGAAAGTTATTATGAGAGAGGGAAACATAATTTTATGCATCTCAACAATATTAAGTTTCCCCTCTTTATGTTGAAATTTTTTAAGTTGCACTTATTTTGTCTTCTTATGCTAGTCACTTTGTGCTTCGTTGACTTGTTTTTATATAAGTTTCTTTTTCATAGTAAGTGGGTTAGACTTAAATGTGTTTTATATTTTCTTCTTGATTATCTCTTATTGTGCTTCAACTCTTATTCTTATGCGATCATATTTTAAAAATCACTGTGCCTAGTTGAAAGGCGTTAAAGAAAAGCGCTACCAGGAGACAACCCGTTTTATTTCTCCGTTTTCAATCAATTTTCCTTTGATTTCTTCTGTGTGATTTTCACTTGGGTGTTTTATATTTCCTTAGCAACCCCGCTGTATCTTTTCTTTTGTATTTTTTTTGAGCCAAGTAAAGCCTATAGTGGAAAGTTGAGACTATATTTCGGATTTCTGCGCAGAAAACAGATTTCTGTTGTCCACTGTTAAATACGTATAAAATCACATAAAATTAAGAATGACCTGAGCTTTTTTGTGCTTAATCCTGGGATATATACGCACCGTTTCTTAGTTGAACACTATTTGATTTGAGCAACAGAAGATTTTCGAAAAAATCGATCTTTACCTGCTGTTCTGTTTTGACAGATTTCTGCCAATTATTGCATTTGCACCTTAATCTCTTTCTTTTGGTGTTCTTTTGAGAAAAAGAGTTTTAAAAGAAATTGTGACAGTAGTTAATTTGTTTTTGAGTTCTAGGCTTATTATTTCGATTGCACTAACGTTGCTAATGAAGATTGTGAGAAGTTTGGTGTGAAGGAAGTTTTCAAGGGTCAAGAGAAGAGGATGATATGATGTGATCAAGAAGAGTGAAGAGCCTAATCTTTGGGATGCCCCGGTGGTACATCCTAGCAAATTACAATAATACTCAAGTGTCTAAGCTTGGGGATGCTCAAGGCATCCCCTTCTTCATCAACAAATTATCAGGTCACTTCTAGTGAAACTATATTTTTACTCGGTCACATCTTATGTGCTTTACTTCGAGCGTCTTTTTTTTCAGTTTGTTTGGTTTTATTTGTTGTAATAAATAGTTGGATCATATAATACTTGTGTGAGATAGAGACACGCTCCCTTTTCATTGCTTAGAACACTATAGTTTTCATTCTTATTGTTCTATGAGTGTTCACTTTTAGCTAGTACAGAGTTTAGCCCTTGTTTTCATGCATCTCTTATTCAGAGGTGTTAGTTTTAATAATGTTATGTGAGTACTCTCATGTTTTCTTGCTGTATCATGTAGAGAATTTTTGTTAAAACATATTTTGTATGGTGCTTGTTGGGAAAAGAAACTGCTGCTTGATGTAGAATTTATAACGGTGCGAGTAGAAGCTTGTATAGACTGTGGCTAGAACTTTTTCATGCCATGCTAAATGTTATTTTAGTTTTAAAGCCTTGTGGTTATTGAGTAGCATGAATAGCCTTAAATAGCTGATACCATTTAATATGCCATTGAAAGATTCATGAGTTGTTCTTGTCATAGTAAAGCACAAATTTATGGTATTCTCTTTCGAATGTTTTATTTGGTTGACTTGGCGCATGCTCACACCATGTTTATGACTACGAACCAGTCATGAATAGCCTCCATGACCATTTAGTTTTTGAACTTGTGATACCGCTTATGCTTTAATTAATAATGTTTATGTCACTATGCATGATTATGGCTCTTATGCTCTCGTGATTTGTCGCTCCCAGTCTTTTGCTAGCCTCCACCTGTACTGAGTATGAGATCTACTCATGCATCCAAACTCCTTGAACCAAAGTTTTCCCATTGTGTACACCATACCTACCTACATGTGGTATTTAACTGCCACTCCAAATAAATTGCTCATGTGTTACCTTTAAAACCTTCAAAATTATTCATGTTTTGTGTTCTTATTTTTGCTCATGAGGACGTCAATAGAGAATCTTTATCTCACTTGTTGATTGGATTTCACACCCTGGACTAGTGGCTTCATCCGCTTATCCAAATGATAGAAGAGCTGGCAGCAGGGTGCCTAGCCCCAAATTAATACAAACAAATTCTCTTCACTATTTTTGCCCCTGATTTATCAGTCAAAGCATAATTGTGTAAACAAAAAAGAAAGAGGGATGACCTTCTACACCAGTTGCCTCCTTCACCATGGGAGCCGCTCTTGTGAATCCATTTGGCTTGTGACATATTGTATTGTCTGTTTACCATTCTTTGACATTAACATACACCTCTCCTAAAAAAATAGACACTCCTCCATGGTGTCAAAATTTTAATACCTCTGCTTAATAAAATAAAAAGCTCTAGCACATGAGTGATCCCTGCTTCCTTCTGCGAAGGGCCTTTCTTTTACTTTTATGTTGAGTCTCCATCTTCTAACTTTATGCACAGTTGAGAGAGCATTTTTGCCATTCTGAGTTCTATGTGCATTTGTCCCATAAACATCAATAATTACTTCATAATGTGATATTATTTGTTCTTAAATTATTTGTTCTAGTCTTCCTCTTGAACTTTGAAAGTGTCCTGGCATATATGTTTTGTCCCACTCTTAAGGACTAGCGAAATACCACTTTGCCATGCTTTCTCTATACCTGAAACAAACGTTTATCTTTCTTTGCATTATTATCCATGATCCTTTATTTAAGATACTATTCATGATGCAAATTGATTGCTATGCTTTATAATTAAAGTTATATTTATCATGTTTGTGTTTGAAGTTCTGTGATCTCAGCGTACATATGTTTTTACATTATAATGATCAATTTTATAATAGTAGCATGTCACCTCAAAAATTATTTTGTTTTATCGTTTACCTACTCGAGGAAGAGTAGGAACTAAGCTTGGGGATGCTTGATACGTCATAAACGTATCCCTAATTTCTGATGTTCCATGTTGTTTTCATGTTGTTTCCCACATGTTTTCCTTACACTTTATGTAATTTTTACACGTTTTCCTGAACTAACCTATTAACAAGATGCCACAGAGCCAGTTCCCTATTTTCTGCTATTTTTAGTTTCAGAAAAGTTTTCCTGGAAATATTCTCGGAATTGGAAAATTCGAAAGCCAGAAGTCCTAAAAGTCCCGGAAGCTTCCAGAAGTCCCGACGAGCCCCGGAGGGGGGCCACAGGGTGGCCACACCATGGGGTGGCGCGGGTCCCCCTGGCCGCGCCACCTAGTGGTGTGGGCCCCCTGGCCACCCCCCGGCATCGCCCTTTTGCCTATATATTCTCCTCCGAGGGAAAACCCTAGGGGAATCGACCTTTTCCACAAAATACATCCGTAGCTCCGCCGCCGCAACCGACAAGTTTCGGGGGGACATATCTGTGTTCTGGCACCCTACCGAGATGGGGAAGTGCCCCCAGAAGTCATCTCCATCGACTCCACCGCCATCTCCATCGCCGTTGTTGTCTCCTATGATAAGGAGGGAGTAGTTCTCCACCGGGGCTAAGGGCACTACCGGTAGCTATGTGGTTCATCTCTCTCTCCCATGGTGTGATCTTTATGTGATCATGAGCTTTGTAATCTAGTTGAATATGTAGATTGATCTTCATCTGTTATGCTACTCAAGTGGTTTTGTTATCTCCGTAAACACTTTGATCACGGGGTAATGGTGATAGTGTGTGCACCGTGTGGTTTAGCATGATATTTATATCTTGTGTTGGAAGATGAACCTATGAAATTGTGGTGTTTGCGTGGAACCATCTGGGTCCCATGGTGATAGCATGGGGGTTACTTGGTTGGGAAAGTGCTTACCTGAGGAGTGATGTTAAAGCCCTACGCAAGTGTTCGTTATTCGACCGGAGAGTGGTTCGGAGTAGCATAGTGAAGAAATGATATTTATGCATTCAATTAGTTTTCATTGTTGAGAGTGTCCTCTAGTGAAAGTAGGAGCCCTAGGCCTTATTTCCATGCATTGAAACACCGTTTTCTGCCTGTTCTGCTACATGTTTGCTTGCTTCCATATTTATTTCAGATTGTTATTATCACTTATTATCATCCATACTGCTTGTATTTTACTCTCTCTCCACCGAACTAGTGCACCTATATACCTGACAAGTATATTGGGTGTGTTGGGGACACAAGAGACTTCTCGTGTCTTAATTGCAGGGTTGCTTGAGAGGGATATCTTTGACCTCTACCTCCCTGAGTTCGATAAACCTTGGGTAATCCACTTAAGGGAAACTTGCTGATGTGCTACAAACCTCTGCACTTGGAGGCCGAACACAGTCTATAAGAATAGAAGCGTGCGTAGACATCACTTACCATTTGTCGGTGATGGAGGGGGAATGCCGGACTGGGGACTTGTTGGCACTCAGGTAGTCTGTCGGCGCATGGGCGGCAATTTGACGGCCGGTCTGACGGGCAAGACCGGCGCGGTGTGGACGGGGCGGCAGCACAGCAGGACATACGGGCTGGTGTGTTGTCGTCCGGGGACGGGCCGAAAACTTGAAATGTTTGAGTTGCAGATTAGAGTGATTGTCCAATTCAAATCAGTGGAGGGAAACATACCCGGGAACCAAATTTCCCTGCCAAACCAAAACAGTTGGACCTTCCAATCATGTCTGCACGAGCTAGTCATGGGCATCCAGTTTCATTCAAATAATCAAATTGGGAACGGGCAAATAGAAAGTACGAAGAGACCAAAGGAAATTGGAAACAAGCATATGGAAATTAAACTTGATTATGAGTAGGCATTACACCAACTTGCGAGCACAAACGTGACTAGCTACTACACTTAAACAAAGATCAAGCAGGATTAATCGAGGACGATGACGTATTCCTACACGGACTTTGCTGCTTCGAGAGCCGACCAGTCGTTGCAGTTGGATGTGTCAGAGCTGTGGGGTTCGGGCTCATGACCTGCTTGACAGGGGGTTCCTCTACGTTCACCATGTCTCCGGTGGCGTCGGCCCAAAGGCGGTGTCCTGTCAACGTGTTCCACCTCCCCGACACTCTGCCACTGAGGGAAAAGCGGCGTTTTGCTTCATGTTCACGCTCGAACAACCAGTCCAAGTATGGCGCTTCCGTGTCATACTTGGGAAACGCCCGTACTGCGGACGGCAGTCTCGCTCTGCGTTTGTGCAAGTGCTGCCAGTCGGCGGTGGCAGCACAGGGACGCCATCCACTTCCAGGTGCCACCTTGCCGACAGATGGCAGTCCAGAAGCGCGGAGAGACCAGAAACATCCAACTTGAACGCCATCTCCATCTTCACGCGTGTCCAGGAAGATTCGCAACGGCTCGACGACCCTGCATTCTGTCTCGTTCTTTGCATCTTCGTGGTGGTGCCCGTGTCTGCTAAGTATGGCGAGGGGAGGTGTGTATGGGGCGATGAGTGTTGAGATCAAGTCCGTGGAGTGGTATGATACGGTGGTGTGGCAGCTCAGTCCGGGATGGGGATAAATAGGTAGTGTGTGACATGCACGGTTTAGGTGGGTGAAATTATGGATTTCTCCGGCTAAATGTAAATCATGCAAATTTGTGTTAAAATTTCTAGGATTTAGCGTTGTAGCGTTCCCACATTTAAGTAATGTAAGAACATTTGTGTTAGTGTGCTAGTCCCTGGATCAAATGCTAGCACCACAGTACAAAATGAAATATCATGCATATGCATCAAATTTTATTACATCGCATGATCCATTCTTTACAAAATAGTATCACAACTTGCATAGTCTTAGAAGACTAGCAAAAAACAAAGAAATACATCGGAAAACATCGTACAACATTGAGCCTCATCTTTTTCACGTGCCACAGGCAAACCATGTTGGCGATAGACTCGAGAACCAAACGAAATCCTCACTCGTCTTCAGATTCATCTGCAGAATGGAATATTGATACGTCATAAATGTATCCCTAATTTTTGATGCTCCATGATCATATTATGCCAATTACTACATGTTTTCTCCCTTATTTATAGCATTTTTATACGTTTTCTAGGACTAACCTATTAATAAGATGCCAAGTGTCAGTTCCCTATTTTCTGTTGTTTTTTGTTTCAGAGAAGTTGTTCTGGAAATATTCTCGGAATTGGACCCCACAATGCCCGAAGTGCCTATTTTCCCCGGAAGCGTCCAGAACACCGAAGAGGAGTCGAAGACGGGCATCAGGGGGGCCACACCATAGGGTGGAGCGGGTCCCCCTGGCCGCGCCAGCTATGGGTATGGGGCCCTCTGGCCTCCACCGCCTCTGCCCTTTCGCCTATTTATTCCCCCCGGATGGAAAACCCTAGACACCTGATCAAAAATCCCCGAAAAGTTCTGTAGCCGCCGTCGTCGTCAACCCTAGATCGGGGGGGTTCTGGAGCTGTTTTCTGGCACCCTCCCAGAGAGGAAATCATCAACGGAGGCTTCTACATCACCATGCCCGCCTCCGGAGTGATGCGTGAGTAGTTCATCTCTGTACTACGGGTCCATAGCAGTAGTTAGATGGTTGTCTCCTCCTCATATAATGTATCTCGTGAGCTTATCATGATCGAGATTGATCTTATGTAATTCTATATGTTATGTTTGCTGGGATCCGATGAATATTGACCTTATGCCAAGTTGATTATAGTCTTTATTGCATATGTTATTTGTGATCTTGCATGCTTTCCGTTGCTAGTGGTTGCTCTGGCCAAGTAGTTTCCAGTGACTCCAAGAGGGAGTATTTATGCTAGATAGTAGGTTCATGCCTTCCTTTCGCTTGTGCTTGAGTGACAGAAACATGACGGGGGAGGATGTGTTGTTTACACTAGGGAGAAAACAACGGTGAGAGTGCCCGCGTGTATAATCATTGCTTACATTACACACATATTTTAATGCAGTTATCTGTTGCTTGCAACTAAATACCTAAGGGGGTTCAGATGATAACATGAGGGTGGATTATTAGTCATAGATGCAGATGGATTTTGGTCTATGTATTTTGTTGTAATGCCCGCACTAAATATTATAGTAGTCATCATGTTATATTGTGCACTACAGTGCAACCTCTATTTGTCAATTTCCCAGCTGTAATTTGTTCACCCAGCATGTTATTTTTATGGAGAGACACCACTAGTGAACCTATGAACCCCGGTAGATTTTCCACACTGTTAAACAAACCCTAACAAATTCCTGCTCTCTTTACTTACTGCAAGCATACACTGTTTTCCACACTATACGTCTAATCTTTGTTTTCAGTAAGACCGGTGAGACTGACAACTTCACTGTACAGTTGGGGCAAAGTATTTTGGTTGTGTTGTGTGCAGGTTCCATGTTGTTGCTGACACCGGTGAAGCGCCAGCACCACCGTTAGTGGCATCAACCTTCCGAAGATCCTCTTTCTCCTATTGGATTGATAACACTGGTTCTTAACTAAGGGGAAAACTCCTACCGTTGTGCTCATCACACCCTCCTCTTGGGGTTCCCAACACGCGAGCATCAAAGCGCATCAAGGATTTTTCTGGTGCCGTTGTCGGGGAGAAAGAAGTCTTCTGGCAAGGGGAGTCTCTCACTCTCAACCTCCTTATTTTGTTTATTCTATTATTTTTATTTTTCTCTTGTTTTTATTCTCTATATTAAAAACACAAAAAAATAGTTTTCTTTATAGTTGTTATTTATTTGCTTGCTGTTATTTTTTGCTTTTGCTGCTCTTAGTTTAATCTCTAATCATGATTCTACCCAAGTTTACCTTGAAAGACGTACCAATAGGTAGCGGTGATATTATTGGGAAAGATAATATTGGAGAATTCTTTAATTATGTTAGTAAGCACGAAGAATTTGAGGATAGATCCTTAACTGAACTTGCTCCAGATTATGAAACCGCTGCAGCATCTCTAGTTCGTATGCTAGAAGCTAGGTTTGTTAACCTTAATCCCATAATACAACAAATGTTCCTCAACCTTGATAGCATTAAAGATAGCGAAAAAAGAGAATTTATCCTAGAAACTTTGTTTAAACTATTTGGTGATGTTGTTATTGAGGCTAGAAAAGTTTTTAATCGATTTGAGATGTCAGTATCATGTGTAGATGTTAATAGAACACCGGCTAAATCCAACGATAAAGAAATTCAAATACCAATACCCTTTAAATTGGTGCGAATGCATGAAACTCTAGAAAAGAATTTTGATTGGATTGTTCCTGCAAACCCATTTGATGAAAGTTGTATGCCTAAAAGTGCTAATAAAGGGACATCTAAAACTTATATAGATGAAATACCATTCATTGTTGAGGAGATTTATAAGCTTAGTTTTGATGCTTCTTCACTTGAAAATACTTGAGTTGATCTTTTAGGCCTAGTTGAAAGGCGTTAAAGAAAAGCGCTATCGGGAGATAACCCGTTTTATTTCTCTGTTTTCATTCAGTTTTATTTTGTTTTATTTTGTGTGCTTTGCACATGGGTGTTGTCTATTTCCTTAGATACCCCTCTGTATCTTTTCTTTTGTGTTTTTGTTGAGCCAAGTAAAGCCTCTAGTGGAAAGTTGACACTATATTTCGGATTTCTGCGCAGGAAACAGATTTCTGCTGTCCACTGTTAATTACGTATAAAATCACAGAAAATTCAAAATGACCTGAGATTTTTTCGTGCTTAATCCCAGGCTATATACGCAAATTTTCTTAGTTGACCCCTTTTTGATTTGAGCAACAGAAGATTTTCGAAAAAATCGATCTCGGCCTGCTGTTCTGTTTTGACAGATTTGTGCCAATAATTGCATTTGCATCTTAATCTCTTTCTTTTGGTGTTATTTTGAGAAAAAGAGTTTTAATAGAAGTTGTGACAGTATCTAATGTGTTTCTTAGTACTAGTCTTGTGTTGAAACTGAACCATGTGAGTTTATTATTTCGATTGCACTAACGTTGCTAATGAAGATTGTGAGAATTTTGGTGTGAAGGAAGTTTTCAAGGGTCAAGAGAAGAGGATCATATGATGTGATCAAGAAGAGTGAAAAGCGTAAGCTTGGGGATTCCCCGGCAGTACATCCCAGCAAATTCCAAGAGGACTCAAGCGTCTAAGCTTGGGGATGCCCAAGGCGTCCTCTTCTTCATCAACAAATTATCAGGTCACTTCTAGTGAAACTATATTTTTATTCGGTCACACCTTATGTGCTTTACTTGGATCGGCTTTTATTTTTGTTTTAAGTTTGTTTTTATTTTCATAACAAGCTTGGTTTGACCACAGAATTCTTTTATTGGAGAGTGGCACGCTCCTCCTTTTCATGAGAATACGTTGTATTCTTAGTCTCTGTTTGGCTGCTGCATTTATTTAGCTCCTGTTTTGCATGCATATCTTATAAGAGATGTTAGTTTTAGTAGTATTATTTGAGTACTCTCATGTTTTCTTGATGTATCATAAAGAGTATTTTTTTTAAACATATCTTGTATGGTGCTTGTTGGGAAAAGAAAAGTGTTGCTTGATGTAGAATTTATAACGGTACTAGTAGAAGCTTGTATAGACTGTGGCTAGAACTTTTTCATGCCATGCTAAATGTTATTTTAGTTTTAAAGCCTTGAGGTTATTGAGTAGCATGAATAGACTTAAATATCCGAGAGAGTTTAATATGCCTTGAAATATTCATGAGTTGTTCTTGTCATAGTAAAGCATCAATATATGGTATTCTCTTTCGAATGTTTTATTTGGTTGACTTGGCGCATGCTCACACCATGTTTATGACTACAAACCAGTCACGAATAGCCTCCATGACCAAATTTTTTTGAACTTGTGATATCGCTTATGCTTTAATTAATGATGCGTATGTCGCTATGCATGATTATGACTCTTATGCTCTCTTGATTTGCCGCTCCCAGTCTTTTGCTAGCCTCGACCTGTACTGACTATGGAATTCTACTCGTGCATCCAACCTCCTTAAATCAAAATTTTCCCATTGTGTACACTATACCTACCTACATGTGGTATTTAACTGCCACTCCAAGTAAATTGCTCATGTGTTACCTTTAAAACCGTCAAAATTATTCCTGCTTTGTGTTCTTCTTTTTGCTCATGAGGACATCAATAGAGAATCTTTATCTCACTTGTTGATTGGATTTCACACCATGGACTAGTGGCTTCATCCACTTATCCAAATGATAGAAGAGCTGACAGCGGGGTGCCCAACCACAAATTAATACAAACAAATTCTCTTCACTATTTTTGCCCCTGATTAATGAGTCAAAGCATAATTGTGTAAACAAAAGAGAAAGAGGGATGACGTTCTACACCAGTTGCGTCCTTCACCATGGGAGCCGCTCTTGTGAATCCAGGTTGCTTGTGACGTATTTTATTGTCTGTTTACCATTCATTGACATTAGCATACACCTCTCCTAAAAAATAGACATTCCTCCACAGTGTCAAACTTTTAATACCTCTGTTTAATAAAATAAAAAGCTCTAGCACATGAGTGATCTTTGCTTCCCTCTGCGAAGGGCCTTTCTTTTACTTTTATGTTGAGTCTCCATCTTCTAATTGTATGCACAATTGAGAGAGAAATTTTGCCATTCTGAGTTCTATGTGCATTTGTCCCATAAACATCAATAATTACTTCATGATGTGATATTATTTGTTCTTAAATTGTTTGTTCTAGTCTTCCTCTTAAACTTTGAAAGTGTCCTGGCATTTATGTTTTCTCCCACTCTTAAGGACTAGCGAAATACCACTTTGCCATGCTGTCTCTATACCTGAAACAAATGTTTATCTTTCTTTGCATTATTATCCATGATCCTTTATTTAAGATACTCTTCGTGATGCAAAGTGATTGCTATGATTTATTATTAAAGTTCTATTTATCATGTTTATGTTTGAAGTTTTATGATCTCAACATACATATGCTTTTACATTTTAATGATCAAGATTATGATAGTAGCATGTCACCTCAGAAATTATTGTTTTATCGTTTACCTACTCGAGGACGAGTAGGAACTAAGCTTGGGAATGCTTGATACGTCATAAACGTAGCCCTAATTTCTGATGCTCCATGGTCATATTATGCCAATTGCTACATGTTTTCTCCCTTATTTATAGCATTTTTATACGTTTTCCGGGACTAACCTATTAACAAGATGCCAAGTGTCAGTTCCCTGTTTTCTGTTGTTTTTGGTTTCAGAAAAGTTGTTCTGGAAACATTCTCGGAATAGGACCCCAGAAAGCCCAAAGTGCATATTTCCCCAGAAGCATCCATAACACCGAAGAGGAGTCGAAGACGTGCATCGGGGGGCACGCCATAGGGTGGCGCGGGTCCCCCTGGCCGCGCCAGCTATGGGTGTGGGGCCCCCTGGCCTCCACTGCCTCTTTATTCCCCCCGGATGGAAAACCCTAGACACCTAATAAAAAATCCCCGAAAAGTTATGCAGCCGCCGTCGTCGTCAACCGTAGATCAGGGGGGTTCTGGGGCTGTTTTCCGGCACCCTGTCGGAGAGGAAATCATCACCGGAGGCTTCTACATCACCATTCGAGCCTCCGGAGTGATGCGTGAGTAGTTCATCCCTGGACTACGGGTCCATAGCAGTAGCTAGATGGTTGTCTTCTCCTCATATGCCTCCATGTTTAGATCTCGTGAGCTGCCTATCATGATCGAGATTGATCTTACGTAATTTTATATGATGTGTTTGCTGGGATCCGATGAATATTGACCTTATGCCAAGTAGATTATAGTCTTTATTGCATATGTTATTTGTGATCTTGCATGCTTTCCGTTGCTAGTGGTTGCTCTGGCCAAGTAGTTGCTAGTGACTCCAAGAGGGCGTATTTATGTTAGATAGTCGGTTCATGCCTCCTTTTCGCCTGTGCTCGAGTGACAGAAATGTGACGGGGGAGGATGTGCTGTTTCCACTAGGGAGAAAACAGCGGTGAGAGTGCCCGCGTGTATAATCATTGCTTACATTACACACATTGTTTAATGAAGTTATCTGTTGCTTGCAACTTAATACCTAAGGGGGTTCAGATGATAACCTGAGGGTGGATTATTAGTCATAGATGCAGAAGGATTTCAGTCTATGTATTTTGTTCTAATGCCCTCACTAAATATCATAGTAGTAATCATGTTATATTGTGCACTACGGTGCAACCTCTATTTGTCAATTGCCCAGCTGTAATTTGTTCACCCAGCATGTTATCTTTATGGAGAGACACCGCTAGTGAACCTATGAACCCCGGTCCATTTTCCACACTGTTAAACAAACCACAACAATTTCCTGCTCTCTTTACTTAGTGCAAGCATACACTGTTTTCCACACTATACGTCTAATCTTTGTTTTCAGGAAGACCGGAGAGATTGACAACCTCACTGTAACATTGGTGCAAAGTATTTTGGTTGTGTTGTGTGCAGGTTCCACGTTGTTGCTGACACCGGTGAAGTGCCAGCACCACCGTCAGTGGCATCAACCTTCCGAAGATCCTATTTCTCCTACTGGATTGATAACCCTGGTTCTTAACCAAGGGGAAAAGTCCTACCGTTGTGCTCATCACACCCTCCTCTTGGGGTTCCCAACACGCAAGCATCAAAGCGCATCAAATATGCAGCCACAAAGGGTTCAATACAATTTAATGTATTGGCAAGTAACATTATGTTGGATATAAATGGCAAGACTACAACTACATGCTTATTTGGTTGAGTGGAGTTTTTGCTAAGTTTGCATAAAGCTAGTTTTCTCCTATCTCTTTTGTAAAACAAACTTTTCTTTCCAAAGGGTGGCATCATTGGACTAAGATCCAAGCACCACAACCACTGTTCACTTGGTCAAATTTTACTTATTGAAAATGGTGATGAGATTCTTCCGTCATTCCTTGTCCAGCTGCTTATAGTTGTCCATAACCGAGGACACGGCTAAGATCTTAGTTTGTTGACCTTGTAGAGGTTGTGCACTTTCACCCTTTGTTATATTTTCCCAAACATCCTATACACCCGGAGTGCATCATGGAAAGGAGAGAATTGAGACGAGATCTTTTAGAAAAAGAAATTCAACCCGCCGGCAAGACCCGTTCCACTTATAATTATGCTACATCTGCTTGTCAATCCTGGGCTGAACCCTCACAACTTAATTGATCAAGACAGAGCCCATATGTCAAAAGGGTGCACGGGAAGCTAATAAACTTAGAAGGACATAGTAATATCTTTGTTCCTGGGTGGCCATCCTCAAGTGACAACCTCAAGTGGAGTAATCCATAGACAAGGGCCCTGAGGAAACACTCAACATAACCCAATCACATCCAAATTCCACCCAGGTGTTTCATTGATTAGTTATACTTAGAATTTTTCCTCAATACCTAGTAAAACAATTTGTAATATTGCATAACATCTACTAAGTTCTAAGTATATCAAAATAACAAGGGTAAAAAAGATGGCTACACACTACTAGGATAATAGCATAGCATAGTATAACTTAGTAAAATTTCCTATCATGCATACTACTGAAAAATCAACTAATGCATATGGAAAATAATGGGTAGTTGATGGTGTGTTACTTGCCTTGTTGAAGTTGCTGAAGAATTTACACTCTCTTCACAAAAGATCGTTGCTCTCCATACAATCTATTCATTGAAAAGACAATAACAAAATAAACAAGCATACTAGCAAGCAAACAAACAAGTGAAAAGCAATAACATAGCCAAAAGAGTTTAACCTAGTTGGCTAGGACAAGGTCTAGGTTTGAGTTTTGAAACATTCATTCTATAGTGGTTTCAATACTTGTTAAGGGGGTTAATAGTATACTAAGGATGGTTTAGATTGAGTTGGTGGTAACCAAACTTTATCGAAAACATATTTATCTAATAAATTCCAAGAGTTCACTAAGGATGTCTAGGTTGAGTTTGTAGTGATCAAACTTTATTGGAAACATATTTATCCAAGAAGTTCCAAGAGTTCACCAAGGTGATCTCACTATTTCAACTAAAGTAACACATAACCATGTGTAACACTTAGTCATTTTCATCAAGACATTTGAGTGGTCTAGTTTAGTCTTTCCATTTTGGGTTAAGGTAGCTCTAGGTTCAACCAACTTCATAACAATATAGATAACAAGATAAAGTCTTGGGATTTTCCATCTAGGTCAAGGGTTGGACAAAAACAATTTGTTATTCTTCAAGTTGTATGGATTGCTCCAAGTCTTCATATGCTTGTCTTCTTGAAGATCATCCTCATACTTCTATTGTATTCTTGTTCCTTGGATGGATTATTCTCTTTGTCTTGGTGGATTTTTCATGTATTTCTCACTAGTTAGTCCAAGGTGGGATGGGCTCAAAATACCACTAAGTCAAATAGAAAAGAAAAGGGAATAAAAGATAGAAAGAGAAATGGGTTGGTCTTCTTCTTGATCTCTTCATGAATTTGCACTTTCTTGAGTTGCTTCTAATTGTGGAGTCCAAGTCTTTCCTTCAAAATTTCTTCATTTATCTTCCTTGTAGCTCTTCATGTTGCCACCAAGTTGAAAATTAAGTTTCCTTCTTGTGCTTGAGTCTTGATCTCCATTTTGCTAAGTTGATGAATTCTTGAAGCAAGAATGTGGAGAGGAGAAGTAGATAGAAAACTATGGTACTAGTGTTTATAGGTTCACTAGTTGGCTAAGAATATGATTGGACCTCACTAAGGACTTAGACTTGGTCTTAGCTCCAAATAGCCCTAACATCAAAGAATAAAAGATGGAAACAAATTCTAAGACATGGTAAAATGGATGATTCTCTATGTTGGGTTTTTGGTCAAAAATCACATGGTCATGGTCCAAGGGTGTCCAAAATGTTTAGGTACTGATGTCTCTGGTTCAAGGTTACCAAATGGAGCAATTTTTCTTAATCGAACATATTCTAATTACGTATAGAATTAAATCTATGTAAAAAATACACAAATAGACAACTTAATTTGTTCAAAAATTATTTTGGGACAGAGGATATGAAAGTACACATCCTAAAGTTTCCAAATATATTTTATTTGCAATTTTTGGGTTTGTAGAATTTGAATTATGCCAAAATTCATCAAACAAACTTATTTGAATTTGAACAAATTTAAAATGGTCAATTGTAAATTTTTCCGTTGCCAAAAGTTTCTATATTTTGTTCTTATTTCAAAAAGTCCAAGTTTGCTAAATTTGGAGTTGTGGTTGAAAAGATATGATGGTTGCAAGTTCTAGGGTCTTTTCTGCAAAATTGCCTTTTAATTCTACCCGGGAGAAAACAAACAAAAATGAGTGGATAAGGTTGGCCATGTGGCGCTCTCCTATTGGCTCAAGAATACAGACTGCACTGACTGGGCGCCGACTGGGCTAGCTACGTGGCGGTTTCTTATTCGCTGGTACCCCTTCGTTAAGTGAGTCTATCCTAGCCACAGGATCAAAATCTGGCGGCCGAGATTAAAAGAGGCTAGGGTTTCACCTCGAATGGTCAGAGATGCCGCCGGAAAATGGCTGTGCGGTGGTCGGAGCGGCAGCATCTTGAAGGAGACGGCGCTACGGAGAGCTCCAATGCACGGGAAAGCCACCACGGGGATCAGCATGTCACGGTGAACTCGCGGGTGGCCACGGCGTAGTCGCTCGCTTCCTGGAGCGTTGGCGCCGAGCGGACAGAGGGGCTTCCGAATTCGACGACCGTGGATCAGGCGGCTCCATCGATTCTCTGCACACAAAAATAGGCCAAGTGCATCAGCGCGTGCGCCCAGAAGAGGGGATTCGAAAGGGACAAAAGAGGGAGGCAGGAATGGGCTACGGAGGTCGCAATTGACGGCGAACGGCGGCGGGTACTGCGGACTCCGGCGAGGGATATCTCCGGCGTGGATGCATCTTGGGTTGTCGTTCCACAGGGGAAAAGGAGAGGTAGAATGGGCGCGGCAGTTTCAGCTCAATGAACAAGACGATGATGTCATCCGTGACCTAGGCGCGGTCCCACCTGTCGGTCACTGAAACACTGAGACAGAGGGGGTGAGGCGGGCTTGGCTCTGCTGCAGATTCTGATGGTCCACTGCTCGGTTTCCACTAGGCCGTGCTCGGGCTGCTGTTAGTCGCGCGCGAGGAAGATAGGGAGAGGAAAGGGGCTGGGATGGTCCAAGGCTGGATGCGCTGCCCCCCCCCCCTTTTTTTTTCTTCTGATTGATTTTTTTTCTTGTTTTCTCATTTCTTTAATAACTATTATTTTAAATCTCTAAATCACCTCAAACCAAATGCATTTGATTCATAAAATAAAAACCTTCCGGTTGATAACATTTTTGTAAACTTTTCAACACATTTGAATTTTTATATTTTGCAAATATAAATAAAACATTAATATTACTTAATGTTATTTAAAAATGGAAAAATAATAAAATGATGTTTTTGATTAAATAAAATTTCAGATACATTAAACATGTCATTCATAATTTTTGAAAGTCATTTTATCTCATTTTTTATATTTAAATTTTTTAATATATGACGGGTTTACTAATAGCAACCTAATGCAATTTTAAAATAGAAAATATCAAGTAAATAATATTGTTGAAAAATAAAATTACAGAGAGTTAATACTATTAAAATGTTGTTTCCCAACTGTAACTCATTTTCATAACACAATAGCTTATTGGAAAACATATTATAGAATAGAGTTTGTTAAAGAAATATAATTAAATAAAGAAAATTTATTTGAATAATATTTTGGGTTTATGGAATAGAGGTATAATGGATTCTAAATCCAATTTCATTGAAATATGTATTGTTTCCCTTTGTTTCTTGCATCTCATTTGGTTTATTGTGCCTTGCATTATATGAAAACTAAAAGTTTCAAATTTTTGTGACTTTTGCATTTTCCAAAAATTAGGAATGTTACAAGCGTATTATATCGACACATGTTCGATGACATGTGGGGTCGGGAGTGCGGTTGCCCCACCGGTCATATACGCGGTCGGCCTTAGCCAAGTCCAGGATTGTTTCGGTCGGGCATCATGGAAGGTCCGCAAATGTTGGTAATGTCCGACTATACGTAAGTATTAACGACAAATAAAAAATGTAAAAACTAGTCGAAAACTCAATTTTCATTTGCATGAGATCCTAATTTGTGTGTATTAACTTAAGATAAATTGCACAAGCCAATTAAAGTTCAAAACGGTAGGTCATTCGATAATAGGACTTAGAATGGAAACCTCACTCTGGGTAATGATCAAAACAAATTTTCGTGACGAATGTTCGTATTTTTGAATTCATCTTGTTCAGGTGCGTTGGATTATCATTAAGACTATATAGTGTGCTTTAAAATATTTTTCTCTTTATTACAAATAGCATTAATGATACATATCTTTAGTACATATACTGTATTGCCAAGAAAAAATAAATAAATGTGATATATATATACTATATACAAAAACAGTCATTTGGATATACCACAGAGAAATCGTCCAAAAATCGTTTGAATGTAATTCAAATGAAAGAATCGGTAAGAGATTAAGAAAGTTTAGTTTTTTACACTTTCTTAGTTAACGAAGGATAGATGCCTTTGATCGTTATTAATACACGAAATGAGTTAACCCATGTCCGATGACATGTGGGGTCTGGAGTGCTCTATTCCCACTTGTCATATAAGCGGTCAGGTTCAGCCAAGTTCAGGATTGTTTCGGCCGGGAAATATATGGAAGGTCCAAACATTTTTGGAAATATCCGAACTGTATGTAAGTACTACCGATAAATGAAGAAAACATAAAAACTTGTCGAAAACTCAATTTTCATTGGCATGGCCTCCTAATTTGTGTATATGCACTTAAGATAAATTGTACAGGTCAATTCAAGTTCAAAATGGTAGGTCATTAGATAATAGGAGTTATCTATAATCGAAGTCTCTATACTTAGAGTGGAAACCTCTCTATGGGGTAATGATCAAAACGAAGTTTCGTGACGAATGTTCGTATTTTTTAATTCATCTTGTTTAGTTGCGTTGGGTTATCATTAAGACTAAACGGTGTGATTTAAAATCTTTTTCTCTTTATTACAAATAGGATTAATGATACATATATTTATTACGTATATGTGCTTGCCAAGGATAGATAAATAAATATGATATATACTAATACGAATATAGTCATTTGGATCAACCACGAGAAATTCGTGCAAAAATCATTTGAAGATAATTCAAACGAAAGAATCAGAAAGAGAGTAAGAAACTTTAGTTTTGCACACTTTCTTAATTAACGACGGATATATTACTTTCATCGTTATTAATACACGAAATGAGTCAACCCATGTCCGATGATATGTGGGGTCTGGAGTGCGCTAGCCCCACCGGTCATATACGCGGTCGAGCCGAGCCAAGACCGAGATTGTTTCGGTCGGGCAATTTGGACGGTCCAAATATTGTTGGAAATATCCAAACTGTATGTAAATACTACCGATAAATAAATAAAATGTAAGAACTTGTCCAAAACTCAATTTTCCTTGGCTGGCATCCTAATTCATGTATACGAACTTAAGATAAATTGTACAAGCCAATTAAAGTTCAAAATGGTAGGTCATTCGATAATATGAGTTATATATAATCAAAGTCTCTTGACTTAGAGTGGAAACCTCACTCTGGGTATTGATCAAAACGAAATATTTGTGACGAATGCTCGTATTTTTGAATTCATCTTGTTCATGTGCGTTGGATTATCATTAAGACTAAACAATATGTTTTAAAATGTTTTTATCTCCATTACAAATAGGATTAATGCATGATACAAATATTTAATTAGTACATATGTGTGGAAGCTCCGGAAAATGGTGGGAATATTCGAATTATATGTAAGTACGACCTATAAAAAAATGTAAAACTTGTCAAAAACTCAATTTTCATTGCCATGCCATCCTAATTTGGTTGTATAAAATTAAATTAAATTGTGCATGCCAATTAAAGTTCAAAATGGTAGGTCATTCGCAGAAAGGGGCTATATATGTAGCCAATGTTCATGACGAAATTTCGTATTCTCGAATGAATCTTGTTGACATGCATTGTATTATCATTAAGACTGAACAATGTGCTTCAAAATATTTTTCTCCTCATTACGAATAATATTACCGATACATATTTTTTCTATTTTTTTAATAGTGGAAATAAAGAAACGCGATATATACTTGCCAAGAAAAAATAGCACATTGTCGCATATAGTATCATTTTTACCGTATATAACTTGGAGGTCAATTGTACAATCGAATACGATTATGGTGAATCGTACTCACTTACTTGATGCTTATGAAAGTTCAATTAAAAATGATAGTTCACTGTTTGAACGGTCCGAATATTTACTTGTTATATCTTTGAAGGAATTTTGACCGTCAACCCGTGTTCGTGCAGTCGCGGCGATGTGTGGAGGCGATGTGTGTGCTGTTGCCACGACGCGTAGCATGGCTGTGTGAACAAAAACCGGGCCACACCTTGCGGTTTACTCCGACAGTTCCCTAGTACGTGCGGGTTAAAACTGCATATCCTCACCTATTCTTCTTCGTATTCCCCCCCCCCCCCAAAAAAAAAAACTCCATTCCCTTCCCAAACACCATTACTCACTCCTTCTCTCTCCTTCTTCAACCGCATCCACTTCCTCGTCTTCTCATCCACCCACGGGGACCACACCATCCATGGATTTTTATGGACTCATCACCGATGATGGGTTATAGACGACGGAACCAAAGCTTGTCCGTGCCTATGGTACTACGTATTTGAATGTGTTGTACACCAACAAGACGGCGATCGTGAAGCACACGCTGGGGAAGTTTGAACAATGGCTCAGCAATATAACGTACAATATGGAGGGACTCGACCTCAAGTACACAAGACGGAGAAACAACGAAAGGCCGGGTCAGAAGTTGGCCATCATCAAAATCGCCGTGGGTCGGGAGGTCCTCGTGTTCCACTACTCCAGTAAGCATACTTTCGGGATTGTAGTTATATAATTGCGGTGTGATCACAGTCCATCATGCATGCACCCCCTCGCCGCGTTCGGTACGTGTCTGATGTCTGCATAGTTGTTCGATCTGTATGTGTTCCTCAGGTAGGGGTTAATGTGAAATGACAGTTGAATTTTTTTAGTCTATTACGTACTAGTGTAGAACACCCCAATGTTTTTCTCCGTAAGATTATCGATGCCTCTGCATTGTACATGTTGGCATCTTTGGATTGTGGTAATTTCATAACAATTTTGTAGGATTCGAAACCTTAGGATTTTTTTAACTATGGTTTCCCTTTGGATCAAAGGAATGGTGTCGATCAAATTCCTATGAAATGCATTCCTATGCCTCAAATTCCATAGGAATTTGAAAATCCACTCCAACCCCCTTTTCTCTGGTTTTCCTGGATTTCATCCAAATGACTATTTCTGTAATTTTCCTATGTTGTACAATCCTCTGCTTTCCACACACAAACTGTCAAATTCCTATGTTTTTCAGATTCACAATCGGGCAATCCAAAGAGTAGTATATATCACCATATAAATGTCAACAGATAATTCACTTTGCGGATAGTCTATACAATATGCCTCATTGATCATCATATTCCATCTTGAGTCACAACTTTCATCGCGCCACTAGTCATGTCATTTAGAAATTCACTGACATAGAAAGGAACATACTATATAGATAAAAATAGTCATTTTTCTTGTTATATGCGCAAAATATATCCATGTGGACTGGCGCTTCTAAAATAAAATAAAGTACAAGAGGGATGTGATGAACTAATATGAATCTTCAAAAGTTCATCAATGCAACAATTTGAACGGTGAAAACTATTATGTAACTTTCGTACACACATAATTTCATTCCCTATAAGAAATTTATATCACACATAATTAAGCCATGTGAACCACATAGGCCATGTTGTCTACACTCTACACTATAATATCAAATTATGCAGGGACAGTGCATTCCACAAAAACCTGTCCCAATTACTAGTGAATGGGCAAACTTCAGTCCCAACTCCTTATCAAATTGTACATCATCCAAATTATATTGTCACGTGTTAATTTCATCTGATATGTAGGGCCAAGGAGCTTTTTCCAGAATTGGCCGAGTTCCTTCAGCATAGAGGGATCACTTTTGCTAGCGTGGACATCAGGCGGGACAGAGTCATGCTTCAGCAAGAGAATATGATCATTCCAGAGGAGTTTCACATCGACATACAAGATCTGTACAAGTCCGAAGAAAAGCTCAAGTACTCTCCACCGTTCGATAGGGACTCAATGTCAGATCTAGTATTCTGGATCATTGATCGGTCTTGCTTCGATTTGAAGGGTGATCTCCCGTCCGGCAGCCATGAGTACTGGGAGCAGAATCCTATGACCTCGCTGCAGACCGAGTATGCAGCAAGTGACGAGTTTTACAGCTTCGAAATGTACCGTAGGATCCTTAATATTAAGGACGGGATATAACGGGGGATTCTCAAGGCTGAAATGAACGCTAAAGAAGCGGCAGATGCAGCAGCGAAGGCTCAAACTGTGGCGGCTAAATTAGCGGTGGGTAAAGCAGAGGCGGCTCAAGCGGTGGTGGCTCAAGAATCTGAGGAGGAAGATGCGGAGGAGGGCGCTGCGGCGGCTATGGCAGCCGCGGATCCACCGGCTGCGCCGAAGAAGCGGGGTTGACCGGACGACAAAGATGATGACAATGACAACCAGGAGACCTTTAGTCCCATTGGGTTGGAGTGACCATGTGCCGGACGAGCCCTTTTATCCTTGTTTTGTAATGAACTTAATGTGTGTGTGTTTTCTATGTATATATACTCTTTCATGTCTGTAGTTTGGAATGAACTATAATTTTCAAGTTACTGTTTGCGTCCGAGAACCTGCAAGTCCATGGTTCTTCGGACCATCCAAGTTTATCTAGGCTGATGCACAATATTTCTGAGGCCGTCCATCATACAGACCAGCTCCAATGACGGGTTTTGCCGAGACGACTGTTAGAGTCGGGCTTATTTTAGAAAGCGGGGTTTATTTTGGACTGATATGGATGTCGTCTTATTAGAGTCGGGCTTTTTTTTTACAGCGGTTTATCTGCACAAACCGTCTGAGGGGTAGCGTTTCCGAGCCCGTTCATTTTTTCTCGGGCAAAACGCCTCTAGTAACGGTCTCTAATACTCAGTTTTCTACTAGTGATAGCAAAATACGTGCATTCATAATGTGGCATTAATATAATAAGCTACTGCATTCGCAGTAAATAAAAATGGAACCAATTTGTAGCTTCTGAAGTAACTTGGCTAGAAAGCAGAACTCATCTTTTCTTTTTAAATTGAACTTATTACTTATGTCTCGGTCAAGGAAGGGTATGTGAGGAAGCATGTAACCACCAAGAACATTCACATCATCATATTTTCTTGTCATAGGCAAGTCCAGTTTCTTGCTTCCTTGGCAGCTAACTATTTTTGCTACAGATTATCTGTTTACATTAGCTTTATTGGCAAGACAAGATGCAATTTTTTTCCAATGAACATAGGTAAATTAATATATCAAGGTGAAGGGTAGATAGTTGACCTCCAGGCATATGCAAATGGCACCACATATACGGTGACATTGAGATTTCCATACTTATTGAACTCACAGTAGACAGTAGTTTTTATCTAGAATAACACAATGATCGGTTGCCCCAGTTCTAAAACCAATTTTCCAATCATCTTATGTGTTCTTATATAGTTGAGACCATCAGAACATACATATATGCGGTCATTTTCTAATTAGTATCAACTTTGCATTGAATTTTCAACAAATATTTGTTGGATGATTAAAAAAATTAATAGTACTGGTCTGCAACATAGTAGTGATAAGACATTTTGTGTTGCTGCCACTTTGGCACTCAGTTGTTGTAGAACACAAGTAAAATTTCTATAGGAGTACACTAAGGTACATCCTAATATGTTGGATTTGCACAACCTGGTATGGTAGATTTTACAAAGTATATGTCGTTGGTAAATTCTCTGAATTAGGTCCTTGTATCATACACCCTGCAGGTCCTTCATCAAGTGCCAGGCACGCAGCTTAAACTCCAGCCGGAACCATGTCAGAATATACTCCCATATATAAATTAGGTACTCCCGTACATATTTTCTACACTTAGGCCCCGCTTGGGAGCTTGTTTAATTTCCCACCCGTAAATTTCCACCCCCGTATTTTCCGGCACACAGCTAATTTGAAGTGGAAAGAATACGGACTTGCGGAGGTCCGTGATTTTATACCCGGCTATGGACTAAATTACCACGTTCCCAAGCGCGGCCTTAACTTTTTTATGTGACTGCTGAGATTCAGCCACTTACTCTAGCCATGCTTAGGTGTTAAAATTAGCAGATTTTTGTCTACAGGGCGAAGTAAACAAGTATCCAATAAGATTGCTATACCTAGTTGTATTAGTACTACATTACTGACGATAGTACTGATACATTCTTTATATTTCAGGGTGCCTAAGATTTTTTCGAATGGATGGTGCTACTCATACAGTTCTGAGCCGTTAAATACTGAGTTTTACTTTTTGAGTAGTAACCTTAATATTTCCTATGAGACCTGTAATATAAGTGTTTGCTTAGTTGCTGACCTTGTAGGTCATTCTGTGAGAGTGATTGTGGCACTAAGGGTAGGTACAACACAGTACCTGACGAGGGCTCTGCACTCCTAATACCTGACAACTCATCATGTGCTATTTTTGACGAATTTTCTAGACCAGTAGAAACATGTACCGGCTGGCATGGTGTTACAATGGGGGAAGAGGTTCTTACTAGGTTCAATATTATGTACCATATGCTAAATGTAAACTAGAATATGATTAGCTCCACACCTAAATACTCTTACAGGGGAGTTAATTGAGTACCATAGTTTCAAGTTACACTTGCCACATATAGAGAAGGAAGAAAGGAGCTCATAATACACGCCATCATAGAGTCGGTCGAGTGTCTGCCCCTTCCCAAGTGGAAGGGCAAGCCCTGTTTTTCTACATGTCCAATGAAAAAGTGATAGACCAGCTCCTTGGACAAAAAGATGTCCACCACACCGGCGACATCGGGGCAGGACCCTCCACCGGCCACCAAGACGGTCCCAAAGTCTGGCCCTTCCATTGACGACAACGGCATCATCCTCATCGTGCTTCAGCTTAAATTTAGCGGTGTCCAAAGTCCAGCGCCCTGGAGTGATGTTCTGCAACCAATTAGGCTATGTATAGGTAGGAGTTTCTCACTCTCAACTACGAAGTAACCTGTCCGGATTCCTCATAACATCAGATATAACATCATCGTGCAGGGGCCCCCACATTACAGAAAACGTACACTCAAAGCACAGTGCAAACCCGTCACAGCAATAAACAAAAAAAAAATGCTAACACGGCGTGGTGTGCGCCGCGTCGGACCTGGCTAGTATTAACTATAATGTCAAGAGTTCATCAGCAGATAATTTCTATCAGACTTTCTGAGACCATTAATAAACTATGAATAATATCTACAAATTAAAATTTGAATAATGTCTACAAAGTAAAATTTAATGTTCTTACTTTTATGATGAAAAATAGGAGGCATGGGCCTCTAAAGGCTTGCAACACTTTCTTAGCCCCAAGGGCTACGTGTCATAGTCTTATTTTAGCTAATATTGCCACACTTTTGGCTCTCTCTTTGGCCACTTTTTGTGGCAAGGCAGACATCTTGCAGAATTCACTCTTAGTATGGTGATCATCAAACGTATACTTACAGTATATACCTTCAGAGTAATTTACGGTACTTAAGTTTCGTCAAGGAATCCAGAAGTAATTTCTATCCAACGATTATCATCATTTATTGACCATTTCATCAGGAGTAATCTTATTATCCTGTGCAATAAAATGGTTTGAATTAGCACCTGGAAGCAGACTGACCGTAAAATTGGATGATAACTGCCAAAGGAACTGCAAAATTACCGAGACAGCAGTACCTTCAACTCCTCATAGAGGCAAAGGAATACCCTGTCTAAAAACAATATATTGTCTTGAATTGTCTCAGAGAGAACTCTGAATGAGATCCATGGAGAGGTCGGCCATTCATTAGTTTGGCGCAGTACCTACATAAAGGTCATAGATGTCAGAACAGTGAGAGAATTTTTAGTTTATTATAGTACTATAAGGTGTTCTTTGAAACACAGAAAGGCACAAAGAGCAGTATAGAAAGTGAAATTTTGATATCATTCTCTAGCAAATTATTTAAAACTCAAAAATACATCGATAGCGTGCTTGTACCTTGTTGCTCCTGTTGGAAAAGAGTTTAAGGCAACTCACAGGTTGAAGAATAGAAATATCAGACTTTCACTTCTTCTGGAGGTGGGCGCAATGATAAGCCCTTCAAGCTAAGCAAATACTCTGAAAATATGTGTATTAAAAGTGGATCACTAGATTACCTCATGTAAATATACATGATCCGATCACTAAACACCCAATGTTACCTTGCACTTATGTAGCAAGCCTGAAACTTATAAGATATCCCAAAGAATTGTGAGTGCCTAGATGTGATGGCCACATCACATAATAGTTTGAGTTTGAGAAATTATCAACGCTAGAATCGTATTTGTGTAGAAACTCCACCTGTGAACCTGGTTTGACAACTCCTGCCCAATATGGCTCGGCACAGCAGCATATACAGTGCCCTTTTTTCGTCAACATCACAAAACTGAACACTGCAAAATGATAAAATGTTATACACCATTCATTGATGTGTAACTAAAGCAGAACATTAAAACTATCTAATGAAACAACAACCCGGTGAAGTCACGGTTTTCGGGTGACAGATAAATGGCAGCGCCTATTTCAGTCTCGTGAGTGATTGATTTTATCGGTGCTAATAAAAGTTATAGCAGCTAAATGAATTTTCAGTTGACCAATCTCTTCTAGGCAGTGGCATAGTCATTAACTTGGCAGCAAATATTTGATACAGAACATATAATCTATAGATAAAAATAACCCGTCAAAGAAAATTACTAGCAGAATTTTTCTCTAAATTAAACGTACCAAATTGCCAATGATACAGACACCAGCGTGGTAATAACTCATCGGCATTTATGTTTATGTTATGGCCTGGTCTGGGGATTAACCCTACAGCTATGGCTATTGCGCTTATCAATTCGAAAATGAAAATATTCTTATTTTTTGCATATATTCCATTCTTTGAGGTAACCCACCACCATGTAAAAATAAACTTTTTTTAATCAAAAAATTTGTAATATGTTGTATATACACAAATCAACACAGTTTTATCAAAATGGGCGCTAAACTATCCTTTCCTAACTTGACATGCCTTCCTTTTGTCCTTTAGGCTGCTGAACGACAGTGGAGAATATAACATACAAATATACATCAATACAGAAGGCACAAAGAAAGTTAGGAAGGGGCTACATTGTGCATAATGACAAGATAAATGAGGCATTCCACACCTAAGGAAAAATCCATAGGATCCAGCAGTTCTAACCGTTCTTAATATCTCTACCATATAATTTTGCCAGACGACCCGTACGTCGTACGTGGTACGTCGCGCCTATTTTGCATTTTAGTCCTTTAAAAAGTAAGAAACCAACCCGCACTCCAGACCCAACAGGCCAAATCGTTTTCTTTTATGTCTAGGGCCCTGCATCTCTTCTCTCTTTGATTCTCCGGTCCAGATCCGCCGCTAGAGGCACTCCGGCCGCCGCCCCGCCACCCCATTGAGGAAGCATGCGCCGAGTCGGTCATCTGCAAGGATGGGGCCATCGCGGAGGAGATGGAGGCCGGGGAGTACGTGGATCTGCCGGAGGAGGCCAAAGTGCACCTAAGGACCCTGCCCTCAACGTTTACAGCCCGCGCCTCGCGTAACTGTCCGAGCAGGCTGGCGTCGTGGAGGTCTCCGAGGTGAGCAACGGCAAAGCACCTTCCTCTTCCTGGTATCCATCAAATTCAGCACCTCCACGCTGGTCGTTGGCATGCGTACACATGGTTAGTGAAGCCCATGCGTGAAATCCTGAATGGTGTGTACCACATCCAAATGATATTGTCCCTACCACTACTGTATCCATCGAATTCGTTCTGAACTTTGACATGTAAATGTCTAAACAGATGCGGTGGGTTGCGCTACTGAAACTCACAGAATCTAGCTTGCTGATTTGCAAGTTCTTCTGTTGTATGTTCAGGCCGCAGTAGGTGAATCTAGCTTGCCGATTTGCAGTTTTTTCTGTTGTATGTTAAGGCCGCAGTTGGTGAAATATAGCTTACCGATTTGCAAGTTTTTTTTTGACAACAGATTTGCAAGTGTCTCTGGTATATGTTTAGGCCGCAGTAGGTTGCTCTGCTATAATGTTTCAAGTACGCTTATGCTGTTATGTCGGGCTACTCGTGATTGGAAGTTTATGTCAGAATTTGTCTTGGTTGTAAGCTAGACGTGCGTGTGGAGCCTTTTTAGAAACTGTGAAATTTTAAATTTTGCTGCACAAAGCTTAAATGACTTTTGGCTACATTACAAGTATTTTTTCCTGAACATGTATGCCTTTTCATCATTACTATTGCTAAGGATAATTAAATCACTTGGAGCAGTTCCGTGGTTAATGCTAATTATGTGGCAACATGAACATTATCACTGGACTCATGAGTAACTTCCGAGATATTTGATCTTACTAAATTGCATAATATTGGTTATGAAGGGATACTAAGCAATATGGGAGAAGGAAGGTCAAGGTCCATCTTTACCTTGTTGTTGCTGGCCTCCACCATGCTATAGAATTTTTTTTCACTTTAATTTGTGTTATTTCTCAAGCTTACGGTCAGTTCATTATCCTATCTTACTTTTTTTCGGCTGATAATAAAACCTCTACGAGGGTAAAATCTGAGATGTGAAGCTATCTTCTTTTGGATGATATTAAAATATATGCAAGGGCCAAATATGAAGTATGGAGCTTTTTGGGAGAGAGGAGCAATCTGGATAGACAAGCACATAGAAGAGTTAAGGTGTAAATAATCTTGGCAACGTGGCTACCGATTTTTAATCTACGATGGTACCTCTCCAAGGGTTGGAATAGTCAACACTTTGGTGCTATTCATCAAAATTTTGAAACATCGAGTAGGAAGAATTGAATTTATTAGTTATAGTGATGAGGATGCTGCAACAGAATGGTAAATTTTATTATTACAGATAAATGAACTTCTTCACAACGAGAAATGCATTGGCAAAATCTTTTATGAGCAGATTGGTTATAAGAAACACAACTTATATTAGTCACAAAGCTTGGAAACTCAAATTACATCCTTTGAAATGAAGATGGAAAAATGACTGATCAGTGGATGAAGTCCACGTGATGAATATAGTTTCATGTTACATGTTTCATATTTAATTAATAACATCATCTCTTTATCAATCTGGGAAATTACAAGAGCCGAGAATTGGCACAGATACAAGTGGGGGTATATGGATATGCCGAAAATTAGTGATCATGTCGGTTTTATGTGATCCCGTTGCAACGCACGGGCATTCCGCTAGTATGTATGTATTATGTAAGCCTTTATCAAAAAAATGTATTATGTAAGTAATTGCGTATGTATGAATGGTTGTAATCTAATTCCGATGTGTAGGATGGGTTGCATGTAATGTAGGGTCCTTAATTTGTTTACTTGAATGTTGATTTTCCTTGATAGATGACATTTTCATGATGTGTTTGCTACACCTTGTTAAGAAACAACGGGATAGGATCGTTACCTGACTTGTAGTTGCCTACTAAGCATGTATATGCCCTTAAATTTGCGGATGGAAAAGCAAAGTCGCATGATCCAGCGATTCCTGGTGCTTTTAGCTTTGAGTGCATTCAGTAAATTCATGAAATTCAGCTCATCATCCCCTCTGCACTGCATCCACGGCTTTTCAGCAATTTTTCTGAAAAAGCCCACCAGAATCACATGAAGCGCTCAGCTCGCTTCTAAAACTGAGAACCAGCTATGACCGGCGACCTTCCTGACATTGCAGCCATCAAGCCTCTGTTAACACCTCCTTTTCACGCCACATTATGCATATATGTTAGACAGCTCTAGTTCCATGACCTTCCCAGCTGACTTTTTCCCCAACTCGACTTCTCCATGTAAGCCACAAGCATCTAGAAGTGACTCCCATGCCAATGGATCCATTACCAATCCCATTGCTCGAACCAATGTCTCTGCTTATTTTAGCCTTCCGGTGTGTCCTAGTAGATCAACCAAAACATTCACAATGCTCTCTCTGCGGCTTAACATCGTGATTCTCAACCATGGAGCAGAAAACTGCAAGCCCTTCGTCCACGAGATCCCCCTGGCTACACGCACAAAGGACTGCAAGGAATGTGACACTGTCCAGCCTAAACCCGTCATGAACCATATCTCTGAAGCACATAACAGCTTTCTGAAACCGAGAATCAAACTGGAAGCCCTTCTGAGAAGCCCTAAAGAGAGCATTGTGCATGCTTGGTTAATCTACTAGGACATGCTGGAATAAGCAGAGACATTGATTACAACAATGGGATCGGAAATGGATCCATTTGCATGGAAGTCACTCTTAGGTGCTTGCGGTTTACATGGAGGCCGAGCTGGGGAAGAAGTCAGCAGGAAAGGTCATGGAACTAGAGCCATGGAAGTATGAGCCTCATGTTTTTCTGTCCAACATGCATGATGAACAATGCCAATGGCATGCAAAGAAGGTGTTGAGAGAGAGGCTTGACGGTAGCAATGTCAGGAAGGGTGCTGGTCTCACCTGGTTCTCGGTTTCAGAAGCGAGCTGAGCACTTAATGTTATTTTGCCATTCTGATGTGGTTTCATGGTGATCCTACCATGGAGCGGAAAACAGCAATCCCTTCGTCCACAAGGCCCCCTTGGCTACACGCAGAGAAGACTTCGAGGAATGTGACATGTCCGGACTGAACCCGTCCTGGACCATTTCTCTCGAGAACATAACGAACTTCCTGGCCTCACCATGACGTCCATAGCCGACGATCATATCTGTCCACGACACCACGTCGCGCACCTGCATCACGTGAAACTCAAATCGATCATACGATGAGCTGCCACACTAGAAGTTCATGTCAGGGAGGGTGTTTCCGACAACTTTATCAGAGGAGAAACCCAACTTCATGACAGGACAATGCACCATCTTTCCATGCTCAAAACCTGCAAGAGCTGCATGTCGAGGCCCAGATCATCGTCACGCAAGAACGCCCTCAAGATACTCGCCAGCGTGAACTTGTTAGCGATGCCCCCAGCCCTGCACATCCTTGCCAGCATGTCCACATCACGCCGCGTGCACGCGTCGATCATGACGTTCCAGCACATGGCGCCCAGCCCGGCAACCTCTTCAAACGCAGCTGTGATGGTGCATGTATCCCCTCACAGCCCGTACACACGCACCAGAGTGGTCCCGACGAACGCGTTCGAGCAGAGCCTGAGCAGCACCGCGTGTGAGTGCACCTGCCACAGGAAGCCATGGCTCGCCCCGACACACGGCGCTGAGAGGGTGGTCCTGTCGGGCCTCACGCTGGCGCCATCCTCGCGAATCATGGCGTGAGTACGCGCACACGTGGTCGGCGGCCGAGGGAGACAGGCGAACAATGAGGGTGTTGTACGAGACGGCGGCCCGCTGGAGCATTGCGGCGAACAGCCTGTGGGCGAGCGCGGGAGCACCGCCGCGGAGAAGAGGACGAGCAGCTTGTACTTGTTCCAAGGAAGGCGGAGGCCCCGAGCGCGGGTCGGACAGCATCGGACACAAGACAACGCGTCGGGAGATTTCGCCAAACTCTCGGACTCAAAACATGACGGGGCCTGCAAGTTTTGGAAACATGAAGAGCAGCGCCATCTCGGATTCCAAATATGGAAAGTTGGAAACCCACCATCCTTCATAAATTCTGAACCCCCTCCACTCTCCGCTCCACACCAATCTCGCCATCCCGCCATCTCGCTCCCTCCCGCCATCCAGGCTAGGCTTCCCGTCTCGCCCCCAATCTCGATCGAAGCAGAGCGGAGCATGGAGACGGGCGATCTCGACGATGTCTACAGGTTCCAGCGCTTCCTTCCTACCGACAAGGAGGCAGTGGACTACTTTCTGCCGCGCCTCCTCATCGGCGAGACGCTAAACGGCGCCGAGAAGCTCATCCACCACGCCGACATCTACGCCTGCGAGCCCAAGGACCTCGCCGCCAAGTACCCTCCCGTGCCTACGGCTGTGAGCACCGGAGACCGCTTCTTCTTCACGACCTGCAAGCGCAAGAATGCCAAGAACAGGAAGGGGCCGTGCGAGCGCCGCGCCGGCGCCGGCACCTGGACCGTGCAGACAACCGTCAATGTCTACGACGACAAGGGCGTCAAGATCGGCGAGGCCAGGACCGTGTCGTTCAAGAAGCAGAAGAAGTCCACGGGCTGGGTCATGGAGGAGTACCGGTGCCTCCTGCCGCAGGCCATCGACGCCGACGGGGAGAAGGTTCTGTGCCGGATTCATCTAGCTCAATACCCGCCCGCCGCCGCCTGCCAAGAATCGAACGCCTACAAGAATCGTCATCAACAAGGGGCAGAGCCGGCACCCGCGCCGCAACCAGCTGAGCCCGTGAGCGTGATGGCGAGCGCGCACGCGCACAAGAGGCCGGCGCCCGTCGCCCCTGCCGATATGTCAAGCTGCAAGAAGATGCGGATCGCCTCCCCAGTCCCCGTCCCGGAACCTGAGATAGATTACGAGGACTGCCCGATGTGGCCAGCGCGGGTTTCTGCCGACGATTGTCCGGTGTTGTCCAGGCCTGCCACACCTGTTTCCACCTTGCCGGCTGCATCCACGGAGGTGCCTCAAGCTGACGACGACATGGGCTGGCTCTCTTGCTCATGGGAAGAGCTTTTCGGGGAAGAAGACCCAGTTCTTGATCAAGGCATGGAGCCAATTGACCGGGATTCAGATGTACAAGAGGAGGAGCAACAAGAAATGGACGACTTTGTGCGAAGCCTTCTTGCTGATGAATCAGAGGTACTCGTACAACAAGAGGAGCAGCAAACGGCTCACCCAATCGAAGCTCAGAACAAGATCCAGCAGCTTGCTTCAGATGAACTGCGTCATTCAGAGGAGACATCCATTGACTGGGAAAGCATCGACTTCGGTCAGCTTTTGGATGATCTTCACGAGGTGGAAGCAGAGTTCCAGAAGAAGAGCTGCAATCCGTACAATGCCGATCTTCAGGGACAGCAGCACAGCCAGTTCTTCTCGTTTGCACCTGTCAACTAGATCCCATGTTGAAATCTGTTTCAGAGTGTACTGTCAAACTGTAACATACTCCAGGATACTAGCTGAGAATTATTATTGATTCTTCCTCGTACAATCGTCACGGATGTAACTTTCACTGCTGATTTGCTTCTGTCAAGATAGAATGGTTGTATTCCTCGCTGAGAATAAGATCCAACAGCTTCTTTCTTCTGAAGTCATCGACCTCGAGCAGCTTAAGGCATGGATTTGCTGGGAAACCCTTTT